>JANEYF010002516.1:447500-494250 GCA_029963845.1 Rhamnusium bicolor
TAGAAAATTTATTACAAAATATTAGTACTTTTCACAAAGCCCTAAACGCCAGTCAGTACTTGAAACATTTCAAGAATACATGAGGAATGACAAGTTAAAAATTTTAAAGCCAAGTGCAACCTATTGGTTAGCCTAAATGCGTAGATAGAATTCTTGAAATGTGGGATGTCTTAACGGAATTGTTCAGATTACCGGACTTTGAACGCGAATCTGAAGTAGCAAAAAATAATATACAATGAATTATGCAATCCTATTACAAAAGCTTATAATATGTTGTTTTTAAAATATATTTTACCAGTTTTTAACCAATTTAATACATTCTTCCAATCAGAAAAAATATTAACTCCCTTTATATATTCAGAATGTTTGAGATTTTTAAAAACAGTAGGAAGCAATTTTTTGAAAAAAGAGTATCTTTCTGATCAAATTGTCAATTTAAACACCCTTCATCCTCACTGTATTTTGTCAATTGAGGCTATACAGGTCGGATCGTCAACTTCCAATTTAATAGCATCATTTGACAAGAACTTAAAAGAACAATTTTTATTCAAATGTCTTGCTTTTTACCAAAAAGATTTTCAAGAATGCTTAAATCGATTCCCTTTAAATAACTTTTTTAAAAATTTAAATTTTATTCAAATAGACAATGCTCTGTACCCAGCTGTAAATACTGACATAAAATGTGTGGCTGAAAAAAATAAGTCCTAATAATGTCGACAGTTGCACGAAGGAATGCAATTAGTTAAAAATTTATTTTTCTGAAGAAGAAAAAGTCAAATTTTCCAAAAGATACTATAGAGTCTTGGAGAAATTTATGTACTTTAACAAATTTTAACCACGAATATATTTTTAAAAAATATTGCCGAACTAGCTCTTATTATTTTGTGCATTCCACACGGGAATGCTGATGTTGAAAGGATATTCTCTAATATTGCTGATATTAAAACAAAAAAAAAAAGGAATAAGCTTTCAACATCGCTTCTTGAAGCTTTACTTCGAATAAAAGTGGATCTGTATGGCAAGAAATTGTGTTGCCATAATTATACTTTCACAAAGGAACACTTTGAAAAATACAATATTAAAATGTATACTTTTAAAAAATAGTTTTTAAAATTATGATTTTTGTTTTATATGTATGTATAGTGATTCATATAATATATTTTTTTGTTGATATTAAGTTGTCGCTGTGTTTTATTTAGAAGCAAAAATATCTCTTTTTTCCCCTGTGTGCAAAGTTTATGTATTCATAAATTAAATAAAGTAAATAATTTATAAATTAATATCTTTATTACTCTCTCTTGCTATTATAGAAAAGTTGGGTGGTAGCGGTTTTTTGTAACATGTAGCGGAATTATGGGCCCGCGGTAGCGGTGGGATGCGCTAAACGGTTGGCAACACTGCGTGCGGTGCACTGCTAAAAATTAGTCCGTTGCTTACTACTGACTGAGCCAGTCGACCACTGTGCAAAGTAAGTACTTCTAATATATCATAACAGTGATGTCAGAATTGACTTTTAAGTAAAATTCGTTGTTAAAAATATTCAATATAGGGAAATTTTCGTAGTTTTAATACTTGTAAAATTTTCTATCATGTATTGCAAACTGGCTGTAAAAGAATACAAAGTCACTGTGATATAGGAAATATCTAATGCGTCAATTTTCTGCGGTTCAGTCTCCGAGCATCGTAAACAGCAGTTGTAACCGTTCCTGTGAGTAATTAAAATCTGTTTTAAAAATATTGCAAGTCAATATAAGGACCTGGAAAAATTCTGTAGTTTTAAATCTTGTAAAATTGTCTGTATTACTGCAAGCTAGCTGCAAAAGGATCAAGCTTCTATGACGTAGGTAATATGTACGAGTAGTACGTTCCCGTCTGCTCTGACTGCTATTATTAATATAGAAATTTCATTTTTATCATAGTACATAAGTCCACTCAACTTCAATTTAGTACATTTTACTAAACAATCTATAAAAATGTTTAAATGTTTATTTTATAATAAACATAGTCAATTCTGTATAAAAAGTGGCGGCGCTTAAATTATCTCCAACCACCAGGTGGCGATAGTGAGTTGTCTTCAACCACCAAGTAGCCAACATGAATATTATTAAAAATTATAGAAAATATACATGTTCAATGAGCCTTTCACATTTATTATTGTATATTTTTTAAGTTTCTCCTAATAACAATACCTAAGCCATCTATTATGAATTAATGAACTTCAAAATAGCGCTGCCAAAAGCTCCATAAAGTTGCCCATGTATACATTTATTTTATGATTTATATATTGGCCAACCTTATGGAACTTTTGGTAGTGCGTTGTTGTATTTCATTAGTTGGTGGTAGAGATGGGCTTTCTGGTTCATTTCAGTGAACTAGTTCTCGCGAACTAGGTTACTAAAATGAACTAGTTCGAAGAACTAGTTCTTCGCGAACTAATAAGAAAATTGAGCTCTTACCAGTAAGCCAATAAAAAAGTTATGTCTACCTACCGAATAAGTGAGAATATTAGGTGTTCTTTTTCTACCAACATGTACAAGTGTACATTATGAGAGCCATAAGATAATATGATGTAAATGATAAAATGATATCCACTTTTACCCCTTAAAGAGAATCCTTTAAAATGGTGGAAAGAAAGGGAAAAAATATACCCTCGATTATTTAAGATGGTTAAAAAAATGCTATGTTTAATGGCAACATCCGTTCCATGTGAACGGATTTTTTCCAAAACTGGTCAAATTTTAACAGACAGAAGGAGTAGGCCAACTTCAAAAAAAGTCAAGGAAATAATGTTTCTAAATCATAATTCATAGTTTTCTACTTATGTGATAATTATTGCCAAATAAAATAAGAGTTGATTTATGTTTATCTTACATTTAAATATGTTTATTAGTTTTTTATGTTTATTTTGGTATTATATTTTTTGTTTATTTACTTTTTTTTATATAAATAACATATTCATTTACTAAATAAATTAAAGCGTATTAATTATATCACTAATCTAACAAATAATTCACCCTGGTAACAAAAGCGTACTGTGTACGTTGTTAAAAATCTGTGACAATAAACCCTTAGTTAATTCTCAACGATGCGATGTCTAAATAAATAAATGTCAATCACCGATAAATAGATGCCGTCTAAAATAAATGTATCGCAACTCGTCCCTCGCTTAAAATCTGTTATAAAGTGTTAGAACTGAAAACAGAATGAGAACGAATCAGTGCATTTGTTAATTTTCTGTTCTTATGTGACCGAACTAAAAATTGAACGATTCTTACATTCTCGCTTAAATGAAATTATCTCAAACTAAATCTTTTAAGTAGGTCGAACGAACTAATACGTTATAACAGCGCGAACTAGTTCTTATGGTTCGCGTTCTTTTTGATAGTTAGTTCGCGAACTACCCATCACTAGTTGGTGGAATAGGTATCGTTATTTGAAGAAGCGACTTGAAAAATATGCCATAATAAATTAAGTTCGTATTAGGGTTTTCAGCTTCTATGCGAAATCTAACTCGAGGGCTCATTGAATATGGATATTTTCTATAAATGTTAATAATAATCGTGTTGGCTACCTGGTTCAAGACAACTCAGTGTCACGACCTGGTGGTTAAAGACAATTTAAGCGCTGGCAATTTTTATGCAGGATTGGCTAATGTGTATATTTTAAAATGTATGATGTACATATATTATAAAATAAATGGTGTCTACGATTCTTCTTCATTTATACATGTACAAACCTTTATGCCTTGCTTGCTTTAGTCATTTTTGCTATAGTGTTTCTGACCGTGTAACCGCCTGCTATTTATACGTTTTGTTAACCGTTACATTCCATCGCTATCACTGCATACCTACTTGCTATTATCAACCTGTATATACTGTAGTGTAATTAATTAAAGTGTACATACATTTTGTGTAGAGGGTGTCCCATTTTATAGTAGCATGACTTCGTCAATCGATAGATAGGGAACCATATTTTTAGGTAAAAAGTTCAATTCATGTTTCGAAAAGTTCTTCGTTTTAGAAGTTTAAAAAAAAAAGTTTTTTCGTTACAGTGACAGAAACTGAGGACTAAAACAATTTTTATGCCTAGAACATGTACGACAATGGGTTTTTCACAACAATTACTTATTGTTTTAATTAATTCTGTTGAATACCCAACAGACAGCGACGTGCAATGAATCTTCTTACACGAAGTAACTGATATTTTCGTATTTCGTTACGTACATTTTGTATTCTCTGGATTAATTCGTCCCTCGTATCTACTGGAGAGTTATAAATTATATCTTTGATAAAACTTCATGCAAAAGTCAAGCGGAGTTATATCAAGAGAATGAGTAAGCCAGGCATCGTTCCCACCACAACCAATCCATTTCCCATGAAACTTGATATCCAACCACTTACGAACATTTCTCCATAATGGGATGGATAGCTGCCTAACTGAAATCAAGCATTCAGCTTTGAATCCAGGGGAATATCATCCCACATATTGGCATGCTCACGTTTAAAATAGAAATAAATCGGAATTCAAACAATAAGGTAAGATGTAAGGTTCTATCACAGAATTTTTGTATGTATAGTCAAATATTAACACTAAACTCTTATTGAAAATTTCTTTGTCTAATTGCATATGGATTTTCATATGCCCAGACATGCTGGTTTTGAAAATTCAGCATGCCTCCTCAAAAAAAATGGGTCATCTTCAATGGAAATCAGAAACATAACAAACACATGTAAATAAAATATATATTCCTTAAACTATTAACATGATAATTTCCTCGTATTTCTTTTACTTTCAGAAATATTTAAATTTTGAAACGAAAGTTGGTGCTTACAGAACTTTGATGGGGTGAGGGGGGGTTAATTGATAGCTAAGAGGGTGAGTCTGACCAATGAAAATGTTTGTTATTAGAAAATAAAAATGGCTGTTTTAAGTTTGAGAATTAAGTATCGTGAAGGGGGAGTTAATAGTCTTAGGCGTATTCATTAAACTTGCATGTAAGATTATACCTAAGAGGATGCATCTGACTAATGATATCGTTTGTTATTATAAAAAATCAATTAATTATATATCTAGGTAATAAATAATAAAACTAAAAATGGCTACCTCGGCTACATGTCATTATGATCTAAAATTAATTGATAAAAAATCCAATATATGATATCGTAGAAATTAAAAGGGGAACTACATACAGGGTGTCCATCTAGTGTGTATTTGTTCTATACCTCCATAACTATTACAGATAGAAAAACAAAATAAGAACAAAAAGTTGGTTTACGTTTACTCTACGTAAACTTCTAAGGAAAGTCTTTTTTGTAAAATTATATTTATATTGTTTTAAATGTTTAAAAATAATATTGCTTAACCAAGTTTTTTTTTAGGATTACATCATTTGAAAATGATGTATTGTCAAGTACACAAACAACTGTTAAATCTACATGTTCAGCAAAAACTGTAGAATCTAAGTCAAATTTGTCAACTGTCTCTACCGTTAAGGATCCCCTGGCAACCACAAATACAACTCAAGCGGGTCCATATATGTCTGTTTTACCCCCGATATTGACACTTGGTTATGTAGGGAAATCCGATGAATACTAATTTAAATATGAATTCCAAGGTTGCTCATTTAACACTACCTCTAACTTTTGTGGCTCGACCACCTGCAACAAATACTTTCCAAAATGGTACACTAACAAATGAAGTCACTCTTAAAAATATAATGAGAACTCAGCTAATACCTACAGTTAGGTTTTGCCCACCCTCTGGAATGGCACCAAACAACGAAATAAATAAAAACGTTTATACAGTAGCAACATTACCTTCCAATAGAATAGTAATGAGGTATCCCACTGTTACTATGACCACTACGAAAGCATCATCCCCACAAAATATTGCGACAGTTGCTCAAGGAACAGCAAAGGTATTCACAACTCCCCTTCACAAAAAATCTTTCGGGTCAAATCAGTTGACTACAGGTTATAAAAATCCTTTTGATTATTCGACATATAAAATTGATGGAGTAGTACGTGACCCTGGTACTAAACTTGCTAGAAAATCAATGGAAAAATATGAATCCTCTCAGCAGTCAATTATATGGACATGTGTGATATGTTCTGAAGTGAAAGAGAACAAGGAGTCTTTAATAACTCATTATGAATTTCACAAAGAAGAAAAGGACAAGCTCGGCACAAAAAAATATTAATACAGATTTGTTTGAATGTCCAACGTGTTTTAAGCAATTTAATTCATTGAATACATACAATCAACACGTAAAAGATATTCATGAAAAAGAAGAGTTTTTCTGTTACGTATGTAGTAAAAGTTACATTGATGCTTACACGTTAAGTCTACATAATTCCAGCAAACATTCGTCTGACCCAGAACGATACACTTGCTGTATTTGTAAAATCTTTACTACCAACATTACAGTAAAACTTAAGTGTCACATTAGCTTATATCATAATGAAGGTGTAATTTATAAATGTGAAATTTGTAAAAAAACGTTCTCTTCATTGGAGTGGTTAAATGATCATAAAATCTTTCACACTAATGGAGTAACTTACAAATGTAAAATTTGCCGAAAAGGATTCTCACACAACCGCTCCCTAGTAAATCATAATCAAAGATGTCATGTAAATGTTTATCCTAAGTCGACAAAGTATGAATGTGAAAGTTGTAATTTAACTTTCCCTGATAAAGAAGCTCTTCAAAGGCACTTACGTAAACATCCAACAGACAATAGTCTTTGTTTTGTATGTGGTAAGATATTTGGTAATGATGAAAAATTAAAAGCCCATTTGAAGCTACATACGGGAAAGAAGTTCGTTTGTAATGTGTGTGGAAAACGTTTTAGTAAGAGTAATACACTCGTCAACCATCTAAGGACTCATAGCGGAGAAAAGCCTTACAAATGTATCACATGTGGAAAATGTTTTTCTCAAAGAAGTCCCTTAGTTATTCACCAAAGGCATCATACAGGCGAAAGACCATACATATGTCCTGCATGTAGCAAAGGGTATGTTTCGAGAAGCGCTCTTAATATTCATCGTAAAAGTTGTAAATAAGCAAGCATTAACTTTTAATAAATATTTTTTTTTTACAATATTGCTAATCTATTATTATCATTCATTATCTCATTAGGAATCATACATGCGAAAGACCATATATATGCTCTAGCAAAGGGTATGTTTCGAAATATTCATCGTTAAAGTGTAAATAGTATTAACTTTTAGTAAATACTCTTTTACAATATTACTAATTCATTAGTCATTCTTCCTAGACATATCTCCGACCAAAACTTAAAAAAAAAAAAAAAAAGAAATGTGGCGGAATTTGTTGCTTCGAAATGGTGTGCGTAAGTTATCATTAGAGTTGGCAAATCGGTCCGCAAGTCATGGGCGGTGCCAGGTAAAGAAATATCCAAATATGTAAGCGAGACTTGTTTACTATTTTAGCAATGACATTTGATTTTAGTCTATTGTTATGCCACGTGGTGTATACAATGTAATTTATTCCTCTTCGTTGTATTGTTGATAATTTTATTTATTGTGTTTTATTCTTGATATTAATTTAATAATAAAGAATGTCAGACTTGTCAGGGTAAAAAACGGCCATACGCTGACAAAGTGAATAAATTTATTAGTGAATTCCTAATTCCAATTCCAGTTTAATCATCTTTATTTCCTATTTTATATACATTTCTAATAAGGCTACTTTTGATTTTATTTATTTCATATATAAATATACAAAAACAAACAAACAATATAACATGAGGGAGAAAGTTGACAAAAAAATGGTGTCCAGCCAGGACGACAATACCGTCCAGGTACGGCTGGGTCCTCCTGGTTGCCGGTGTTGTGGCAACTCGTGTCATTTTTCACCTTTTATCATTCTGCATGGAGGCATTTTCCTGCACAGAAACAAACAATGCATTATAATTCATAAAACATAAAAAAATTTTAATAATTAAAAAGTCAGTTTACAGAGAACATGTGGGTGATTGTATATGCACGGGAAAAATTGCAAAACACCTGCTCAAAATAATGATTTTGTTATTTTGAAAATAAAAATTGACTTTACGTCCGCAGTGGGGTTTGGAGTAGGGAAGGCGTGTCTGCGCATTGTAAAGTGTGAATTCCCGGATTTATTTTACAATGGTGCTATAATAGTTTGTAAGGTGTGCGAAACAGATCTGATGTACTGAGACAAACGTGATTGTAAACGTCACATAAATTCTGTGCAACATAAAAAAAAAACGGCGTGCCTTCGACAACACAGTTTATGTTCGATTTACTCTTAATGCTGATTGTTTGTTCCACTGCACATACTTGATAAACAACCATTTCAGGAGTTTTGTAATAAATACAATCCCAAGGTGACGTTACCAAGTCGCATAACGTTGCGTAACTATGTACTAACTAAGTGTATTGGCCAAATAATTACGAGGGTGGTGCTGGAGACGTTAGAAAAATTTGACCTTTCAAAAAGTCCAGTGTTAATGTTTATGACAGACGGTGCCGCAACAATGCGTTTGGTAGGCCGTTCTCTTCAAGAACACGGTTGTAGGTTGGTACATGTTAACGTGTAAAGTGCATGCATTACACCTTGTGGTAGAAACTATTCGACAAGGTTTTCCAGAGGTAGAAGCATTAATAACAAGTACAACAAAAGTGTTCCTTAAACCTCCTAAACGTCTTCGTGCATTTCACAGCAAGTGTCCCGGTATTCCCGAACCACCACAGCCGATTTTTACACGTTGGGGAACATGGTTGACGGCAGCTTTTTATTATGCTGAATATTGACAACAAATAAAAGCTGTGATACTACAATTCAATCCCGACGAGGCTGCAGCTATTATGGAAAGCCAGACAAAATTTGAAGATGTTTCTGTTGAAACAGCTTTAAAAACTATTCACAAGAACTATAAAGAATTACATGACGTCATACAAAACTTACAAAACAGTGCATTGTCTCAAATAGTGGACGAAGTAAATCGACTGCTACACTTTATAGGTGACGCAAAAAAATGAGCCCTTTGGAGAAAAGTTCGCACGTGTGTTAAAGCAAGTCACCGGTTTTACCAGATTAAGACAAAGTGATGGTACTGATAGTGCATCTGCAGATCCGTTAAGTGAGGTATCCATAGAAACATACCTACTTGATGCTGCAAAGTTTTTACAGATCTTTTCCAGTTTGTGATAACCAAGCTAGTTAAGAGGGTAAGTTGTGCATACATTGTTATAAATTGTAACAGATTATTGCTTTTATTACTAGTTAATTTCTTTTATTATACTTATTATGATGCATACGCCTTTGTCCTGCGGCGCATTTTTGCCAACTCTAGTTATCATACTGCAAATCATTGGCACATTCAGATCGTCAATGACAAGATTGAGGGTAAGACGTTATTCGAATAGCATCGACAATTATTACTTATTTATTTTTATTAGTATTAAAAATAAATAGGTTAGTAATAAATTATTACTATATTCTCTTTGGAGGTCTTGATATATCGCGGACGATCACACAGTAGCCACAGCATACATACATATACATTAAACATGTTAAAATTACTAGAATGTTGCGGAAGATTTAAACTGAATTGTAACGTTTGCAAGTTTAGTAATAATTATTGTTCACGTAAGATTTCTTTCCCCTTTAGTTGTCAGCAACATTCATTTTAAATTTTTAAAATATGCTGCTAGTATTGTGAATAATTCAATAGGATTAGAGTAAACTACGCAAAGTTTTCAAATGAAACTTTATAATGAAGAGCATATTTGAAACTCTGCATGACATATTTTACAACAACATTTCCATAATTTGCAGTAACTTTGTAATAAATTATGTTTCGCACATTTCAATAATGCATTAATAGAAATGTTCCATAATGGATTCATTAGGTGCGTTCTCTTTAACTGAGATCTCAGCTAATCTAAGTTGTTTTACGGTTACATTGCATAAATAAAAGCATAATTTCATTTGATGTAGCCTTCCGTAATCGTAAAACCACTTAGAATAACTGAGATCTCAGTTAAAAAGAACGCACCTTTTATATGTCTATTGCATATCCGTAGTCAGGGGGATTAGGGGACCAAAGTCCCCCTAAGTAATCCCCCTTAACTAGAAAATAAATAAACATATATTCTATCGGTACAAAGCAGTATCGAAGTTATCGCTTGAAATAAATATGTTTTAATTTATGCCAATATTATCTATTAACACGTAACCAATCGCATTCTCACGTTCAAAACACAGGACTGGCAGTTATATGTTAATGAAAATATACATCAGTGCTGTGAGGAAATTCTTAATTAACTAGCCAAACGAAGATGAAGATTAAGACTTGTAATCTAGCAATCTAGTATTTATATTTCTCTAGAACTATTTTGGTCGGATTTTGTATTGTGTCTTGGAAAATATTTTATTTTATTACTGTTATTGCCTTTTCTATTTCTGTTTGTTGTGTTCAGTTGACGGAACGTCATTTTCGTCTTGCTTTAATTTGTTTAATAAACATATTATATTAACGTGAATTAGCAAAATTCGTATTAATTTTTTATTTACGAATGAGGTAGCTTAATAGCTGTCAACCTTTTTGGAAAAATTTTGGCACATTTTTTAAACAATTAAAGAAATTACCATATATGAAATAGTATTGTATTCTGTAACAAGTTTGGAATATGGCGTGTTCTGTACGAGTGGAAAGTTTGGGACGATCTACGAGTGCGGTATAGCCATTTCAAACGTGTTATGGACTATACTTTTTCTATGACTATAAATTGTTTAGGTCATTAACATAGTATTTATAATAATTATTAAAATGTTTTTTACTGAAACACTTTGTTTGTAACTGTCAACAAAACAAAAAACAATTGACAATAGACAAAAGAGGCAACCTTTATTATTCAGTTAAATAATTTGATAATAATTGTCGCCGTCATATAAATAATGGTTTGTTTTAAATAAAAAATATTGTTTCATTTTAAATAATAATAATAATAATAATAAATGTTTTATTTTAAGGATATCAACACCAGTTATTAGATATTTATTGCTAAAGTGAAGTGTTTATTATTAATTAGAGTTAACGTCCCAGACTTTGTTCAACAGCCAATGGATGCCGTTTCTAGTACTCTAAAATAGTCGTAGAAAAAGGATATTCCTTTACATCACTACAACATTTTACATACAACCATGGCGCACTCTAGCTTTTGTGTCGGCCGTGATACAACTAATATGTGGTTTCCTGGGTGGCCACCCTAGTACCTGAATACCAACATTGTGAAGATACGGACGAGTTATCCGGGCTATGTGCGGTCGCACATTATCCTGTATTAGAAGAAAATGTTCTCCTACAAATGGCGCGAAAGGTGCCACATGCTCTTCTAAACACCCCCTAATGTAGCTGTCAGCATTGAGGCTACCTCCCCGAAATGTTACAAGGGCCGTACGAGCCTACAAAGAAATACCCCCCCCCCATATCATCACACCTCCACCACCCAACTGTAGTCTAGGAGAAAAGCAACACTGGGCATATCGTTCTCCAGGTCGCCTAAATACTCTTTGGCATCGCCATTCGTCTATATCCCAATCGACATGGGTTTGCCCAAATGCCAAGCGGTTCCTCGATGACCTGCGTCCAAAAGAGGGCGAGTAGCTGGTGCATGAGGTGTTAAATTTTGTTCTCTCAACCTTCTTCGTACAGTATTGGATGAAACCAAGGTACCATGAACATCTACCAGTCTTCTAGTCAAAGCTGTACCAGGATGTGCGTTCTCACAGAACTTGGAGTCGAAAAAGTCGGTCTTCAACTTCATTTGTTGCTCGTGGTCTCCTTTGTCCAGGTCTTCTTGAGTACGAACCAGCTTCCTGGAACCTTCGTATTGCATCAAATACAGTGGTTCGAGGGATGCCAAGCAAGTTGGCGATATATTAGATGCTGTGTCCATCATTATGTAAAACAACCGCTTAAGCGGCTTCTTCAGGACTCATTACGAAATTGTTCACAATAAAACGTTTCTCTTTTCTTCGGTAAATCTCAGAAACACACAAGAAACACAAGAAACAGCAATTGAAATAAATTAAAGAGCTGTGTAAAACAAGTAAAGCACTGTCGATTGAAAGATGTCAAAAAAATTATTCTCCTGATACGTGAAAGTCCAAGAAACTCGAACATTATTTCTTTGATGTGTTTACATGTGTGTATCCATGTTAAATCAATATACAGAACGTTTCTGTAAATTTGCCATAAGAAAACCTAGTGTCCGGTAAATTTTGCGGTTGAGTGTATACGTAAAACCACTCGTGTTATTGAGCTCCCTGCTGTAGGCACTAAGAACTGAAGTTGAACACAGAGCTGAAAGATTTCCTTCTCTGCTCACTGATGTAAAAAAAACTGGACATTGAAACTTTAAACGCTGTTTCCATTATTAGATTTTCTATCAATAATTCATTTAATGTCACTGATGATGATCATATAAAATTAATGCCATCGAAAAATATGCACAACGCCAAAATAACTTAAAATGTATTAAGTATAATCATTTTTTGTATTTTGATTAAAGTTTTTGATGTCATTCTTACTTAAGGTTAAAAATTTTTGGGGAATACTAGGGACATTTTTCTCCAACATCTAGTTATTTTCGACTGTACCCATCTGGCATCCCTGATTAGTAAGTTTCCATTCCTTTACCAGTTCATAAACACAGCAGATGCTTGATTTAGTCATGTTAATGCTGTCAGTTGAGGAACTCCAAGAAGTTTTCGTATATCAATTCCAGTGACAATAACTAGCAGCCTATCAATTTGATTTTTGCTGGTTATAGAGATTTAAAAAATTGAAAGCCTCTGGGAAACGCTAACCGATCGACCTTAAATTTTACGTACCTTATTATTTCATCAATAGGATCAGTTTCAGATGGTGAAAAAATAAATCAAAAATCAAAAAGGACCACCCTAATGTATATCGATGTTCACGCGTTGATACTGTACGAAAAATATTTCACATCCTACGCTCTGCGCCGTAATTCAATTAAATGATATACATTTTGTGATGTAACTAATTTTTCTTGCCTTAAAATGTATTTTTTTGTAATTTTGAATGTTATGAAGGTCACAGTTCAAGGTCAGTGTCCGAAAATGTAATGATGGGCAAGGGAAATGAGACAAAATAATGACATTTTGAAAGTCATTTTAGGGCAAGGGAATTAAGAGGAATGACATAAATTTTAAAGATTATTGTAGTCCCATCTTGACTTTGTACGTTGAATCACGGTATGAAATGTTTGTCAAAATCTACCAGGATACAACGAGAAACTTCGTATCCTAGTATGATTTGTCCATTTCTTTACTGCAGTTTAACAATTTAACTTGTTAATTTATACCCCGAACTAGCATATTGGTGCGCTCTATAATGGTAGGAACTGGCTTTACGCAATCTGGACGTATAAAGATAGATCTAGAATTGTTCGAGAAGGATCAGGAATATTCAAGAAAGTTCTAGACTATGCATAGATGGAGATATTAGGCACACAATTGGTCAAGGTTGTCAGTACGAATTTGAAATCGTACTAGTAAAGAATAAGTTAGAAACTAAAGTAGTTATTTATGTGACTGTAGTTAAATCATTCATTAACTTATTGTTATTATAGTTAAAAAACATGTAACAATATCGGTGCCACCATGCTAGTAATATGGCTTATTAGCCACAAATTTATAAATACTTAGCCAATAAGATATCATAGAATTAATGATCTTTCAAGTAGAAAAATATATTTGGCAATAAACTCACATATTCTTAATTAGAAGATTATTTCTTTAATAACCCTTAAACACTATTATTTTTTCAATTCTTCCCGGCAAATAACTAAACCTGTATTTACATAAAAAGATAATAAATTCTAGGATTTCGGTATGGCTATAGGATCTCCACTATCTCCAGTATTAAGTAATGAATTGAGGATTCTAAAATTAATTGCTAATTAATACCAAATTGTATACACAAACCTTTTTATTTGATAAGGTTTGAGTCAAAACAACGTTTGAACGCGTACAGGTATAAAAGATACATTGCCTTACTCGGTATGTGATCATCATTACATGCTATTGTGATTGGGGTGGCCTATGGATTAAGACATTTATGTTATTGGGTTTTTGGCAGTCTACAGATTGCTCAGCAAATTGCGCCGCTACTTTTAACTTTTTGTCTTTTTTTTAATGTTTTTACATCGTTTTTTTTTTTCGCCTTAAAAAATAAGTTGGAAACACAGTGCGTTTTCTTTTCACCCAACGCCTCTGGTCAGGACAGTGCGTCAGAATTTTATATATTTTAGAAACTTTGGAAGTTAAAGCAAAGCAGCCTAAAATAATTTTTAGTCTCTTGCGTTGGTCTAGGTAAGGTTAATTTGTAATATTTTCTATTAAAAGTTGTTTAACGAGCATTTTCATTGCCCGATATATGCCTGCCATCATAGGTACCTTCAAGCCATTTCTGGCTCTTACTGTTTTAACCTTATTGTAAATGTTAACTACATATCAATATATACTTTGTTGTTTGTCTTAATGTTACGTTATTTACTATTTTTTTTATTATCTCTAGATTTATAAAACCACAACGAATGCAAATAAACACCCTGTATGCTAAACATTCTCAGTTATTGAACCAGTTAGTCCAGCCTTTGAGAAAAATATTTAAATAAGCAGTCTGTTGCAAGTTATGCCGATGATATTTTTGCAGTTTGGCCTCATAAAACTGAGTTATTACATAATTTGTTAGAAATCGTTAATGATAAAGAAGCACCCTTTAAATTCGCTTTAAAAGATAAGAGTAATAAAGTAACTAAGTAATATGGATGCCGACTCAATAATCAATATTTAGGAAAATCGATCTTTGGAGCCAAAAAAAAATCGTTTTTAATCGATTATTTTCCTTTCGATATTTTAACGAATCGATTCTTTTTTATCAAAAATCGGATCGGAAAATCGACATGTTAATTTATTGTCAAAATGTCAAACTACGAGGAAATGACGACTTTTGCTTTGATGTGGTTGGCAGAAAGTAAGCAAGCTCAGCGAGATTGATATTGTTTGTTGGTAATTTCATTTCGTTTCTTACATCAAATTGTTTTTGTTCCCCTTTCCTCTCCCTCTTCTTTTCCGCTTTTTAAAATGGTTGGCTGTATTTGTGTCGTTTTTGTATTTTGTTGCTATAAAATACATTAAAAGAAACTGGAATTACCGACATGATTCTTAGAATTGTGATATAATAATTATTGAGCACCCCAGCCCTGGGCTGCTTCATCGAGGATAAATTTTCTATATTTTTTCAGAGAACTAAATTATTTCCAAGCATTTATCTCATTCAATTCCAAATTAATTATTACATAAAACCATTTTCTTATAATGTTGACAGAAAAACGTATGTATTCAAACTATAGAGTCTAAATTATTAATCTTGTAAAAGAGCACACAGTATTCATTTAAATATTGACAAAACTACATAAAATCTCGCTAACCGAGAACGGGTAAAATAAACAAACCTACATAAACACGTAGGGTTGGAAGAGATGTTACCAAGAACAGGGTCGAAGACTAATAAAGGTAGTGTCATTATGTCACTTTAAAGTACCGTGTGTTTAAAGACCACAATTAGGGAACTAGCGTTTTGCTATCTCCGTCAAGCTTACAGACTTGAACAACGAACTCCCTCATGGGAAATCATATAAATACGTGAGCGGCGTAGAATCGTGGTCACATTTTTGGCAACCATAGTGTTACGCTGGCACTCCGGAGTCTGGATGTCAAAGATAGACCGTTCTCCCGGCCTTCATAGCCGCCATCACCGTCGTTGTCAGACCTTTGGCAACCATAGTGTTACGCTGGCTCCTCGGAGCCCGGAAGTCAAAAAGAAACTACTACTCCGGTTTTCATAACCGCCGTTAAGGACAGAGTGAGCCGCTTAATTAACGTTCCACCCATTTTGGTGCAGAAATCTCTGTGGCCTGGTCTCCGTGATCGAGGACCTGTACACTGCTTTATACTAGGGCGTAAGCACCGCCGACATGGAGAGAAATAACACAGGGATTACTCAAGAACCTGGGGGAGTAAATCTCCCGGAACTCTCCGTGTGTACATGAATAGGTAAGGATGGCATTAAATAATTTTTATATCGCGTTGCCATTCTCTCCGTACTCGAGCTCACTAAATTTCATTAAACTAAATCAGTTTCTTTTGTAACGAGTGAAATGGCAACGTTAATCAAAGTACGACTCAATGTGCTTGGGGTTTCGCGGTTTTAATAATATTTGACCGGTGATACCAAATTATTTACAGATAGACCTTTTATAATGCATTTCTCAATATCTTTGTTGGTAGTAATTAGGACATTCAATATTAACTTAGATAAGATCAGGTATCAGTAGTTGGAACTTTCGTTCATTTGTCCATAGCACTGTTAGGTCAGGTTTCAGAATAAGATGATGTAAATAATAAATAGGGTTCAGCTGAATCTGCAATGTAACTTAATCAAATTTCACTCCTTATATGAGGGACTCGAGCGTTCAGCTATTAGGTCGGTACGGCCAGTTGTCGATAACACAACATGCTGGTTCCTTCAACCCTCTGAGGTGTTGACCATGGGACCTTGTCTCTCGACAAGAGGTCCAGTGGTGGGCACCCCGTGAGCATCATTTAATGTTTTATGAGCACCGCCTACATACGTGTGCCCTGGATGCAATTGACGTCTGCCAACACTTTACAAAACTCTACGAGGTAGTTCATTTCACTTTGGTTAAAGCCTTGACGGCGGGCTGTATTCGACAAGCTTAACAAACAATTGTTAGTGGTTCCACCGAATATTAATTGGCAGCGTTATTTGTGTTTAGAGTACTGTTGTACTGCGGCACCGTGTCCGCAATTCAGTTAAAACATGGTTATCTGCATCTGTCTGTCTTATTTGGCCGAGAACGTTCGGGCACTTCATGCAAGAGAAGTTTCTCTTGCACCCATATGTAAGGTTTTACATATTATGTCACTTATACTACGAGTGGAAGTTTCCGCCGCATGTAACAAAGTTTTGTTACATTGCAGACTCAACTAGCTAAATGTAATGTATTTCTTGTAGACAGTTGTCTATACACAGACATAAATCTGTTAAAATGTTATTTGAGTTTCCTTGAATTATTTCTATTTTCAGATACAAAAGTGGTCTAAGCAAATTAGTAATAATAAATATAAAGTCAAATCTGACCTATACTTTTCATTGTTAAAACATGTTATCAATGCAGTGCAGATTAATAATAATTGATAAAAGTAGGTAATCCAATTAAATCAAAGTAAATCTCATAAATAATGATATCAGCAGTAGTCTCTTCAACCTTGAAAGAATTTCAGGCCATGGGCGGCGTCTAATCGCGTATATTATAGGTATTCAAAAATAATCAATTACATTAAAAAAAACCATTAGTATGTCTAGTAATGTGAGCTTGAATATACGACACAGTCATGGCACGGTCATAATGAAAATGACTATCATGTTATTTTGCACTGTCACGACAGAATGCCAAAATTGTCACTAGTTTCAAATATTAATATGACGTCATTTTCATTATGACGGTCAAAACGAGCCGATTTGTGCTTTTATCGAATATGTGAGTGAAAGAAGCAGATAATTTCTGAATTAAAATGGTTACGTTTTCCCAATTGCTGATTTTTTTATTTTAAAATTTAAAATGCTTTGTTATTTGATTATGTAGCTCATACAGGAATTATTTATTAAGAGCAGTGCCATCTACAAACCTCAGCTTAATTGTATTTTAAAGCTGCGTTTTCACCTGATATCCAACTTAAATCTATAAATCACTGTTAAAATTTTTCTATCAGTAATATCAAAAACGAAGATATTACATACAGATTTAATATATAATCATATAGGCAATCAATACTGATGCGTATTTTTTCATTAATAGGAAATGCGATTATTTAGTTTCATAAAATGACACCAAATAAAATGGTCATATTTCTTATTAATAAAAAAATAGGCATCAACATTGCCTGTAAGTTTATATATTAAATCCATATTACCATATGGATGAATAAGATGAATCATGTCGTGTTCTCATTTTTCGTTCTCATCAACAGAAAAATTTTAATAGCGATTTAAAGTTTTCTGTTGGTTATTCTTGCGACGTGCTAACGCCACCTTAAGGAGTGATAACTCCTTAAAATTTATACTTCAAAAATTATTTATTTTAATTTCATTTTTAAAGACTTCCAGGCATTAATATTGTTTTATTTATAATAGTTTTTACACAATTTGGAGTTAGTAATATAATAATATTTTATGTTTTATTTCTGTATAATAACCGTCATTTTACATCACTAAGTAATTTAGGAAAAATAAACTTAATTATTTAGGTAAATTATTTTAACGTAAAATGCGGTTATGGCAGAAAAAGTTCATAATCAACAAAGTAGGCGGATCTTAAAATGTTGCATACAAATATAACTTATTAATCTGAATATTTTTCCTTAATCACATTTTGCTGTCTTTACAGAAAATATGTACTTTACATAACAAAAAAGTAGTTTTTGCTTTACTACCATGGCCTACGTGATTAAAAATAAAACAAAAGTACACCAAAAAATTCTTTTCAGATAACCAGGGATGAACCCACAAATTACAAAAAACAAATCTAAAATTTGAGGTCCATATCACCTACTGTGAACTCAACCGGGGGACATACTGTATATGTATATTTTTGGTTCTGATATATATTTTTTACGAACTTCACTATTTATTTTTATGTTTTCTGTTTTCATACCTTCTTGTGATATAGGTTTTTCTAATAATCAGTAATTGTTCTGTTTTGTGTAGTAATTATTGTTATAATTTTTTTATATTCTTAAGTGTTTTAAAAACTAACTGGGTTTTATTTAGTTTCATTTTTTTTTCAATTTATGGCAATTTTTAGTTATTTTATATATTTTCATGGGGTAATAATTATTTAATCAATGCTTACTTTGATATGATACATATATTTATATTGCATGTCATTCGCCTTTCTCTTATTTATTCACCTGCTTCCTATATGCGACGACGCCTCTGGCAGAACAAGTTAGATCGCGGCAACTCGTAAGCTGGTCTGTTTACGATCTATCTGCCAATTAGAACTAGCGAATGGCCGCCGTTTAATACCCTACCACAATTTTAATATGTTGGGCCGGCGGCTCTCTAATATACAGTGACGTAAACACTGATTTTACAATACAAAATGACTGCGGCTACACTGAATAGTGTACGGATTTGCTCATTCAGAAATACGTTTTCAAGGTAAAACCTACTACTGCCGTTAATTTTACGAGCGAAACAAAGTAATACCAAACTTTATAAACGTACCTGAAAAGGTTACAATAACACAACCAATTTGGGATCCTACCACTAAAACTAGACGATCACGAAAATGGTCAATTAATTAATCAAGTATTACCTGTTGCTTCACGACAAGGTAAGACTTATCAAAAGGGGAGTCAATTAGATAATCAAATTAATAAAATAAGAGTATATACGAGGGTGGGATGGGATGTCTATTATTATGTTTATTATTGGTATTACTAGTCTTACAATGACAACTTCAACTGCTCATCTATTAGAGAATCGATTTTTTTCGTTTCGATTTTTTACTGAATCTGTCTTTTTAGTCAACGATTCAAATCGATTCAAAGGTCAATTCTTTTAAAAAAATCGGTATCCCTACTAAGTAATAATGAATAAAGTACGCCCGTTTTAATGCAACCTACTGGCACACGTAGAAGGGTATACGCCGAGAGCTTCGCATCAATAGGTTTCCATTCCAGCGACCAATCAATCACAGACGCTGCTGATATACGTACATGCGAACGGAGATTATAATATATCTTCGCAAGCGTATACGATGTCAAAACTGAGACGTTCTTTACTGGCTATCTTTATTTGAATCTTTTGAAATAGCGAA
Organism: Rhamnusium bicolor; assembly: GCA_029963845.1. Taxonomy (NCBI): domain Eukaryota; kingdom Metazoa; phylum Arthropoda; class Insecta; order Coleoptera; family Cerambycidae; genus Rhamnusium; species Rhamnusium bicolor. The sequence goes on from JANEYF010002516.1 coordinate 467,489, forward strand.
CAATGTAAATATGACATTACAGACGTTAACAGATAACCCTGGTATTCTTGTTGCCGAGAAATTTTAGAGACATTTTAAGAGTGCGTTTTTACCAATTATCCAACAAATCTATAAATCGCTGTTAAAATTTTTCAGTTAGTAATATTAAAAAACGAAAACGAACGATTTATCCTAAATACTAATAGATCTAATATATAAAATTAGAGACAATACTGATGCGTACTTTTTTTTATTATTAATAAGAAATACGATTATTTAGTTTCATAAAATTACACCAAATAAAATATACGTATTTCTTATTAATTAAAAAATACTCATCAATATTGCCTGTAATTTTATATGCCTACTAAATTCATATGGTATTTAAGTTGAATTATTTGTTTTCATTTTTTGTTATCAATAGAAAAATTTTAACATCAGTTTAAGGTTAAGTAAAAATCCGAATACTGACAAATTGCATAATAAGTGTGTAAGTGATGGACATGCAAGTGACTTAGAACGATATTATGCATGTGCAAATATTACGTCTTTGGATATAGATCGTTCATTTTCTAAATACGCCTTAATATCTACATCCCAGCGTGGAAGTTTAGAAGAGGATACTATAGAAGTGTACACTGACAACCATAAACAACTGTTAATGGGCATGATACAAGAGGTAAGTCTGTAAATTACACCATGCCCCTCACCAATGCCAGTTAGTTCCTTAAAAGGAGCCGTCTTTAAAATGCATTACCCTTCTTGGATGTTTTGATTAAGAAAATCGATAACACGTTTGAAACTGGTCTATACAGAAAATAACTCATACTAATAGATATTTATAGTTTAAATTTAACCAGGCAATTAATATTAAAAGAGGAGAGAGTTATTGTAAGATGTTTGTATGAATAGCAAAAGTAATTTCATCTAATAATCAAATATTACATAATGAGAAAAAATGTATCAGAGGTTTTAATAAATAATGAATATCCTGAATTCTTTATTAAATATTGAGACAGACTTAACAACAAAAACCTGAATATACAACACAATAATTCCTTTTACAAGGTTAATCTGAAAAACTACATCATATTGGTGATAAGTTTTATGTTAGAAAAATTTTAACAACCACCAAACCTGTAGGCAAACTATAAGCAAATTTCAAAAAACTGCACTTTACAGTATTTCCTATGAGTGTAATAAACATTATGTGGGTGAGAAATTCAGACTTCTCAATGTATGTAAGCTTAGGTAAGAATAAAAATTATATTAGAAAGGACCAAATTGAGATATCGAAACTTTGCGAACATTATTGGGAAAATGAACATAAAATAAACTGGGATTGGGCGAAACTTTTAACGAGAGAAACGGACAGCAAATAAAGAAAAATGAGTGGAATATTGATTATCGATAATCGTATGTTGATGTGCGAAATATGTCGAATATTTCGCACATATTCACACACATTCGCGAGTCCGAAGGGCGAGTGGAATTATTTGACTTATCGAGTGCATCCAAGAGTTTTACTCATTAGATTATATCTATCGCCCGTGATATAATCTTATTATTATTATTTTAATGTCACGTTTATCTCGTAACAAAAATCATTTTTTACTTATTTAACGTCGGCCTATTTCCGCCCCCAAGGTCAATTACCGACGTCAGAAGATAAACTCAATAGTGCTTGTGTAAACACTAGCGCCCCTAACTTAAAAATTTTGCAGAACTCCCATTTCGTCGCGGGGTAGGGATCTTTAGCGTCGCAGATACACGAAACCCAAAGTTTTACATCCCTTTCCAAAGATGTTAACGTAAGAGCAGATCCACTCATCGCCTTGATGTAAGCCTGGATCTTCTGGTTGGGAGGACGAACCATTGTCGTCACACCACCTCACCGAGCCGATTTGAGGTAAGTTGAAAATATTTATTATCCATTAGTGTGATTATTAATGATGTAAAATACCCGAGCATTTATTTTTGGGAAACGTTCTTTGAATACTAACAAGCATGAATGGGCATAAACGAAATGTTTCCGAAAATTTACCATCAGTGCGTCGTGGTATACCTGAAAACGTTATTAGTTTTTTTTTATTTATTCTCAAAATGCTGACGTGTTCAAAATTTGAACAAGCACAACTGAGCATAAATAAAAAATATCAGAAATTGATTATCAGCGCTTCTTGAATTTTAAAAAATGTCGTTAGCTGTTAAAAAAACTATTTTATATTCATTTATTCATTATAAAAATGTCTCCGTTTCTAATTATGTAGTAACAGATTCACACGATTCGTATGGATAACTTTGTTATCAGAATCTGCGACTTGTTGGGGGTTGGTCATTCTCATTTTCCTTTTCGTGGTACCAGCTAAAATGGTAAAAATTTAAAAAATGTAAAATGTAGGCAGGTAATAAAAAGTGAAAAACAGAAAAGTTACAATTTAATGTTAACAATTGAAACATATTTGTTCATAAACGAACAAGAAAACACTATATCTTCATAATCCCCATGCAAAAAATAATTTTCATTTTTGGAATCTTAATAAGTATAAAAAGCAGGGTGCAAAGGATTTTTTTTATTTTTCGTTTTACAAAAGTTATTCAATATTAAAATTTGTATTAGTCTATTACGCGCGCAAACATTGCCGGCCGGACAAGTCGATGCGGTGATGTCACAGGGCTCGAATGCAAGTGCAGAAAGGAGGCAAAGCATGTTGTTAAACGTAAACAAGTCGTGTTATGTCTGATTTGTGTTATGAAATTTTAAATGAAGTAATTTTAATGATCAAGTTTTCATCATATTACAAGAAACGGAAAATGTAGACAAGTGTAGTTAAAGATAGGATCCAAAGGAGTTTTCGAAAACAAGTTGCGTTTTGCATGCTTGGATCTTTTTTGATGTGAGTAATTAAAAAAATAATATTAAAAATAAATATGCTAAGGCAATAAAATATAATATGTGTAAAGTATACAGGGTGCGCCACTTAAAACTCCCCAGATTCGTAACTTTCTTATTTTTTAAGCGACGACCATGTTGGACACATCAAATTGTAGATATTTTTAAAGCCTTTAAACATACATACAGGGAGATTAAAAAAAATTGTTTAAATGGTTCTTTTTGTGGGGTTACCTTAAGACATTAGTGTATGAAACCCAACCTCTTAATGCAGAAGATTTGAAAAATAGAATAAGGAATGGATGTAATTATATTCGATGTCATACTCTATTACGTACAGTTAATGGTGAATTAATAAAGAGAATGAGTTACTGTGTTCACGTTAATGATCAAAATTTTGAACAATATTTGTAATGCAATTTCCTTTTTGGTACATTTGAATAAAAGCTTGTTTTTAAAAATATTTTTTTTTGTTTCTTGTTCCTGTTTTGTTATGATATGTCTTTTACAAATAAAGCATACAATTATTATTTACATTCTTTTCAAATTTATCTAAAAAAAAAATCAGTTTGGAATCGAAAAGAGTATTTTTTACTTTTTTCTTTAAAACCAAAAAAGAATTTCGAATATGACGTAATAACATAAATTGAAGCTAATTAAAACCTTTATAAGAAAACATTAACACAGTTTATGTACAGGGTGAGGTAAAAAAATATTCAAGGAAATTAATTTTCTTTTCGTAACAATTTAAAAAAAAAAAATTAAAATCTCCCTGTATGTATATTAAAAGGCTTTAAAAATATCTACAATTTGATGTGTCCAACATCCAACAGTTACGAGTTAGGGGAGTTTTAAGTGGCGCACCCTGTATATGGCACGGTAACAACTGGGATCCTGGGTTTCAAACGACTTCTCTCTTTTTTGGGGCAGTATCGACGATATTTTTCATTGTGGATTTTGTGTGAGCCTACTGGGTGCTACTGAGAATCATCGGATACAAAGTTGTCAATTATATCCCTTTTGGGGAATCATTTTTAGCAAATGTTATTATTTAAATAGATTTCAATCGCACTCACAGTTCTTAAATTAAAACGATAAAGGGAAGTCCAAAAATATTTTTTCTAAAAGTACATACATACAGTGTGTATATAAAATTCTTATACATAGGTATCTAACAAAGGTAATTTTTTATACAAAAAAAACATTTAAGTATATACCTAGATTTAGAGGTTTTGATTCTATCTATAAACAGAAATTTAGGAACCCGAATGCCATAGATAGGTATATCCATTCAGGAGTTATATGGAAAAATGTAGTGTGACGTCACCCCCAAATTTGGCTAGCGAAAAAATATAACTTTTTTGTTTTTTGTCACACGTTTTCCGATAAAACTATTATACGTTTCAAATATATTGAACCCTCAGTTTAACCGTGAATATCTCAAAACTGGAGGAGTGAAAATGATACCACTAGAAAATTTTACATAAAACTAATAAGTAAGTGATTTCCGAAAAATGACTACTTAAAGTTTAATGTGGCGAGAGTATCGTTAAAAACGGGTATATTTTTTGGTATAAATTAAGGAATCTTCGTAACGTGTTATCCAAAGTTATTAACCCAGTTATGCATGACATTTTTTTTTCTTGATTTTTTTTTCTGAATATCGAATACGTTTGAACCTAAGATACTAGTATAATGGTCATTTTTCTTAAAATTGACCTCTTTGTACCAATAAATCGGTGTTCGTTTAAACAAACAGTAGGCATTTAGCAACCAATAATAGGCTATTATTAAAAAAAAATCATAAATCCTTTTGGATAAGCTTTATTACAAAGGTATATGAGCAAAATTATTGAATTATTGAAATTATTTAAAATACAAATATAACCAGCAATTAATTTGATGTAGGTGTGTGATAGGCAATAAAGCATCGTATGTGTAATGCAACCTTACACTTGATGCAAATAACTGAAAGGGCTTTGTGACACACCCTGCAACGGATTGGTTTTTCTGATGCCCCAACTTCCTCGTTCAGATTTTTTAAATATTTTGTTAGTAGGTAAAGGGCATTTAACTCTTCTATTTTTGCGTAGAGTAGCCATTGCCTTGATTTTTCTGTTGGTGATTTCTTCCATCAGAGGAAATAGTTGTAAAGAAGTTATCGAAAAAGAAATGATATGGTGCATTTATTTTGGAGCAAATTACGTCGGCGTAATTCAATGACCGATGGGCCCAATCCCAGGTTTTTGTATTTTTTCATTCCAGATCTTGCTCCCTGATAGGGTTCAAACTAGACAATATAGCCATAAAATGTGGTACCGACGCAAAGTTTGTACCCGTAATGAACAGGTATGTCCTTGATAAATTGTTTTCCAGGATGTCTCCCAAAATATTGTCAGAAAATATTTTATATAGAGATATATAAATATTTCATACCCGTTTTAAATTTAAATTAAACATTTTATTTAGGTATTATGAAACCTGCTCATGTAGTCTGGCGGTAATTAGAAACCTTAGTTTACCTATATAAGATATTTTCTGCCAGAATAAAAACTGCTTGTCGGTGGAGTTTTGTGAGGATCAGCGTACCAGGCATGAACTCTGATATCGCTGATTTTCATAAAACGTCTATGTTATTGGGCAAGAGAAAAATAGGAGGTGCCCCCTACCCGAGGCGCGTGGGATAGCGTGGCTCCGGATTGGTTAGATTCGGGTTCTAGAAAAAATATATGTAAACGGGGGTCGTCTCGTTCGAGGGAAGAAAAAAATCGACGGGCAGTGAGGTTTCCTGCTCTCCGGAAGGACAGGCAGTTACGTTTGGGACTACCCGGAAGGGAAGTACTCTGTTGAAAAAAATAGTGAGAGCTGACTACCCGGAAGGGAAGTAAGGTCAAGTGATGGTCAAGTTAGGCTGTCCAAAAGGGAAACCAATAGTTGAAAGTAAAGTGGGTTGATATTTTCCGGAAGGGAAAGATTTTTTTTTATTTATCGGGGACGATTTGTTTTTTGTTGTGTCGGGTGCCGGGTAGCGTGAAGAGAAAAGAGTCGAAAGGGTGAAGATCAAGAGTGAGTGTGAGTGAATGGGAAAAGTTCCGAAGGGGTGGATATTCGTGTTGTGTCAAGAGTGCCATACAGTTAGACAGCCAGCAGCCTCCGCCCAGAGATGGAGGCCGTAGGGCAAATTGTGTAAGTAAATTGCTTGTTTGTCCTTTATTAACCCTACGTGCGACGTATAGTCAACCATAAATTCTGCTCGTTTTGTCTTGTTCATTGGTTAAATATATTTCCTCAAAATTTTTAATTAGTTGGTTTTAATTTTGGAACCCACCCCATTTATTCGAAATAAGAAACTTCTCGCCCCTTAACAACAGGGTCGTGCACCCAAGCGAGCACCACGCAAAGCGGGCCGCCCCCTAGGCTCGACAATATGGCACCATTGCTTCATCAATGCTATGCTGCTCCACGTGCGATGCATGTTCCAAACATTTCAAACAGAGAGAGGTCTAATTTTGACAAACCGGTCGTTTTTATCTAGATTATCATTATCGCAGCAGTGAATGTTTGTCATAATATGCTTAAATCGATCTCTGCTTATCGCATTTGAAATGAGACCGTTGTGAGAATGTTCCCAATACATTCTTCTTCTACAAACCGTGCAATATCAATTTACTAATAACATTCCCAAGAAGCATTTCATTTCTGCAGAAGTTATGTCTGCCTTTCTGTTTCGCTTTGTAGGATACAAGTTGGTACATCGAACCACCATTTCTACAATTTCTTCGTCAACAAATTTTGAGAACAGCTGTGGTGGTGAATTTTCGTTAACAACCGTAAGAGCATATACCCATGGGATATTGAAATTTTCTGTGCTAAGGTCGGTTTTCTCCCATTTGAATGCCTTGCTAACCTTTTTCGATTTAGGACTTACAAGGTTTGATAACGGATCTGAATTCCCGGAAATTCAATTAGTTATTCAAACATTTCCCAGGTAGAAATTATTATAAAGATTGTTAAAGTTTAATAAGACTATATTAGGATATATGAATTAATTTTAAAAATCCGGCAAGTGCATTAGTTCATTACGATCGCAAAAACTGCCGGCCGGGCAGGCTGATACGGAGACGTCATAGAATAGCAAGCATCTAAGGGCCGGTTTATCAATGCTTGGTTAGCTAATTTATCCGTCAGTTAGTGACTTTTCGGCCAGTAGAATTCATCCATTTCACATTAACCATTAACCGACGGATAATTTTGCTAACTATGCATTGAAAAACCAGGCCTTAGTTGCAAGTGAACAGTGAACATAAAGTAGGCAAAGCACGTTGTTAAATGTAAACAAGTGGCGTTATTTGTGTTGTTAAAATTTAAGTGAAGTAATTATAATGATCAATTCTTCTAAATTATCATCATCGTACCGATGTGTGAAAATACCAGTGGCGGTTCGTGGGTCAAGAGATAGGGGAGGTCAATTAGAAAAGTTTACTGTATTACCTACCTTTTAAAGTGATTTAAATTCCAAGTCGATCCTCCAGTGTTTTTAAGATGCAAAGTGGTCAATTACTTTTTCATTAAAGTCTTTTATCTTCTTTATTAATGCCCTTTCTATGGTAAGCATAGCTAAAGAAGATAACCTTTCCTGACCCATGGTATTTCTTAATAATGTCTTTATTCTTTTTAAGGTGGAAAAACAATGTTCACTTTCGACAGTAGTCATAGGGAGAGTAGGTACACAAGATTTTTAACAGTTTGACACTTTCAGAAAAAGTATTGCACAAATTATTGTTAATAAAAAGCCGTAACAAAGCAACTGCACCTTCACTATTGGAAAAATCTTCTCGGCTATATAATACTTCTAATTCAGTTTTAAGTTTCAAATGATTTATGACTGGATACTCCGTTTTAACTAATTTAAACATATCTTGAGGAAAGCTTTTTTTATAATCTTTAAATAGATCTGCGTGAAATAACTGAGACACTGATAAATGATTACTGAAGCCAAACCTGTTTTTGATCTCAGATGTAATTATATCACAAACTTCTAATGAAATTCTCCTTTTTGATTCTTCCGATTTACATCTCTGGGCAGACTGCATGGATGTCTCCTCCAAATAGTTATTGAAAATTTTATTTCTGATGTCCTCAATTTTACTATTAAAAACGCCAATACACTTATTTACTGTACTGTTATGACATCGATATTACATTTTTGTAATTGATTGAACAATATATCACAATGAGGCATAACTAAATGAAAAAAATTTAACCAGTAAAGAAAATGTTCATTTTGTAAGTAGTTTTTTAAACCAATAGCTTGGTTTAGAGTGTTGTTTTCTGATTCATTATCAATGATTTTTTCTAAACAATATGTTCGATAGGTATAAACAGTCTCTATGCACTTTGTATTAAAATTCCATCGTGTTGGAGCCGCTTTAGGTAATCTCACATTAACAACATTATCTAACACGGCTGTTCTTTTTGACGATTTTCCAAAGAATGAAGAAAAGCTATGTAAATTAGCAAAAAAAATGTTATGCTTTATCGTCATATTAGGTTTTGGACGGCCACCACCTTTGAATTTCACTCGGTCTTCATAACCCAACTTATGTCCATCTTTCAGTTTTAATATATTTTGTACAACACTGATATTTAATAGTAAACACCAAAAACACTGTTTTACTTAATTTCACGACAAGTAGAGATTTACTAATAAAATGTTCACAAATAAAAACATTAAAAACAACGCGACAGAATTTACCGACCAACGCGTACCTAGTCAGCATTAAGACTGCTCTATTGAACTTCGTGTGTTACCGTTTCCGTAAAATGTGCCAGGAACATTGTCCCCGCCAGTGTTTTCTGTCTGTTTTGCTTTCTGACGATTCGCGCATAAGTCTATTTCACTTTAATTCGTTGTAAATTCGGTCCGTAGCTAGCTTTGAAGGCAAGTTGTGGATTGATCCAAGATTTTTAAATTCTGTAAATGAATAATATAATGAATATGAATGTAGAGTATTTGAATAGTATTGTGCATAGAATGAACTAGAAACTTTAATATATTTTTTTAAGAATATTAAAAATATATATATTATATATTTTTAAACTTCAGAAAATGAATAGCTCTATTTTTTTATTTGTATGTGGGAGGTCATTGACCAAATGACCCAATAGAAGAACCGCCAGTGGAAAATACTTCAATAAAAACGACTGAAAAAAAACTATTGCCCCAGTTCCAAGAAACGGAAAGTGTAGAAAAATGTAATTAAAGATGGTTAAACGGGATCCAAAGGAGTTTTCGAAAACAAGTTACGTTTTTGCATGTGAGGACCATTTTGATATGTGTAGTTAAAGAAATGATAATATTATAGGATCCCTCTTGTTACCGTGCTATATATATATATATATATATATATATATATATATATATATATATATATATATATATATATATATATACAGGGTGTTTACGAACTTGGGAATATATTTTTAATGGGAGGTAGTACTTGGTAAAAGAAGTCGATTGCCAAAAATTTACCTTAGTAAAAGTCGCTCAGAAGTGGCAAAAAAAAAATATTTTAAATAATACACCAAATTGTTTGAGAACCGCTGACGAAGCTAGCCGTGTTCGAAAGCCATGGCAGTGTTGCCAAATTGTAATCTCAATGTCCATTACTTGGCGACAATTCTTTTTCTTTTTCCAATAGCATTAGATAAATAGCGTCTAACTGTGCTACCGGTCAAAACTAATTTTTTAAAATTAAATATTTTACCCGAAAATTAAACATCTTGTAACAGCCAGAAAAGTAAAACATAGTAACCTATGGATTGATTGAATTGTTTTAATGAATCCAACTACAGCTTAAAACATTTTTCTCACTATTGATTGATTTACATTTTTTCACATCATTAAATTTGTTATTTTTCACAGTATCTGTATTTTTATGGAAATACTCGTGCAAATACGAAATGGGGAATTCAAAATATTTACATCTTTGTGAGTATTGTACAATTTAAAAATGGAAATATACCCAATCTATTATAATAAATTATAGTGAATAAATCCCTGATATTGAGTGATGAAAACTGATAATTGAACTTATTAATCTTACCTTTACAACAAGCTCTCTGGCGGAAAATTCCTTAAAACACTCCCTTCACTCAACCACTAACACACAATTTTTTTCTTTGTATAGACACTACACTCAAAAAACCAAATAAATAACAATATTTCCATGTGTAATATTTGGAAATTCATCACTATTTGTAGTGGTCTTCTTTTTGAAGGTATAAAAGCAATTTTTCCATATCACGAGGCAATTCCGTAAAAAACAAACTCGTCTCAATTTTGAGTACACAAAATTAACGAAATAAAACAATAAGAACTGTTTTAAATATTAAATAACCATTAATATTAGTTTTTCAAACTTCATAATACACTTAAAATAACACGTTCTGTTAACTAGACCACATTTGTGCTATTCGATTACAGCTGATGGGGCATTGAACTCCATACTTACGAATAGTATGGAGTTCAATGGATGGGAGTCGAAAGTATTCTGCGTTTCCAATTCGATGCATGTTCAGTTCAAAATTATACGAACACACAGACAAACATTTTATTTTTAGTTTCTCCATGCACAAACAAAAGCAATACGTTTAAGTACTTTGTGTGGTACATTTCTCACGCAACTTTAAAAATTACAAAATGACAAAACATAATTCAGACACGAACAGGTCAGCACTGCGCAGACTTGTAAAACAACGATTGCCAACTATAGCATCATTTATAAAATTATTATGATTTTTGCAATAAACGAATATAGTTAGCTCACTTTAACATACCTTGTTTGTGCTAATGCTATCTTTATTTATTACACTTCATTGCAAAAAGTAAATAGGTGCGTTCTTTCTAACTGAGATTTTAGTTAATCTAAATAGTTTTACGCATACGGAGGCTATACCAAATGAAATTATCTTCAACCATGTTTTATGGTCGAAGGAAATTATCCGTTTTATTTATGCAGTGTAACCGTAAAACATCATAGATTAACTCATATCCCAGTTAGAACGAAATACTCGTTTATTCCAAAAATCATAATAGTTTACTAATAATGCTATAGTTGGCGATCATGTTTGTAATTTAGGGAATTATGTTTGCAGCGCTTGTTATAACAAAAGAAAATATTTTACCTAACCTCGATCCTTTTTGTGTATTGATTGATATTATTGCTTTTCCTCGTTGTTTTATATATTTTTGTGTTTCGTTTAGTGGATTTGTGTTATTGTGTTTATTACAATTACGTTATATTAAACAAAAGTGACCAAGGAACTTTACGTGACAACATAGTAAAGAAGGTAAGTTTTAAGATTATTGTTGATTATATTTTTTAATTGTAAAATATGGTCTCGTATTTTAAGGATTTATGTCGAAACTTCAACACTAGTGTGACAATAAGTCACTGAATTTTTTTGACGAGATATTAAGTGATTTTCACTATACCTTTTATGTTTTTGCTTTTCTTGCATTCTGTTTCTACACAATAAACCTATTTCTAAGTAAAGTAAGAAGTACTGTATGATGTACGAATCAAGTTTAATGAAGAGAAATGTGTTTTTTCCCTATGAGCTGTGAGAAAGTGCAGCACATTCATTTCTAAAGAAAATTTTCTGTTAATGATATTTTAGGTTAACCGAAAAATCTAGTTTTAAAGGGAAACGAGGTGGCTCAAGTGATGCTGTCGAATGTCTTTCTCTTCTTTAAAACCAAATTCCCACAGTTCAGCACCATTGAAATAAGTATAATTGAGATAAAGTAACTATAACTATGCAAATTTGGAATTAGGACATATTAAAGTTGGTATAATTTTTTGAGAATAAAAAGCAAGGAATAAATTATTAAAAAAAATTTCTACTACGTACATACGAATAAAAAGCAAGGATTAAATTATTAAAAAAAATTTTCTACTACGTACATACTAGACATTTTTTCGTGGCATGATTTATTTTTGATGCTACATCTTTTTCTCCGCATACAGTAGCAATAAATAAATAGTTATCCAAAATATTGTAAAGTTAGCTATAATTTAATTATTATATTTTTAACCTAGATTACAGCAGTCTGTAGGCATGTTTCGGTCAGTTATTGAACTATGCAAAGATGGACTCACTGAAACGTCTAATCAACCCCTGACAAGAAAAAGAACTAAATCTTTAACTGATGATATACTAGAGACTGTAAGGATGGAAATCAGACATTTACGCTAAAAGTAAGTATTATCTTTTTCTTAAACACTGCCTAGCTTATGAAGTCACTTTTTTTGTACAGTTTTATATCTGCCTAATTTCTAAATAAACTGTAACATAACACCTCAAACTGAATGTTGAAAATAATCTGATTGAAAATGAAATTTCAAACTGCTACCTATATTTGCATACGCCAGTTTTGTTTGGCTATTTATTTTTTTTATACATTTTTAGAAAAAAAAAATTATTGAGTATTACATCAGCATCCCTTCAAACCTTCAAAATATGATAACAGTAATAAATAGCTATCATTTTTTTTATAAGTATTTTATACTGTCATTGTTATCTGAATACGTTAGTATAAAAGTTTTAGGTACCTAAAAAATCAAGCACAATACTTCAAATACATTTTATCATAGAAAATATTAAAACAACTAGGTACTCAAATCTAGGGCAAGATTGTATTGAATTAAATAATAGTATTCTTAATAGTAGAAGCAAAATAATATTGTAATTAAAAAAATGTTGACACCAAAAAGAAAAGTTACAGTTATGTGTAAAAATGTTTCTTTTTGGTTTAATTGCCATATCTTTTTGCAATGCAATCTTGTTCCTAGTTTAGTAGTTTTAATAGTTTCTAAGATAAAATGTATTTAAAGTGTTGTGTTTGATTGACAGTATAAAATATAAAAAATTAGGCTTGAAAGGATGCATATGTAATACCCAATAAAAAATAAATAAATAAAACAGATTTATTTTGTTGTTTTCAATATTTGCAGAAATTCTTATTTCCATGTTTTCCTTGAAGATAGAGTTGTCCAGCAATTCAGAGCAGCATTTTCCGAATCTTAAAAAAAATAGTTTTTTTTATAAATGATGATCCCAGAAGAGATTTAATGGAGAAACCCAATATAGTACATGTCGGATGTCGCTTTCTGATGCCATATATGGAAAATGAAAAACTGAGTGTTTCAAGAAAACTATATGTTTTTCTTGACAACGCTTGGATTTTTTCCATAAGAAAATCATGGCAAGATGACAATGTTAAATCTGCCAAAAGTGTTATAGGAACGAGATGGATCAAGGTAACTTATTAGCATTTTTTTTTTTATAGAAAATGAAGTTGATTCCATATTTTGTAATAATCAAAATTTAATTTTTTTATTACTGTGTTTCTATATTTGCACACCTACATAAGGCAGCAGTCAAGTTCAAACTCTTACATTCTTCGGTGTAGAGGGCAGAACATGGATTGCATCTCTGTTCTTGATCTCAAATCAATTGCACTGCTGGCCGCTGTGCTGTGGTAAATCACAGTTACATTTTATATCTAGAGGGCTGCACGAGCTTGACCGAAAGCTTCTTATGCACTGTTTTGAAATTAAAGTACAGTATAAATTTAGTAAAAGTAAGATTAAATGAATAGTTTCTTTATATCTCTGTTTAACTAACTAGAGAACTAAGTTTGATATCTTGGAAAGAACAATGTTGTTGTATGCTGTACTGTTTTTGTCGTTTATGCAAATTATTTGCGGCTTGCATAATTAATTTGGAACATTACTCATTAGGCATAACATAGCTTTTCGTTGTAGGCGTATTGTACTTCATGCTGGTACAGGAAAAGGATTTATTGAGGGAGCAAGCTTAATTTTTAAATCTGGAAGATCTACTAGAGATTATCATGGAGAAATTAATTCCCAAAATTTTGACAGTGTTTGTAACATAATATGTTGCCTGTATTCGATGGATAATGCCAATTACCACAGTGGGCAAGTCAACAAATTTTCTATAAAATCTTCAGAGAAAGAGGCCATGCAAACTTATTTAAAGGAACATAATATAGAGTATCCAGAATTGGCCTCTAAAGATAACTTGATTACTCAATTGTCAGTACCCAATAAATTCTTTATAGTAGATTCATCGATACAGAGTGCCTGGGCATGAACTGTTGCGGTTGCCTCCATGTCATTGCCAATTGAATTGCAAAACGTTTTTATGATAAAAAAGTGCTCAAAGATAGGGATGTGTAACATACTTGAGAAAGAGCTGATAGTAGTATAATAAAAAGTCAACTATGTTAAACGCACAGTCACCATGATAAAAGCTGCATAAGAAAAAGAAATTTATTGTCTCCGAACATCTCATTATCACTGGGAGAGAAAACACTGACATTTTTGAGGACATTGATAGTGATTGAAAACACTTTAATATGTCTATATTATAATTTATAAAGTAAACATATTTACGCAATAGTAGTTATAGTATGCATTTGCATAATTTTTAACTTTCATGTATTCATTTCTTAAATTTTATATGTAAGTAAACATATTCGTGCAATAGTAGCTTAACCATTGTTTATCTAATTCATATTTTATTTAGATTCATATGCATTTTTTATCTTTTCTAGTATGTAAGTACACGAAATTTTTTCTTTTTGTACACACATACTAATGCATCTAAAGCACATGGAAATGATTAACATCCGTGTGCCAAATACACTTTTTGTACCAAATAGTAAAGTTTAGATAGGATTAATGAATTAGATTAGGATTAATGTTAAGGTTGTTCCTAATTAAATCTTCATGATTTCTATGTAAAAAAATGCCATTTTCTAATAAATACTAATAATAATGCAATATTTTAATATCTATGCCAAACTAATATTAATGTAATAATCTTTAGATTATTTTAACAATTTTAATATTGCCAATAGTCGTTTTAGTATTTTTATTTCTAAAAATATGGCTGTACCTATATTCAATACACAACTTAAAAAATAGTTTCTACGACTCATATAATCAATGTTGCCACAACAATAAATTTTAACATACTGAAACTGGGGGTCAACGTACCTGATCTGAATATTGTTTTAATCATTGTATACTTTGTAATCAAGAAGGAATTATTTTAATTATTCAGTTTTTATTTTTGAAAACTGCATATGTATTCAAAAATAGTAATGAAAACAAAAAATAAATACTAAAATAATTGAACCTTTCAAAAACAAAATATCTTATGTGGCTACCACCTAACTTTCTTTAAAAAATCTGACATTTTATCTTTATTTTTTTGTTTTAATCTTTATCTCAAAAACTATGGTTGCCATTGCAATAAATATATGCTGACAGATTTTTTCATGAATTTATGTTTTTTCATCATAATTCGTCAAAGTTCGATCAGAAATGCAATAAAAAATTTTTAAATTTTTTTCCCGACAGTACCTTTTTTATTCTTTCATTCTTTGTCTCTTATGGTGGTACCACAATCATCAAATTTAATGTGACCTAAAAAAGTTGTTGAAAATTTTAAATTGTCAAATTGGGGAATTCTCCCACTAATATTTTTTAAATTATCGTGGATACACACACACCACGAACTGACAGACATTATTCGGAAAAGAGTCAGAATGGAATTAAGAGGGTCAAAACAAAAATCTCGAGGTCGAAAAAAACCATGATTTACTTCATTATATTAGGTATTAAGAAGTAAAAATAAGCTAAAATAATAATTGTTATAAAATTTTAATACAACTTAAATTATTATTTTAGTAGAACTACCTTTTGTAATAAAATATACTAGTAAAATTAAAAACATTTTGTATTCAGATTAATTTGCATAAAATACAAAAATGTACTGAAATTATTGCCAAGGTACCGACGTGCTTTTTGCTTGATAGTAGGTATTTATGGTGTGAACATATTTATTTTGGCAGCACTTGATGCAATGTAAATGAAACGTTGGTTGCGTTTTAGATACTCTTGCTCCATCTGTGTTTCATTAGAAAAGTAATGGAAATTTTCATAAAATGCAGAATACACCATCATTCGAGACTATTAAATATTGAATTACATGAAATAATCAGCAATCATTAGGCAAACAATTTCTAAATTACTATTGTTTAAAAATCGTTAATAAAAAAATATAAATAAGTTAAAAACATTTTTTAATATATTCTCTGTACCTAAATATTGCATTTTTTTATGTACGTATTATATTTTTTTTATAAATGTTATAAATATTATGTTTACTTTGTAGAAATAAAAAACAAGTGTGTACAATTTAGTTTTTTTTTTATTTTGACAAATTACCTCTTTCCTAATTGTTTCCAATAATTTATTTTAATCTAGTATAATCATTTATTATTTCATCTAAAAATATGTTAAAATAGATTTCAAATATTGTTTCATAAAGCATAAGTAAGTTTTAATAGATTTTTAGAGTTTATTAAATAATCAAAAAATACTAAAGACAGTTTCATAATTCTTTTACCTCTTAAAAGATTAAAGATCAATTAATCTACATAAATTTTAATAAAATATTTAAGATAAAGAAAATAAAAAAAATAAATCCTTCAAACTCGCCATTTCTGCCATTTATTCAACATGTTGAGAGATATTACACCCTTGCGGGTTGCATACAATTCGGTTTTGCCCATGTGTATTAGAAGAATGAGTATTTACCACAGACATATATGCTGTCTATGGTATTTACCTAATTTTTACACAGCAAACAGTGAAACAAAGAGCGTCTCTTTCTTTGCCTCGACGAGTATTGCAAGGGTTCTTTGCGCAAACGCAGGTATACCTAGGTATTTTTAAATGTTTTAATCGTGTATATGAGGAATATTCAGAAAGTTGATTATAAAATAAAGTTTTGTAGGTAAATAATAATTTTTGATATTTGACTATAAAAACTATGGTTAATAAAAAAAATACGATACTTTTTTTATCAATTATGCAAATAATTTTATTAGTTTAATCCCAAATGTATTAAGTACATTTTAGAATTGTAAATATTTACACTGTCAAGATATTCGGTACCTATAAACTTATATTTTAAGTGCCATGACAGTTACTTGTATTTAGTCTAGAATAAAACTAAAGTAACAAAATGTTTTTAATTTTTAACGCAAATCTTATATTTTTTTTAATATTTTCAAGCGGGTGTTTATAAGTGATATCAGTCCCGGTTTCTCATATTAATAAAAGAGAAATACAATGTGGACTAGTGCAGAAATAATAGTAGTAGTAGCAGTAGTAGCTACTTATTTTACAAGGCAAATAGGCCACAATGGATCCTTTAGGAGCAGTAAATTGAAAATATGATATAATGCAAATACTTAATGACATACAAAGTTATATGTTTTATTGCAAATCATTTTTACAGCCAAACAGTAATCTCAAATTGATTAGTGGAATTTGCGAAGTTCATATGACTGAATTTAGTAAATAATTTTTTAGCTACCATTTAAAAGATAGTTATATGTATAAAAAAAGTATGTAAGAAAAAGCCAAACTAATAAAATGTGTTCTTAAACAATTTCAAGGTAAAGATTAAAACACCAAAAATATTAATAGTCGAACTTATCTAACTCGAACTTCCTAAATTAATAAAAACTATGATATAGCATGCTAACTAGTTGTCACTATTAAAGATGCACAAGAAGGAGCTTTGTTATCAGATAGGGTAACGAACGTAGTTGTAAGCTGTAGAAGAATAGAATTCCGCAAATCACCAGATTTCTTGAGGGTACTTTCTGTCTTCTATTCCTTGATTTTTGGGAAACCAGATCTTCTAATGTACATGGCAGGGAAGACTAAAAAAGAAAATTAAATATTGTAATATACCTCATACAAGTTATAAATGAATGTTTTTCTTTGAATATTATCTAGCTTTTAGCACGAGGCATTAAAATTTAGATAATTAATTTAATTTTATTTAATATATTACACTCTCGATATTATACGTGTCATGCCAAATACCTGAAAAGGTGGTTATAACTATTACATCCACAATCTAGCAATCGACCAAGAAACCCGCTCAATATTTATATGGGACGGGATCCAGTTTTAAGAAATTTTAATGGTCATAATTATTTTACGTTATAATTAAGATACCTTTAAAAATAAAAGCACAGATTAAATTATTGTATTAAAAATATTGGTAAAATGCCCTCCACTAAGATAAAAACTGAGACAAGCTGCTTTATTCAATTTAGTTGTCGATACGCTTTGGACTGTATGTGATATAAAATTATTGTTTCAAAGGACCAATTGCATAGGATGAAAATTATCAATTTCTTTAACCTGACAAGACTCCAGATACTGCTATCTTAATAGTAAATACTATACCTTGTGCTCTTAAAACTTCCATTGTCGTGATTGGATAGGGCACAGCTATGGATGGAAAACCTCCCTCTCTCGATTGTAATGGTTTCCCAGACTCTTGGGTTTTGGATCCATGTAGTCTTCGTTCATAAATGTTCTGACCATATGAATAGTGTATTTATGATGTCTGTACTTGAAAAACCTCATATACATATTTGTATCCATCCACACATTTTGGCTCTCGTTGTCACTGGGAAACCTATACGATTAAATTCTTCTATTAAATACATACATATACTTAATGCCGATTGTTGGATTTAACTGACAATGTTTGAACAAAATAAAAATAAAACAATTTCTAACCTGTGAAATGTCACGTGAAATTCTGCCAGATGAGTTTGTTTTCAGTTTTTACATAAAACACAAATTCGATATACTTTTTCCATTACTGTGCCGCAAAAAAAACTGAAAAAATAGAAGATAGAACACAAAAATATTCTGCTGAAAACAAAACAAAACAAAACAAAATGACAAATCTCAAAACAGAGAATTGACAGTATAAACAAGGAACGGTGATTGGTGATCCACAAATCGAGTATGCGCAGAGTACTCCTATTTTTGAGATGGAAGCACGAATTTCTTAATATTAAGAAATTCGTGGATGGGAGATATTAGGTGCATTATTTCTAGCAGATCTCAGTTAATCTATGTAGGTTTACGGAGGCTACATTAAATGAAATTATGCTTTTATTTATGCAGTGTTACCGTAAAACAACTTAGATTAACTGAAATTTTAGAGAGAGCAACTAATGTTGGCTACACTGCTTGTGGAGCAATAGTGTTAAAAAGTTACTATGTAAATATGGAGTCACAAAATTCTGTAGTAGAATTGTTATTTAATAGTGTTTGTTTTCAATCTTCGTTCGGTTCGTTTTACAGTGTTTTTTCATAGTAACAGTAATAATGAACTTGTGGATGTTAATATCTACATATGGTACATGTCAAATTACATCGGCTGTGCGTGGAACATTTTTCAAATAGGGATACACCAAATACCGCATGATTTGTAACCTTTGTGCAACGATCACACGATATTTGTGAGTTACGGCCCCGTCGAAGACATGATATGAGGTCCTGCTATGCCTTTCAACGCTGAAGGAAACATTTTAAATTTGGTAGAGGACAATCCAACTTTAAGTATGTGTGCGTTCATTCGTTAAGCAAACCGTACATCTAATCGGATTGTATAGGAGGAAATAAACTATCCATTTTCATGTAAAAAAGATTTCATTCGTGTTCAACAGCAACAAAGTTTTGTGTGATGAAGGATATGGCAACATGGAACAGTTATTGTGAAATATGCTGTGCATTGGCACAGGACATTCACCTTCGATTCCAGCAGTTCTCAACATGTTCGCACTTTTTTGTTGAGAAAGGTCAGTTATTTTTTTCTAATATTTAAGGTTTTCTTATGCACTATACGATTTATTATATCAAGATGTACTTATCCTCAAAAAATAATTCCCAAGTTTGTAAACACCCTGTATATATATATATATATATATATATATATATATATATATATATATATATTTTGGAGTTCCCCGGGGGCTGTATGGTTAGGGTTAGACCACTTCGACATGTTAGCAAGTACGCCACTGGTTTTTTGCAGACACAAATTTTATTATATAACTAAACAAACAATTAAAGTTTACACCAAACAGTAAAATAATAAAACAATAAAACTACCGAATAACAGTTATTCAACAAAGGAACCAACGGTCCGCCACCCGGTAACTCGCACAATATTCACCCTCTTTCTACCGCAGGTACTCATACAGTGTGCGCTCTCCCGTGCCGAGCTAGCTGGATTCGCTCAGTTCACCTCGGATTCCATTAACGCGTTCCTATGCTTCTAATCTTAAATTATCATTGGTTAAGCCAAATAAACTATCAATGTATATTACCATAATAACCTGAGAGTACTCTCAGATAATAACTTAGCTGTGACAGCAGAGTGCCGTTGCTGGTATCAAGGAACCATAGGCGTGGATAAATTATCTTCGGTGGCGCCGACATATATTTTACACATATTATTCTGTACAAAATAAGGCAGAAGGATATAAATTAGGCAATAAGAAGACTGTACAAATTACACTGGCGGTTCTTCTATAGGGTCATTTGGTCAATGACCTCCCACATACAAATAAAAAAATAGAGCTATTCATTTTCTGAAGTTTAAAAATATATAATATATATGTTTTTAATATTCTTAAATAAAAATAAAGAGGGATCTTAAGTATCGACAATTTTTCCTATTTTTTTATGTTATTTTAGGGCACTAAAGTAGATATTCTCCATCGTGGAATTTTGTGCGAGCCTACTATGAGTATTATTGAAAATCATCGGACACAAAGTTGTCAATAAATTAATTATCCCTTTTGAACGAGACTCATTTTTAGCTAATGTCAGTATTTAAATGATTTTAATCTCAAACAGTTTGTACTTGAAAACGATAAAGGGGCGTTTAAAAATATTTTTCTAAAAGTACTTATAAAAGTATGGTATGTACTTATATAAAATTCTTACACATATCTAACAAAGGTAACGTTATTTTTTTTATATATAAAAAAGTATACAGATTTGGGGGTTTTAATTATATCTATGTATAAACAAAAATTTAGGAACCAGTCATACGTTTTCCGATAAAACTAGTTTACGTATTAACATTTTAAAATGAAATGAAATTAACTTTATGTTGTATAAATTTCTGTTTTTCTGTTGTTTGGGAATGTTTCAGTAGGTGCTTGTTTACAATAAAATATTCTGTCTGCATAAATATTGCAGACCGATGACAACCAAATAATTTTAGGAAATAACCACCCGTACTTAATTAATGCACGAACTAGATATCGTACCGTTCAACATGCGGAGATATACTGACCAATGTCGACACCCCAATGGAATATCGTTCTCAGGTATGCTAAGTTCAATTTGTAATTTAAAACTTTTACTGGTAGAAATTGTGAATTAGTTTACATACATATGTTTTTCTCATTTTTACTGTCTCGACGATTATCCCGAACTTGTTTAGGACATCTTAAATATACAAGTCAAAATTTCTTCGTTCTTCATCTTTAACATATTTCGCGGAGCAAAACCGACCGAGTAATTAATTTATTTCCAGCCTGTTATTGGTGAAAATGTTAAAACTTTTCTCTAGGTCAATTGCGACAATTCGTACACGTGAAACGACCCCCCACAAATAACGTACTTAATTTCAAACTGAAGATTTGTTAAAACCTGCACGCAGTGCGACGCCCTTAGTTGTTAAACAGAGCGTCACCCGAGCACGGCAGCTTTTATAGTCGGGAGCGAGGTGGGTAAGGGCATTTAATTAGTATTTTTTATATTTAGTAGTCAGGACACAATAGGTAAACTACCCTGGGCGCCAGCCAATTTTTAAATTGACAAAAAGAAGGAGGCAAAATAAAGAAATCAAAAGTTATTTGATGATCAAACATTTACTTGGTAAAAAAATCAAGTTAAATATAAATAATGTAAACTTTAAAATGTATGTAAATATAAATGATTGTTAGTAAAAAAAAGAGGTTAGTAAATCTATATACAAAAAAATTACAATATATCCTCAAAGGGATAACAAGATGGAGTATATGTGACGTTAACAAACAGTACCAATATAAACAAATGAAGTAACACTTATTAAACACAGAGAAGGTAAATTGGTTCCTTGACCACCAGTCTTTATGGCTAATAAACTTTGAGTATGCTGAACATTTGCGTAAGCGCCCTATTCATTTGACAGCCAAACTTTTACAATTCCTAACCTAGCTTAGATTAAACAAAGCATGGGCAAAATGCATAGTATCAACACATCTATTAATTTCCTTAATAACAAATTAGCATTGAAGATTAAAATTCACTGTATAATTTATAATAAATATTACCTACGTTTACTACTTTGTAATATAAGGTAGTAAGTAGCTATTACCTGTCTTCATAAAAGATAAGCATCGATATGTTTTTCTTTATTTTAGCTACCTGAGTAAATAATCAAGAAACAGCTGTTTCTCGAGTCACATAATATATCGCAGGCAAGAAGACCAAGTGATGTTTATTTATTTCATTAAAACTAAATTTCTTACAAGAAATACAATACCAGCTTAATTAACAATGCAGGTGTAAAATCGCTAACAATTCATTGAATTAGGAAGTAAATATTAGATATGCACAGGAGCTGTTAAATTGCTATTTTTACCAAATGAAATCAATCGAACCAAGCTTTGGTAAGTGCTTCTGCATATTACGTACACCTTGTTGGAATGGAAGTGGTAAAAATAAGGCGTACTTACAGATTTCGCTGAACTACCAACTTGCTAGCTGAATACACTACCAAAATCAAAGTGAACTCTCTGGCTGACAAATTATATGGCCTTAGACTGGAATAAAACATATAAGTTGACTATTATATTCTTCACCGGGCCAGCTGCACGCTATCAAATAATGGTGGACTCGGGTTGACTAGTTACGTAGCTCTAGGAACTCAGAGCAGTAAATGTAATACGTACAAAGGTACGAGCATATAAGAATACGAGGTTACGAGCATTCAAGAGTACGAGGTGACGAGCATTCAAGAGTACGAGGTGACGACGAGCCTAAAAACAGTTTTTTAGCTTAAAATTATGTACTGAGAATTTATTATGAAACTTGAATACCAAAATTAATTACATAAATACCTTAGATCTTCTTTAGGCTCTTATTAAAAATATAAAAGTAGCCAAATTCAATTTCTGTTCAGCATGGCTGCTACTTCGTACCAAAAAAGAAGGAATTTCGTTTTTTTTATTTTCTTTTAAACAAAAAAATTGCAGCATACCACTACTTGGATAAAAGTTACTAACAGATTTGAATTTAAATTTTAATCCTTAAATAAATACAATTTAATCTTTTCTTTTTTATTGTTGTAAAGTCCCATACAAGTTCCACCTATTATTTAAAGGAATTATTCTAGTCCCAAAGCTGGATAAGAATAACTAATAAGTAAGTAAAAACGCCAAAACCAAAAGTAAAACTAAAAGTATTACTGGCTGCATACCTTCAGGTCTGATAAATTGAAGAGTGGTACTGAGTGGCACAAAAGACACTTGCTACAGGGTAGCCCAAATAAGTAGACCGTTACACACCCCTCTTCTTGCAGAAAAATATTTCAGCGTAGCAAAAAATATTTTTATAGGTTCTTAAAATTACTAAGTAAACTAGCTATATGTACAAATATAAATATATCCAATCTTATCTATGCATAGACTTAATTGGGAAAAACACAAATTGAAAATAGGGAAATAGATCGCGATCGGGATTAAATACAATACCTATCGAAATTGGGAAACACAAAGTCAAAATCGAGAAAAAGAATATCAGAATAAAAAATTAATTGAAGTAAAAATCAGTATAATACAATGGCACCACGGAGCTCCTATCATTCCTTCTAAAATCACCAATTCACTGCCACATTCACACTCACATTCACCCTGTTACTCCTAGGCATCTACTTCTGATCCGTAATATGGTTTCAAATCCTTTACGTGGTATCTTCCCACATTTTTACCATTCATATCGGTTAGTTCATATACCAATTTAGAAACAACTTTTCTAACAGTGCACAAAATAAATTTTGGTGCCAGTTTTGCTGCAAAGTGCTCGGCACGGCTTGACAACACAAAATTTCTTTTCCATACTTTTTCTCCAACCTTATAGGATTCAGATGGGCGTTTCCTTAGGTTGTAATGTCTTGAATTCTTCACATATGCTTCAGCTAAATGACGGCGAACGTCTGTATATATCTGTGGGAGCTTGTTGATTTCCTCACCATATTCTTTTCTGTTTAAATTGCTTAGATCGATATCTCTTATGGACTCTAACTTTCCATAATAATCACCGCTAGTAGGAACGTATCTACCAAAGTTTAAAAATGTTGGAGAATAACCTGTCGCTTCATGAACTGCCGTTCTTAGAGCGAAACCAATTTTATGGATCTCCTGATCCCATACCCGGTGATCAACATCTTTCAAATAAGAGCGAATCGCTGCTCCTAAAACTCTATTAACACGCTCAACTGCGTTAACTTGAGCATGGAAATTAGCATTAAAATGAATTTTGACACCATATTCGTCTATCAACTTTTTAAACACATTACCTGTAAATTGTACTCCATTATCGCATGCAATAATTTGAGGGGTACCGTATACTAAAAATATTTGTTCTTCCAGGAACTTTACAATCGGAGGAGCCTTAGCTTCTCTTAACGGGTGCAGTAGACAATATTTTGTGAAATAGTCTGAGACCAATAGTAGATAGCAAAAACCATTTTTGGAGCGTGGCAGAGGTCCTAGCAAATCAACTGAGATATATTGCCATGGGAAGTTAACTTTCTTAGGGCTGCCCATGAATCCAGGCCTGGCAGAAGAGCTAACCTTCTGTGCCGCGCACGTCCGACAATGCCTTACATATTTTCTAGTATCCTGCAACAATCGAGGCCAGTAATACAACTCTCTGATCCTATTAACTGTTTTATAGACACCTAAATGTGCAGCTTTTGGATCTTCATGGCACGATTTATATACAGATGATCTTTGACTCTTTGGAACGACTAATTTCCATGACGAAAAGTTGGTAGAGAATCCAAAATCGAATGGAACATGCTTATAAAGTACACCATCTTCTAACTTCCATTCAGGATACTTTTCTGGAAAATCTGCCAATTTTTGCAACATACCTTTATACCAAGGGTCCGCCTCAATATCCCTTCTTCTATGGCTATCACGCACGTCTCCAGGGGTGCTCTGGATAGTGCATCTGGAAGAATGTTTAGGACGCCTCGTCTATGGACTATTTCCATGTCATACTGACTTAATCTCATAGCCCATCTTGCAAGTCTTCCCGTGGGGTTTTTCAAATTGCTTAACCACAATAATGAATAATGGTCGGTTATGACCGTGAAATGGACCCCATCTACGAATGGCCTGAATTTATCCAGCCCAAACAAAACTGATAAACATTCTTTTTCCGTCACAGTGTATTTCCTTTCGACTTCAGTCAATGACCTTGACGCAAAAGCAACCACCAACTCCTTACCTTCACTCCGCTGTGTCAAGATAGAACCAAGTCCTACATTAGACGCATCGCATTGAATGTAAAATGGTTTAGCAAAATTTGGTGCTGACAAAATGGGTGCTGATACCAGAGCCTGCTTAATTTGATGAAATGCAGTGTCTGCCTCCTCATTCCAAATGACTTTTTGCGATTTCCGACGACCTTTCAACAGAGCATTTACTGGCGCTGTTATAGTTGAATAATCTTTTACGAATCGTCTGTACCAGCTACACATTCCGATAAACCTTTTAACTTCGGTTGCTGTTTTGGGGACTGGATATTCCAGCATCGCTTTAACTTTGTCTGGATCTGTCCTCAAACCCTGGTGATCCACCATAAAACCTAAATATTTTAAACTTGATAAACAGAAAACGCATTTGTCGATATTAACAGTTAGATTAGCTGCTCTTAGACGATTAAATACAATATTTAAAATTTTCAGGTGTTGTTCAAAGGAAGGGGTAGCTATTATCACGTCGTCCAAATATACGAAAACAAACGGATCTAGATCTGGTCCTAACACGGGAATCCATTAGTTTTTGTTGGGTTTGAGCAGCATTGCATAGACCAAAGGCATAACCTCAAACTCAAATAAACCTCGACCTGGTACGACGAATGCAGTCTTTTCGCATGAGCTGGGATCTAAAGGAATCTGCCAGAAAGCCGATTTTAAGTCAATGCTACTTAGAAATCTTGCTCCGGAAAGTTTATTTAATATGTGGTCAACTATCGGTAAAGGGTAAGCACACTTCTTTGTTACCGAGTTTAATTTTCTTCCATCGAAGCAAAAACGGGGCTCACCATTCGCCTTCTCCACAATCAGTACTGGACTAGCCCATGGACTTGTCGAAGGACGCACCACCTTAAGCTCCAGCATCTTATCCAGTTCCTTATTCAAGACTTCTAGCTTATATGGTGACATAACATGATGACGTTGTTTGATTGGCTCTACATCCCCAGTATCAATTTTATGCACCATTAGGTTAGTCCTACCTAATCCAGAAGATGAAAGTGAACGAAAATCTTCGATAACAATATCCAACTCTTTAGATTCCTCATTATTCAGCTCAGACCTTGAACAAATCCTGTTAATACCACATATTTCGTTTCCATCTTTGAACCTATTGTGGACAATATTTAGATGATTCTTACCAACAAAGTAAGAATTAGTCCAAAATCTAATGTGATATCAAAAGCTCTACAAAAATCTGACCCCAAAATGAAACTATGTGATAAGGAGGGTACCACCAAAATCTTTAAAACTTTTACTACCTGGTCAATCTCTATCGGTAAATTAACATAACCTACTATTTGTCGCGCAGTTCCATCAGCTGTACTAATATGTTGTTCCCTGCATTCTTGAATTTGCAAAT
>JANEYF010002517.1:0-197500 GCA_029963845.1 Rhamnusium bicolor
GATTTTTTAGACGGCGCCCCCACCATCGGCTCATAACGGAGCGCCTCAATCTACCTTGTATTTCTTATAAGCACTCTTCCAATGTTGCTGGATAATATTCCTCTTAGCATTCAAGTTCGAATGATATTTCAGCTGCTGCTGATGGCGCGCCACCTTACATTTTAGTTAGTGAGTCCGAACTCACCTAAATGAGACATATCTATATGGATGGATTGGACGCGGTGGTAATTACATACTCTTCTTTACGCCATGCTGTCATCAATCTTCGGAAAGAGACATGTCTGAATTTCAAGTTCCAAGTACTTGACTCGTAGCACAAGTTCTCCATCGTAGCGCGCACAAAGCTACAAATTATCTGTAACATGTACTATACCTAATTGTAACAGTACCATAAGTACTTAACTTTTTAATTTGTACTGCTATTTTTAAATGATCATTCTGCCTCGTCACATTTTCTACAAATCAATACTTCCTCCTGTATTCATTTCGCTTGAGAATTTCATAACAGTTACCAGTCTTAAAACTGAAATCGTATAAGTATATTTTATTACTTCTAATATATTTTTAAATAAATTTATGATTACTGTATAATTATGAAAATAATTTACTTTAGTCGTGGATGTATTTGCTCATTGATGAATATTACATAACTTATTATACGACCACTTAAATACCAACATAATTACGAGTGGCTAAGAATTAAACACATTCCTTCAACGCAAATGAATGAGGTAGGCGATGCTTCTGCCAGAGGATGTTTATGTCTATTTGCGAATGCAAATGATTTAATTGGAAAAAATTATACAACGTATAGGTGGATTCTGTTGGATTTATAATACCTGATTTATTAGCTCTTAGGGAATTTATTGCAAAAGAAGTAATGATTAATCACCATGGCTTAAAGAATCTGTAGAATTTTTTAAATTTAGGGACAAGGTCTTTTCAGTTAGTTACTATTTTAATTAATTAATATTTAATAATAACTATTCATGCAGGATATTATTTGAGTTTTAATATACGGCCTTGTTACATTTCAATTTTTAGTCTCCATTTCGGCAGAAGCTCATAAAAATGTCTCCTTTATAGTTTCAAACAAAAGCAAAACAAATTTATTTTTATGTACTTATTATAAATTTGCCGAAAGCAAAGCTATTTTGTTAAAAGTGAATTGGTTGTCCGTGATTAATTTGATTTTAGAAAATATCTAAAATTCAGTTCTAATAAATTTTACTTCATAATCGAAACATCTAAATTATTCTTGAAATCCAATGCACGTAATAAAAAAACTAAGTTTAAAAAAACAGTTAAGAACTTTCAGTTAAAATAAATTATGATTTAGTTACCATAGTCGTAGAGGGAAAAAATAAGAGGCTAAATAAGTATCACATGGCCCACTTAATTATGCAAAATAATCAGTTTGAGAGAAACTAGTAATATTGCTAAAATCATGGCTGTCCATAAAATAATTTTCAGAGGGCAAGCAAAAGTAAAGTGACCATAATCATGTGTACATTGGGCGAGAGCTGAGGGCGTGATTTTGGGAAGTTCAAGGTTATTGTGATTTTCAAGTATCACAAAATTTGTACACACTACATTAATATTAAAAACGCGTAGGGCGCATTTTTAAATTCCATCTAGTGTTTACTAATAGAATAAGAAATAAACAATTTATATTCCCTAACCAAAAACGGCACAATCCTTACTATGGTATGGTCACATTTTAAAATTAATGTAACTATAACGAATTAAATAATAAACACTTATCGTGGAAACTACCCTCGAAACACATAAACATATGACGATATACGGCGTATTATTATAGTTTTCGCTAAAACGAAGAGTGTATTGTATTTACTAGGTTCTTTAAAAAATCGTTAATATTGGTGAAAGAGCAAAAATGTTCAGT
Organism: Rhamnusium bicolor; assembly: GCA_029963845.1. Classification (NCBI taxonomy): domain Eukaryota; kingdom Metazoa; phylum Arthropoda; class Insecta; order Coleoptera; family Cerambycidae; genus Rhamnusium; species Rhamnusium bicolor. The sequence goes on from JANEYF010002517.1 coordinate 1,907, forward strand.
CAACTGTCAGAACACTTGTGTGTGTCGGATAGTGACGTTGGGTTTAAATATAGGACGGCCCACAGTGGACGGAAACGCCAAAAAGCTGGCCAAAATTAAAAAAAATGAAGATTTTTTTTGAAATGAAAACGTTTTAAATCGTTGTAGTGGTACCCCTAGCATTAGTGCAGTTTTCTGTGTCATAAAAATGGATTCTGCATCAGAAAGTAAGTACAATTAAAATATCTCAGATCAGTTTATTTATATGGTAATTAGTAAATAATTATCGAAGTGGAGTGCATTTTTGTACATGCAACGATTCATAAACTCCACAAAAAAAGCCATAAGTTACGCGGTTGGTGATGGTTGGTCTTGAAACTTATTGGAATGTGTTCAATGAAAATTTTTTTCGAAAGTGTATAAAAAATTAGCTGCATCTTTTTGTATCTTTGCGAGATATTGACCAAATTGTACGCGATGCACGGATGCATACACATTCGTGCACCATAAAGTGGGATCCTTTTTAAATGCGTTCTCATGAAACGACGACGAGGACGATGAATGTAATTCAGATAGTAATTGAAAAAAATTAATTTTCAAAGTCATTACACATTTTTATTCCATTCCCCAGATCCTAATTTTCCCGAAACAAATGAAACACATGAATTCGCTTCAATTCAATAATAATTTTTGAACTATGTATATATTTTTGACCGTAATTTTTTTTGAAATTCTATATGGGATTCTTCATCAGCGACCCAAAAAAACTGTATACAAAGTTTTGAAAAAAATGCAGCGATAATTGGCGATTTTTGGTATGTTTTGGGGGGATTTCATGGCCGCCATTTTGTATTTTCAAAATTCAACTTCGGATTCTTGAACACCGACACAAAAAACCCCTGTATGCACAATTTCAGTAAAATAGCTCAATGCCTTTATATTTTGGCCAGCTTTTCAGCGTTTCCGTCCACTGTGCGGCCCTTAAATGTAATAAGAATGAGGCAAAAGGCAATACCGATTTCTAAGCAAGAAAAAATATTTATTGAAAAAAATGGATTCAGAAATAAATGATTTTTTTTCTTAATCGTTTTACAAAAAACATCTTTATTTATAAAATTTATACAAAAAAAATAAAATGAAAATGAACTCTATGAAATTAAAACTCATAACAATATTGCAACACACTTTTGGGCAGATTGTTGCACCTTTTTTTAACAATCAAATAACTAATTAAAATTGTTGTACTGGTATCTGCAACACTTGGTCTTTGCATAAGGTAAACAACACTGACGTAGTTTTCCACGAAACACCAAAACACTATATACTGCACTCGACGTGCGTTTCGCCAACCAAGTTGGCATCATCTGGAGATGATTAAAACTAAACTTATGCTAACAATCAATAACCTATTTATACCTAAACTATTGTCAACCGTGACCCAGTAACCAATAAAGAGGGCTATTTGGGATAGGCCCTCTGTCACTATTCATACTATTTTTACATTTTATGATTTCCAAGTTTTCAAATGCATCCAGCTGTCTAGTATTTGTTACATTTCTAATTAATCTTAAATTGCTAATTTCTATTTTACGGCTGTTCTGAAAGGCATGTTGAGCTACACTAGACTTATCTGTTCTACCATATTTGAGATGTGCCATAATATCTTTGAATCTAGTTTGAATTGATCGTCTAGTCTGTCCAACATATTTTTGATTACAGTCCTTACAGCTAATTTCTTTAATCCCCGACTTTTCCTTTATTTCAATTTAGTCTTTTGGATTGCCTAAAAGTTGTTGTAGTCAAGGTTCACCGAACCGTGACGGTTCGGTGAACCCTGACAATATAAATAGGGTAGATTGTTGGCATAAGTTTAGTTTTAATCATCTCCAGATGATGCTAACTTGGTTGGCGAAGCGTGCGTCGAGTGCAGTATATAGTGTTTTGGTGTTTCGTGGAAAACTACGTCAGTGTTATCTTCACATCAAAGGTTCCAACTCAATCCAGGAATAAGGCAAAGGCAAACATTTGGTTTTTGAAAACTTTAACTGTAATATTTGTTTCTTAATATTGTGTGATATTTTAGCAAAAATTCATTTTTCTAATCGTAAATGTCTATAGTGCTATTTTTAACACAATAAGTGATTAAGAATATTTAACTTTTTCTGTCGTTTAAAATTTATTTAAAATCGGTTCTTACTTGTATGATATTGATCCCCAAAATTTGAGTAATCTCAGCAACATTCAAGAATTTTATGACCTTCCCCTTCTTCTTAATTAATTCCGAGCACGTAAATATTTTTTGTAATTATGCTATTAGTAAGAAAAGCAAAATAATTTTGGTGCCATCTGCTGATTTTACTTTTACTTTAAATATATATGCAAATTAAATGCATTTGCTTAAATTATAATAATTTATTGGTAAATATTGGAAAATGTTTATGAAACATTACGACTATAAAATGTTTTCACAAATTTCTCATTTATAAAATATTTATTTTATTTACTGTAAATAAACAACAAATAGGAAATGGTTAGATAAAAAAATGTTACATACCCCTACTCCAGCAACTTTTACACATATATGGAACATCTGACATTGGGTGTCAGCATCTGCGTAATATCCTCCTAATATCTTATCCCTGCAGGTGAATTCTGTATCTGGCATATTTTCTAAACTGTATGTGGGAAAGGGGTTGGTTGTTGAGGAACTGAGCAGAACCCCAACCAGCACATATCCCTAGAAAACAACATTTCGTTAAAATCATCAAATACTAATAATTATTTATTAATCTGACAAACTTTAAAGATAACTTTCATCAGAATTAACATACATAATGAAAAAACTGGTAATATTTATAATAAAAAATAATAATTAAATGGGAATTTTAATAATGAATAACATTTGAGCGAATTAACTTACAATATATACAGTATGGGGACCGTAAGCATGGTAAATGGGAAAAAGCCAAATGCGTAGAACAAGGACAGATTGCTCTCATATCATACGTATATTAGAAAAGGCAACACTGTAAGTATACATCATTTGTATCTTTATTTTTGGCGGCTGGTCGCTGGCCGGTCTCCCCACTTCACACAATACGCGCATGAACAAACAAACAAACGGTGGGTATGAATATCGCCAACTTCTGATTATGGATTCCTGTTACAACTAATTCAAATTTCGTTATTTACTATCAGTTTCTCTGTCCTTTTCTAACATACGTATTATATGAGAGCAATCTCTCCTTGTTCTACACATTTGGTTTTTTCCCATTTATCTTGCTAACGGTCCCCATATTGTATATTATTCATAGACATATATATTCTAGCTCGGACAACAGTCACATAATTTACTTATCCTTTTTTTAAATTTAAGGGATGTAATAAAATATACAGAGAAAGTAATGAACTTGTCGTGCCTGATAATATATGTAGTTTCAAATCCCAAATATCAATCATTATCTTCAGTTGACGGTATTAAAGCCAATAGGATATCAATATGAGATAGAAATATTCTTCTGGTTAATTCATATAGAAGAAATAAGAACAGATTTACAAAGTAAATGTAAAGGATGTCATTTATGAAGCTGAGCTATTTGAAACATCAATAATAATTAAACTAACTAAAGGATTTTATTCAACGTATTTAGTATACAAAGGAGAAACATTCAAGAGTTTCTTTTCAAATTTATACTCATTTGTTTCAAAAGTTAGATCCAATAAATGGCCACCATGTCTTTAAGTGCATATTTCCGCCTGACGAAATAAATTATGCGTTGCACGCGGGCATATTGTCACGCAGAAGGATATGCATCATAGTAAATTGCATTAATTAATAACTTTGAGGATCCTTCTATTAGAACACCCAGTATTTGAATTATTATTAAAAATATTTAGTTTCAACATGCGATATAAAGTAGAAAATTTCACAATAATAAAGAAAGTGATGATACGACGTAAATTATAACAATGACCTGAACAGCCAAAGTAAGTTTCCTAATGCTGACTAGGGGAAACTTAAGGCGAGTTCAAGAATTAAAGTAGAAATGCTAGTCAGTTGCTTCTGGAGATTTATCTGGGTAGAAGGGTGCCTTTAGGGTGACACATCTCCCGCCCAGGTGGATGGCCTGGCCGGGTTGTAGCGTAGTTGTGGGTCATTAGGTGTAAGTATATTTTATTTACTTGTATTTGTTTTCAGTAAATTGTATTATAAATTGTTATATCTGACCACTGTGTTCTTATTTTGTTCTTCTTCACTTATCAACCAAAAATATTAAAAATACCTTCCGTTGCCAAGCGAGTCATATCTAAATTATTTAAACATTTTAATACATGAACATTTAATGTTGCTTCATATTAAGCTAAGCTAACGTAAAAAGCAATGGGATGGTCAACCCCTTCATGACGTATGTTAAGTCACATTATGTGACAATATTTCAGCAGGAATATTGACAATGACCAATTACTAAAACCTCTGACTTCAAATATCCCCATAAAAAGTAATCTGGTGTGCTAAAATTTGAAGAGCACGCTGGATAATCCATCCCCATTTTGCAATATGTTGATTTTGGAACATTTCTGTCAGTACAGTTATCCTTACGTCATCGTCTTGGAACTATATACCATCAAGAAACTGTAGCAGATTTATTTCGTCCACCAAAAATGTTTGTAGCATTGGTGCATCTTGTTTTAAATTGACGTTAACTAATTCCATTGTTTTCTGTGAAGAAATAAGAGCCCGAATGCCAGCAGAATATATACCACACCAAATCGTGAGTGCAGTGGTTTTTCATAAACAATTTGAGGATTTTTGTGCAGCCCAAAAACGTTGATTGAAAATTGAAAATGAGTTTCTTCACTCAATCAAATTATCAATTAATTTTTCCCCCATTCACAAATTTGCAATCTGAAACTCATCACTTGGTTGAACTTAAGCCTTTTGTCTTTTGTGCGGATACAAACGCAAAGTCTTTTTTAAAATTTGGTGAGCAGTGTGGTGAGAGATTTCTAGTTGAGCTATACGTTGCGTGGAATAACTTGAAGCCTTCTAGTAGAAGTTCTTACTAAACGGATGCTTGGCCCCCGTCTAGCATTTCCACAGAATCATTTTAATCAAACTGTCTTATCCATTTTCGAATTATGTTAGCAGAACGAGCAACATTACACTGTAATTCTCTACGAGAATCCCGTTGAGCTTAAGTTACAGAGCCACTTCTTAAAAACAACTGTACCATTTTCAGTAATCGGCCAATGCTCCATACTAAACAAAACTCATAACTTAGAGCTACAACATAATGTGTCACCGTGTTGTTATGGCAAATGATAAAAAGCGCTCGACTTTATAAAGGACACCCTTAATGTGGATGGAGTGAATGAAAGAATGTGAAGTGGAGGGGCAAAAAAATATCGCATCATATCAGAACGGCGTAAAATCATAGCACTCATATTGGTGTTTACGCCCTTATGATGTGATGCGCTCGATATCTTTGGTTGTTTTAGTTACAATTCTGCTTCTCTTGCTAGCTCAATATGTAAATGTAACCAAATTGAAAAAAATGTATAAAAATGAAAAAATTAGAGCAATGAGCACTTTACTACTCCTAAAGGAAATGGTGTAATAAGTAAAGCTGCAAATCGTTTCTGTGTATCATGGTCGTAGAGTACAGATGTACTTATTGTCGCCGGCATTCATCTTGACCGCGAAACTCTTTCACCAGTCCAGTCTATTATTAGCTTTCGAATTGTGTACACGTTAAGTCACTTGAGCGTATTGCATATTGTTTTTGTGTTTTTATTTTATTTGTTGTACTGTATTGTTGATATTAATTTAATAATAAAGCATGACAGACGTACGCAGGGGTAGAAAACGGCTATTTGCTGACAAAGTGAATAAATTCATAGGTGAATTCCCGGATTTATTCTATGATGGTGCTAAAATAATTTGTAAAGTGTGCGAGAAAGATTTGATGTGCTGGGATAAGCGTGATTGTGGACTTCACATAAATAGTGCACACCATAAAAATAAAAAAAATGGCGTGCCTTCGACAACACAGTTTATGTTTGATTTACTATTAATGGTGATTATCTGTGATGTTCCGCTGCACATACTCGATAAACAACCATTTCGAGAGTTCTGGAATAAATACAATGGCCAGGTGAAGTTACCAAGTCGCACAATGTTATGTAACTATCTACCAACTGTACACGTAGACATTGTAAATAAGATGAAATGTGAATTAAAAAATACACGGCTGTGGTTATCTGTTGATGAGACTATAGATTGTAAAAAAAATTCTACTTTAAATGTTATAGTACGGGTACTGGACTCTCTTAAACCTACAGTTCCATTGTTACTAGCTAGCAAAAGACTAAGTCAGTGTATAGAGAAACAATTATTAGGGTGGTGGTGGACGTTAGAAATATTTTAACTGTCAAAAAGTCAAGTGTTGATGTTTCTGACTGATGGCGCCATGACAATGCGTTCGGTAGGCCGTTGTTTGCAAGAACAAGGTTGTACGTTTGTACATGTTACGTATAAAGTGCATGCTTTACATCTTGTGGCAGAAACTATTCGACAAGGTTTTCCAGAGGTGGATGCATTAATAGCAAGTACAAAAAAAGTGTTTCTTAAATCTCCTAAACGTCTCCGTGCATTTCATAGCAAGGGTCCCGGTATTCCTGAATCACCACAGCCGATTCTTACACGTTGGGGAACTAGGTTGCAGGCAGCTTTTTATTATGCTGAATATTTCAAACAAATAAAAGCTGTGATGCTACAATTCAATCCAGATGAGGCTACAGCTATTAAGGAAAGCCAGACAAAATTCGAAGATATTTGCGTTAAAACAGCTTTAAAAAAATATTGCGAAGAAATATAAACCATTACATGAAAGCATAAAAAAATTAGAGTGCCTTATCGTTAGCGGAGTCACTGCAAATAGTGGACGAAGTAAATTTATTGCTACACGCTATAGGTGACGAAACAAATGAGCGCGTTAAAAAAAAGTTCGCAAGTGTGTTAAATACAGACACCAATTTTACCAAATTAAGACAAATATGTGATGGTGCAGCCCTAGACCCGTTAAGTGCGTTCAAAGACTATTTTACGTATGCGTGTACCTATTACATCAGTAGATGTCGAACTGTCGTTTTCAAAATATAATAATATATTTTCACCAAAGCGAACATCACTCATGGAGACAACCATAGAAACATACCTGATGCTGCAAAATGGCTACACATCTTCTCCAGTTTGTGATAAGCAAGCTAGTTCATCAAGCTAGTTAAGAGGGTAAGTTTTACATACATTGTTATAAATTGTAACAGTTTATTGTTTCTCGTATTAGTTAATTTCGCGTACGCCACTGTCCCACGGAACATTTTTGACAGCCCTAGTAATAAGTAGTTAGTGTATTCCTCTAAGGAGATATATTTTGAAATAAATGCACTGATGTTTTTACTACATGAAAAACATAGGAAACAATACTTTATAATAGAACATCCATGGGAAGAGATGTTATCAATTTTAATAAAAGGGTACGCTTAATGTGTGAAATGCATTATATAAACATTTAATTTTCATTTTACATACAATATAACTTGTAGGTATTTCGCAAGATCGGTGTTATTTTCATTACAAAAAGATAAATTCACTTACGTGACGATTACAGAAAGTGTTATTATTCGAAGTCGTGTACGTGATGTTTTAAGCAGTTTGCAATTAACCGGTTAAGGAGGTTATTAATTTGCTTTAGAATTTCAATTAAGAAATATTCTATAATTGATTATGACAAATTACATGGCTGTTTTTCGTTAATTAACGAGATATTAGTCAAAAACATTTTTAGGTCGATTGGTTGCTGACTGGAGTATATTTATGGCTAGTTTTATTTAGAATAAATACAGAGTGCTCAAAAATATATTTTGTTTTATTTTTTAATAAAGATGAATTTATTTATTTTAGAAATAATGATAATGTAAAAATACTACAAAAATTAAGGTCAATTTGTTTTTTTTTTTAAGTCAGGATAATTTTCCGTTTACATTTTAAAATTATCAGGATCAGGAAACTCGTCCGGAGTCCAGAACCGGTACTGCCTCATGTGGTTGACAGAATGAACTACGTAGATAAAAACAAAATAATAAAATAAATACATACCACTTGATATAATGTATTATTCATAACTAATATTCGTTCTACATTCGTAACTGTTTAACAGTTTGAGCGATTTAGTCCGTACATAAGATATTTGTACAAGGACAATGATCATTCCACATCTACCGAAGTTAATGGTGCAAATTCTAAATAGTTCATATGAGCCGGTACTGACAAACCGCGCAGATAATTTTCACGAATTATACGCATATTGTTTTGTATCCAGGTTCCTGTGTAAAACATTTTGTAGTTTATTATTTATAATTTGACTTTTGCTGACTGATAGAGGCAAAACCTTTTGAACACTCAAAATTCGTAGTATAACATTAACAACCATATTACGCCGAAAGTCAGTTGTTTCATTCACTGTCGCCCACAAAAATTTATTTCATGCGTCCTCTATAATATTTCCCAATACAATTTTATACACACTTGTTAGATATGCTTACACACTGTATGGCTACTATAAATATCTAACGTTGATTGCATGTAGTATATAGAACGTGTCAATCATCTGTTGTTAAGTTATCGTAGTTTTTAATCATTTTTTGTAGTTTACGCACAAACGGCAATAACTGCTGCATTGCTAAGAGTGAACTGCACGCTTTCATGTTGCTAAGGTAACTGAGCATACCACTTCCAAGTTGCCTATAAGATTACACATGAGAGCCCCGGTTACCCGTAGAGTTCTTGCACCTTCCTGCCTCAATACTAGTTATATTGGTTACATATTATTACAAATATATAATAAACACACCACATTAATTTTTTTATGTGGTCTATTTACATGCAGGAAACAAGTTGGAAATCCGTTAGTGCGTATTTTACATCGAACAAATCTCAACCCGTCTCAGTATAAGCATATTTGATAGCCAGTAAGGATTGAAAAAAAATATTTCTAACGTAATTGAACATCTCGTACTGACAGCAATGAATAAATTTAATATACAGAGACAACGTTTTATTGTTAGTGACCGATTGTGCTGCATATATGCGTAAAGTAGGTGCATCGCTAAAAAAATTGTCCAAATTTATTGCATATAACCTGTTTACTGCACACTGTTCATAATGTAGCAGAAAAGTTCGAATTATCTATCCCGATGCGACGTCGACAAGTTAATCGCTAAAAGTATTCAGGGATTTTACAAAGCATCCCCACAAGTTCCTGAACTACCACAATCTGCAATAACGAGATGGGGAACATGGCTGCAACCCATTATGAACATTTCGACAAAGTTAAATGTGTAATATTATAATTCGATCCCTGAGAATAGAGTTGTGTTAAGGCAAGTCAGGAGCAATTTAGCAGCGTATACATCAAACACGATTTACGTACTAGGTATATATGAACATTATGATGGTTAACAGATGGTATGGGAAAATTACAAGCCAACTGGTTATATTTATCCGAATCTTTTGAACTACTGAATAATGTTAATATGACATTACCGATGTTAAAGATGATCCTCGGGTTCATGTTGACGAGAAATTTAAAGACATTTTAGGTAAAAATCCGGATATTGACAAATTGCGTAATATTAATAAGTACCTAGGTGATACACGTGCAAGTGACAATATCATACGAATCCAAATATTACTTCTTTAGATGTAGAACATTCATTTTTAAAACATGTCTTTATTAATGATGCAAGTGTACACTGACAACAATAAACAACTGTTAATAGACATATAAGAGATGTCTCCATAAGTTACACCGCGACCCTCACCGACGCCAGTCAATTCCTTCAAACGGGCCGGCTTTAATAATAACAGAGATGTTTTGATTAAGCAATTTAAAACATAACTAATGTATGTGCGTTGGGCTAGTAGTTGCTTAAATAAGTTTCTGCATTTTGTTTGTTTCACAAAGTTGATTTACATCACTGCTGTGAGATGTTGGCCCTCTTGTTGTAGTTATGTTTCTTTCTCGTTGTCAATTTAACTTGGTATTTATGTAATTAATCGCTGCTAGGTGTAGTTGCTCTTGACCGGACACATTAAATTCGATAATAGTAAATAGAGTTATTTTCTTTAGCATTATTTTTGCCCTCATTAGCATTCTTTTTCTCTGATTATACAATAAGGATTAAATCAGATTTTTCCGACGACATCAAATATGGCAGCTTTTTTGTTGAAAATTAAATAAAGTAAAATATTTTAGCTATTTGATTTTACATTTTTGATAAAACAACAACACAATAACTTTTACACAAATCAAAGTTCTTCTTAAATGACCTTTATGTGTATTCATAGCAAGTAGAAAACATTACTATTTTTATCCAACCTTGGACAAATTAAGAAAACTGTTAAATCAGCTATTTTCACAAAAAAAAGAACAAAATAGATTCACATAATTAAGGAGGAGTTACAACTTTATCATTCAAATTACAAAAAGTATTATTCAATTATCCTGAGAATATCATTTATATATTTCTTTACAAATTTTGCTTCAGGCCAATTTTTTTTGTATAAAAACAATAATAGCTTAATAACGATTAAAGTTCAGTTAATAATATGTAATTAATTATACACTTCTTATAATAATCATGTGATATTACTCACATAACCGTTAGCACAATTAATAGCTATTCATGTAAACAATTACACATTCAATTATTCTCATAACGGTTATTTATTTAAATTAATAAATTCAATATAAAATTACACTTAAAAATCGCACAAGTATTTTAAAGCATATCATAATAAAAAACACGGTACCTACATTGACAACTTTCTAAATTTTTGTAGTTAATGGCAATTTAATATAACATCGTTATATAAAAATTTTAAAAATTGAAATAAATTGAAATATCACATGAAGCTCAATTCTCGCGAATTTTTAGTTAGAGAAATACAGAGAGAATGGGCACAACTTCATTCGAACTGGGGAATAGAAGCGTGGTAGTAGATTCTTGTTTATTGATAAAAGTAGAATTAATCTATGCAGATCAGATGGAAGGATTTTAGTGTGGAGAGTTAGAAATGAAAGAAAATATGGAAGCGCGGGTAGGGTTTGGAGGTGGAAGTCTGTCTGTGTGAGCTGGAATGATGTTTAATGAATAAACTGAGTTGGTATTAATAGGTATGCTGAATGGTAAAGAGATAAATGTGAAGGAAATATTGTGGTTCCTTATGCACTTTGTATTAGTCAATGACAACGCTCGATCTCATCGTACCAGAGTCGTCATCGAAGTTTTGAGGGAGCATAATATTGAACTAATTAATTGACCAGCTTTATATACAGACATGAAGCTAATTGAACACGTTTGGAGTAGAATGCGACTGAAAGAAGGAGATTGAGTTTTTGAATGTAAGTCAATTGGTAAATGCTGTTATGAATGAATGGGAAGTTATTCCCTGGGGATTTATTAAAGGTTTAATAACTGGCATGCCTAGAATAAATGAAGAAGTCATACGGATCGTGGAGGTCTCACAAAATATTAACTTTTGTTTTATTATTGTTAGACACCGGACAATTTTCGTACATCCAGAGCCGGCACGCGGGATAAGAGGCAATAATATCATTTGTACGGAACAATTAGAATACAGACCTCGAGTATATTAGCATTTCGATCTCTTGTACTGTGATGAAGGCATTGGTATAGATTGGAAGGTATGGGCCAGGCAACTTACATGAATCATTTTGGAGATACGTGGATCATAAAAGCCTGACAGCTTTACACAAACACTGTGTCCCAGGATAGATGTGTAATTTTAATGACACGTTGGTATATGCATTTGACACATATAATTATACTTAACATACTTTTAAGAATATAAAAATTGTTTAAAAAGGATATGTTTATCTGTATCTTATAAATTTTAATATGGGTAATAAACACGTTTTAAAAATTTTTATAAGACCACTTTCACTATTTTAAGTTAATGATACTTAAGATTTAATAGGCATATTAATGTCGCTTATATTTTCAATTAGCTGTTATTCATAGTTAATTTTATGAACATCTAAAATCAATTAAAATTTATATAATAGAAGGCTTTTTTGAGAGTATTATTTTATTTGGGTTACATTTTTATGAATACTTTGTAATTTTCATTAGAAATTGTTATTTGTTGTGCATTAACGACAAGAACAAAAAATTTCATTGGTAGATGATGAGACTAATTCACTAACAAATTATTTGAACTATTTATTAACAGTTTTTGAATTTTATATGAAAGTCATTGAAATGACAAACAATATGCATTAGAAAAAATAAACAAAATTTTACAAAAATCAATTCATATAGTTTATTTTTTGCCATGGAACCAGTCGTTCGTGGCAATTCGTATTTTAATGCACCGTTTTTACTATTTATCAATTATCACATTTCCTTAACCTAACTTCCAAACTATAAATGGTGTGAAATTACCCACAAGAAGACAAAAAAATTGCTATAAACATACCAAAAGGGTTTAAAGTCCTTGAAGGATGATTTCATGGTTATAATTTCTAGATGAATAATTGAAACAAGAAAAATGTGTACTTATTGGATCAGTTTCTTAGATTGTGATTCTGGATTACTTGATCAATTTTTGGCTAATTTTGATATCGTTGTTTTCAAAGGGGAGAGGGGTCTTTTAGAGATATTTTTTGAAATATTAGGACATTTAAAAAGTTTTAATCAAACCCAGTTTCCAAAAAAATGCTCTTGTAGATTTTTTCTATTAATAACGGTTTCAGAGTTATTTGCACATAAGTAATTTGTTTTTAATTCGTGCGAACTCAAAAAAAACAACTTCTTGGTTTCATAGTGCAAAAGAATAATATAACAAATAATACGAAAGGATTTCTTAGGGTGAGTGTAATTTTAGGGGATGGAAAAGTTTTTAATTTTTTTGTAACCCCCATAAGAAGCGTTTTCAGGTCCACTGCGACTAATCGAGACATAAATTCCTTTCATTACTTAGATTTCTTCAATTAAGTTATTTTGAGTATCATCAATGACATCTAAACCAGGAGTTTAATGATCTGCATCTTCTTTTTCATTTACTGTTTTATAATTTTACCACCGTCTATTCTTAAAGCAATATACTCGTCTCATTCAAACTTCCCATTGTCATATTTATTCAACTTCAATAATTATTTCTTGACCCATCTTGACGCACATACGGCATAGTACGTCCTCAGAGATGTCCATAATATATATTAAGGACATCTCCTTCCAATATATGGAATATCTGAGGATAATACAATACTAACCATAAGTAGGGATGGTACCGATACTTCGATACTTTCAAAGTATCGATATTTACGGTTAAAAGTCTCAATATTTTGACATCGATACCGACCCTCGATAGTATCGGTGGTATCGATACTAAAAGGACGATACCGAAGCTTTCGATACCTAAGTTGAATCCAGTCATCACCATGAATTACGATATTGGTATAAAAACGATACACACACAATGTTAAAGTCATAAAATTGGAAATAATTTCTGGTTTTATCTGTGGTTCCTGTTTATAAAGTAATAGTATGTTATTCAACCGTCAATTTTCATTAATCGTGACGACATGACATCTGTCAATGATCCACTAGTACTAACAGCGATAGAATAACTCCGTGGATAAAACACCATTTAAATCAGAGCCATCTAGTATCAAGGGGCTTAAAAATTTAATGTATTAAATTTTTTAAAATTTTATTGCTGTTTAAAGATTTAATCACAACTTTATAAATTTTCTTGCTTTGTTTGGCATCTTTGAGTAAAAAGAGAAAAGGCGATAACATTTATGTGGTGGGGATAAGAAAATCAATAGATGGAAGTCGCCATTACGAGAGGCCACTTTGTGGTAGGTTATGGTCGTTGAAAGCAGAAGTCATTCTTATATTTTCGGTGTTACTTTATATTTGCTTATTATTTTAGTGAATATATTGTGCAGCCAGCTTTAGAAACGCGTTTAGCACATTTTAGGAAGTACATATTTTTTAAATACAACAAAAATAATTAGTTGTGAATCTTGTGGAATTTCCCCTAAGGCAAAAAAACAAGACATTTTCTTTCATCGGTAAGTATTTCTTGTTTAGATTAACAACCATTTAACGACACTTGGTTTTAGTATTTTATATTATTTTAACAATTTTCAAGACTAAATTAGGTCTAACGTCAAATATACTTCAGTTAGTGACGATTCAATGTTACTTATTTATATATATTCTACTGTAAAATACTTTGCTTGTATGTTTTTTTTTACTTTATATATTTAGGTTTTAATAATATAATAGTAAAAAAATATATCCATAGTTTTATTTAATCAAAACAAAAATATTCTCTTTTATTTGCCCAACTTGAATATTATAAATATTACGCCTGTGTATTGGAAGTCGGCTATTACTATGAGGCTACTTTTGTCTATAGATCCACTTCCATTACATTATCTAATTATATCTTTTTACTCAAAGTTTGGCACCCATATAAAATCCATAATATCAAGTATCGATACTTAACGATATCAATACTCAAGTATAGAAAGGTATCGATACCTCCAAATAGTTATTTCATATATATGCCAGTATCGATACTATCGGTCGATACTAGCATCCGTAACTTTGGTACAAAATTCAGAAGGGGCAGTCTACATAGAAATCCTAAGTACAACTTTGTTGTCTTTAGAATACCTTGAACAGCGTATAGTGCTTAAAGTCCACCATCATCGTCCTTAAATACAGTGGAAACTCTATTTACAATTGTAAACAAAATGTTGTAGATTTAGAGTTTACAGATTATCTTGAATATAAGATAGTGATCATTGAGTGTTAAATTTATAAGTGACGCCATCTAGGAGTACTTTTTTTACCGAATTTAACACTTAATAAACATGCATTTTAATTTTATATAATAACTAAACAACAGGATATTTAAAAAATGGCAACAGACAAAAAAGTTCAAAAATAAAACAATGATCTAAAACAAGTCAAAGACAAGTGACGTACTAGGAGGAAATAGTGCATGACCCCCAAAAATATCACCCTGTATATCATTTTGAGTAAAACTATCATAGCATAGTTATTCATACCAAAAGATGTGTGTACCGACTTTTAGGTCAATATCTCGAAAAACGTGGTAGGTAGGAAATAAGATCCAAAATAAATCAAAATTTTCAACGCACTATATCTGAAAAACATCAGCCTTTAAAGATATATGTTCAAGTGAACTTTTCTCCATGAATTCACTAGAGGAATCACCTCCTCAAGTAATTTACATTAGTTAGGAAATATCCTGAATATATGATTTCTTCATTGGAGTGTCGATGGAAAGTCGACTTAACCATTACGGAAATTCATTGGATTTATATTTTTTATCCATTTTCTTTATTATTAGGATAATAATATTCTGTCCAGATATCCATATTCAATCATGGAAATACTTGAACGTGCATAATCTGAATCACTACGGAATATTAATATAATATTCACTCCATATGATGAGCCATACCTGAGGCTATATAACGATATCTTTAGGATATATTTCAACAAGTTTTTCAGATATCCATACAAACCACATTCACTCAAGACTATCCTACAAACAAAGAGGATACTATACTATTCCCACCATCGCTAATTAGATAGAAAAACAACCATGCGCTGATCACGTGAACTGAAGGGACTGGCTGACTGGAATGCACATTTTCACTCGTGTCAGAGTAGCCTTCGAATATTCACTCATTTATAACTCAAGTATAACACACTTTTTTGTAGTGATTTTTGTTTCAATCGACAAATATTTATTTTTTTGCAGGTTTCACATAGGTAACGATTAAAATGTATTCTGTCATCCTTGAATGAAGTATATCTTGCAAATAAAGTAATTCGTTAGTCACAGATGTTGAGTTTAACAGTTACAGATCTGTGTTTTGGTCCGTTATGAATCCAAACTGTCAAAATGTGCGAGGACTGACCTACAGAGGGTTTTCGATCTACAAATTTTCTTTTCGTTTCAATGAGGATTAAGAAAACTGATGATGCGTAAGTAAATGGCTCTATACAATTTTTCATTACAATTCATTTTCACTATTTTTTTCCGTATTAATTTAGGTATATTGCTCTTTAAGATCCATAGCATTTAATGTAATGCAGAGAAATAATACCGACCGTAATAGCTAGGAGGACCAAATACAAGACATATTATTATTTTTTTGTGAACCGATTCGCTGCCTTACAAACACTATAAAAGCATCACAGGCAAATAAACGTCCTCGCTTCCTTCCCGTGTAATTAAGAACTGATCTAGTCACCTCGCCCATTCTTAACGAGATATACAGTAAAATTCAATGATAAGTGCGTTAGTAGATGAAAACCGGCCAGATCAGCCGAACACTCTACCAAATTTGTGATCTTACAAGTTTTTAACTCGATCTAAGGATATCCAAGTTGTTTAGATTAAAAAGGAAAACATTTCTTTATATTAAGAAAAAATAATACGTATTTGATAATAAATGAAAAACTGAAAACTGTTAACTATTTCATGTTATTCCATAAAATACCACAATTTAAAAGACGTAAAATATTTCCAATATTGCATAGGAGCGTTTTTGGATGAACTATAAATTGATATAGCAAGTTTATCTAAGCCACTCATACCGTATGATTTCATACTTGATTTTATTTAAACTTTTGTTAGAGCACCGCTCACTCAACCGCAGTTAATGCCCTCAAACAACTTTGTACGGATTAAAGATGTTGCAGAACTTACATTTTAGTTCAAATTTATGTGGACTACACGCTTCACTCGTGGTGGTTCAAAATCGTTTAAAATATTGTACATCTACTGTAACAGTGGCGGTTCAAAAGTTATCCACTAAATGCATTCTAATATCATAATCAGTCTTTTCATTTTGTGCAAAAGGTAATTTGTCCTTATTTAATTTTAAAAAACCCAGATGTTTTTCTTACATCCCATACGCTTTTAGTTTATGTAAACATTATATAACGCGTTAAACACTTTTGTATTTTAATGATTACTTACAATAAATTAAATATTTACGCAAGTTAAACCCATCGCTAAAGCTATTTAAAAATTTATTATTAAATATTAGAAACCAATAAATCACAAATTATATAATATCCATGCTCATGATCAGATTCACCGATTGTGCAACATCACTATTATCACTTTATGTTAACATGCATGTATATTTTTTTATCACTGTGTCCTATATCCGTTGAAATTATGAACAGTAGCCGAAGAATCTTTATAGCAGTGTAATTTTAATGGTGGCACTAAAGTTGCATCAAATAATTACAAGTTTTATTAAAATAAAAAACAATGTCACAAGTTTGACAAAATTCGTGAAAAACCCCAAAAAAAAAAAAATAATCCACAGTCCACGGTTTATTTATAATGCAAAATTAATCATCTTCTTGAAACTTTTTTTGATGCAACTTTTCCAAATTAAAACTCCCACTGGACTCACCTAAGAAAAACAAAACACTAACACTCCTCATGATTGCAAGTCAATTACTGACTGAAGAACTACGGAGATGCATCTTCAAGATGGGTTAGTGAAAGGATGTCCTCAAGAGGGGTTCGCCTAAGGCTTTGTTTGGGAGGCTAAGCGGGGGACTCTTGAAGGATAGTCTGCAAAGATACTCTCGGTTTCGTAGCGGATGTCTTCTCTGTAATACGTTAGATAATGTTAAATTTGTTATTACGTTTTGCAGTTATTCTTTGTTTGACAAAACCATGTAGATATATTATATATTATATTTGTTTATCAATGTTACGGAAAACAAATAATTGCAAAACAGTCACCTCATACCACCGTAATATCAAATGTCTGAATACAGTGTATTCAAAGTTTTCAAACGAACACAGTGTGTTCGTTTGAAAACTGTCCACTCTCATTTTCTTTAAAACTATAAAAAAAAATATTTGCCGAGATACATCGACTCTTGTATCAAGAGGGAACTTTTTTGGCGCTCAGGAAATTTCGTTCAATTCACCCTCCTAACACCCAGCACCCCCCAACTTTAAAATATTAAATGGAACCACCCCACTTATCGTACATCATTTTAATATACAATGATTTTCAATTTTTGAAATCGGTTAAGATTTGAGGAAGTTATGGGTAAAAAAGAAAATATAATTGGTTTTTGATAATAACTCTTTAATAGTAGGTGTATTTTCTTTCTCACCTTTAAAAGTTGTTGGTTTTTGAAAATAAAAAACGGAATGCACCTAGAGTGTTGGACAATGCTACTAAAATTGTACCTGTACCTCCGCTTACAAGGTCCCCTCATATTCTCAAATCGTTAGTAACAATAAAGCTGCTGTTATAATTAAGCCTAAAGATATTAGATTTAAAAGTTGATATTAATCACTACACTTTTATCTTGCTCGTAATATATATTCCACCGTACTCAGCTGCTGGAGTTTATGTGGAGTTATTTGAGTCTCTTATAAATTTAGAATCAATCCAAACATGGGATACGTGCTTTATTGGCGACTTTAACTTACCGGAATATAATGAGTCTAATATTGCAGGTACATCTGCGAAACTACGGGCCTTGCAAAACTTTTGTAAATTTTATAATTTTGATCAATTTAACTCAGTTTCCAATGTTAATGGTAGATTGTTAGATTTAGTCATGAGTAATATCACCTCATTACAAGTTGAGAAGTCAGAAATTTCAATGATAAGGGAAGATTTGTATCATCCACCACTGTGTATTAACCTACTTCAAGGAAATGACGAAGCGGAAAATATGTTTTCAGTAAAGTCCGAATTGACTTTTAATTTTAAAAAAGCCGATTATGTCACAATGTACAATTTATTTCTACAAACGGATTGGTCTTTTCTAACAAATTATGAGGATGTTAACCTAGCAGTAGAAGACTTCTACAGTGTTACCTACTAATAATATATTTACGAAATGCGTCCCAAGGACTTATCCCTCGACTTATCCCAAAAGTCATCGGTATACTTCATGGTACAGCAGAGACATAATCTATGATATTAGGGGGAAAAAAATTCAGCATGGAAAAAATATAAGCAATTCAACAATACTCAGAACCTTGAAAAGTTTAAAACACTAAGATCAAAAATAAAAAATGATATTAAGCTAGCGCATGAACAGTATGTCAACCATGTTGAAAATAACTTTAAGACGAATCCTAAATCTTTTTGGTATATATTCGTAGCAAAAAGAATACGACAACGATCCCAAATAATATGACCTACAAAGATAATTCCTTGGGCAATCCTCAAGAAATTGTCGACGTATTTGCTGATCTTTTTAAAACTACTTTTACAGAATCAACTGACTACGTAGAATCTGATAACACTGACAGAGATGAGAATGAACCATCACTTCAGTCCAACTGAATGAAGACAAGATATGTAAAGCTATCAAGAAGTTAAAAAACAAATTTACCGCTGGTCCTGATGGTATACCGTCATTTCTTATCAAAGACTGTGCTAGTGTCTTAGTGAAATCTTTGCTTATTTTATTTAATTTAGCCCTTAACAGTAACACATTCCCAAAGTTATGGGAAAACTCCAAAATTATTTCCGTTTTTAAAAAAAGATAATCGGATTGACATAAAAAATTATACGAGGAGCTCCACATACATGTCAGTGAACAAATTTGCCTTAATCAGCACGGCTTTGTGGCAGACTGGTCGACAATCAACAATTTGGTTTGTGTTACACAATTCATCTCGGAGGTGTTGGATGGCAATGGACAGGTAGATGTCATTTATGCGGACTTCTCAAAGGCGGTCGACAGACTTGACTACGGTATTTTACTAAGGAAGCTTTCTGCTTTCGGCTTTAACCGAGATTTAGTTCTATTCTGCTTCTCCTACTTAAAATGTAGAAATCAATATGTTCAATATCGCGGGCATAAATCTGAAAGAATTGTTTGTACTTCTGGGGTACCCCAAGAGTCAGTATTTGGCCCCTTATTCTTTGTTTTATTTATAACCGACATCGTACTTGGTCTGAACTGCTATTGTCTACTATACGCGGTTGACCTCAAACTGTATCTAGCTGTCAAGGATGAATCTGACTGTTTGCTACTACAAGCTAACTTGGATCTAATAAACGACTGGTGTACTTCAAACCTCCTACCTCAACACTGTCAAATGTAACGCAGTCACCTACACTAGAAAATTGAATCCTGTACAGTATGAATACACTATAAATCAGGTAAATTTAAATAAACCAGGGGTATTTAAAGATCTAGGCATAACTTTTGATAATAGGCTGACCTTTAACCAGCACATCAATATCATTGTATCATCAGCTTACAAAACCCTGGGCTTTATCATTAGAAACTCCGGTGAGCTTAACAACATCGACACATTAAAAATTCTATTTACGTCTTTTGTGCGTTCTAAACTTGAGTACGGCACTGTCGTATGGAATCCTAATTACGCCGTATATAGTAAAGCTATCGAACAAATTCATAGAAGATTTTTAAAATTTATGGCATTTAAGGAGGACAAAACCTATCCACCAATAGGGTTTCCGCATGACAAGCTGCTAGAGAGGTTCAATGTTGATGAACTGGTCAGAAGGCGGTTTCTTTGCTCTGCTATGTTTTTGTATAAACTTGTCAATAATAAAATAAAATGTCCTGAACTGTTGGCAATAGTTAATGCGCTCGTTCATATGCCATTGATGCAAACAAGATTAACTAATCTTTTTTATTTACCCACACCAAGAACAAATATATTAGAATTCTCACCGGTGTATGTTATGTGTCATAACTGGCATGATATTCAGGACAAAATTAACCTTTTTAATTGCAGTGTTACAGATATAAGAGCTGCAGTGTTACAGATATAAGAGCTGCTATAACAATTAATTTAACTCATTATATGTGCTTTTAATTAATTATTTCAAAACCTATGTGCGTTATACTCATTGAAAATTAGTTATATTGTGTATTTTGTAATGTTATGCATTTGTTATTGTGTATTTTTCTACCCTGTAATTGGAACATGTTCTGTTGGGTAGTGTATAATAATTAATAAATAAATAAATAAATAATAAATAAATAAATAAAATTGATATTCTTGATAACTTTGGCATGAACCCCAATGCTTCAGTGAGAAAAGTTGCTTATTCAACGAATGTGTTCGTTGGTGCGGTGCACAAAATCTTGAAACTACACAAATTCCATCCATACAAAATGCTTCCTATCCAAGAATTATGCGAAGATGATTTTGATCGACAAGTACAGTTCTGTGAAATCATGACTGAAAAAATTAATAGGCTCGAAATGTCTGTAACAAAACTGCTTTAACGATGAGTGTACGTACCTTCTATCTTCAGAGATTTGTTAATAGACAGAATTGCAAATATGTACTGTGATACCGAAAATTCGCATTTGTATCGTGAAGTCCACACACAGAGACCAGAGAAAATAAAAGTTTGGGCAGGTATTTTGGGGAATTCAGTGATTGATCCTCTTTCCATTAATGAAAATCTTACTGGTAAGGCAAAAAAGACAGTAAAAATTATTCCCATTAAAATTGTGATAGGTTAGACATTCGGCTATTTGCTGGAGACAAGGAAATTTACAGGTTTTAATTAATTTTTTTTATATAAAAAGTACTAAAATGTTATTATAGTTTAAAAATTTTGGGATAAAAAAAAATTAAACACTAAATACTATCAAGGTTTCTTGTTAAGAATAATAGATTATGATAATGAGAAAAATATGATTATACTAAAAACAGGTTTAGCAAATTTTGTTTTTCGTATATGAATAACTGGTCTTCCGTAAAATCAGGCATAAATTATTAATAGATAAATTGTAAAGTTTAATTTTCGGCAATCATAGATGTATTGAACTGGTTTACCTAACCAGTTATTTAAAAATAGAACGTGTTAAAATTGAAAGTTCACTTACAAAATTGTTAATGGCATACCTCAAGAATGTGATTAAGATTCATTATTTGATTTTCTTGAGGACAATGTAGGTAACTGCTTTATCACTATTGAACCACGTCTGCCGTTACCTTCAATAATCTTTATATCTGGTCAGGTAAAAATAGCTTATATTTAAATAACTGATTCCCAGTTACTTTTTTCGTAAACCCTTTTTTTATTTTTGAAATTTGTATTTATAATTCTATAATTGTATTAATAATAATAATAGTGTAGCTTTTATTTAATTTGCAGTCTTGGCGGAATTCAGCAATATGACTTATTTGTGACACACGCATATTTTTGTAACTAATAATTATTAATAGCTTTACTTCCATCAAATTGAAAGGAAAAACTGGAATATCCTTGGGTTTTAAATCGTTAAATTAACTGGAGGGGGCAATAGAAAATTAGATAACGTCAAATTTAAACAGAACTCAGTATGTTTATGAAATTTAAGTGGCAGAATGCCCAGGAGGACAAATGTGGAAATAGATGAGAATTTTTGGACTTTATCATACCAATATAATGTTTATTCAAACCTTAGAAAACTCACGGAAAATGTGTATATTTCAAGTGATATACGTGACAAGGTGTAAATTGAACATCATCCGATCGCTATAGAAGGTTTTGCTTTCCTTCTATCGAAAACAAAACGAGAAACGAAAATTTCAAAAATCAAATTGCTAATTTCGAGACCTGTACTGGGAACAGATTCTCCGAGTGTGAAATTGCTCTGTGGAATATATTTAATATTCAGTCATTGGACGAAGGTAACTTCTATATTAAACATAGAATTAGGTATGTATTAAATAATATTGGTCTTAGTACTGTACTCTAATTATTCTCAATTGTTTTAGTGTCAATTAATCAACTATTAGTATTATATATACTATCAAGTATTAAAAGATTAAAATTTAAATTGAACGTATTTATGCTGATATTAATTTTAATTTTGGTGTAATTATCTCTTATTATTTAATTTTTTTTTTTTCGGTGAAATATGTTTCAAATTTCAACTTTTGGTTAATGATAATATAATTCTACCGAATTATTCGCAGTATTAGAGGCAGTTATTCACAGCCGAGGCGTACATTTTTGTGTATTGATACTGATAGTGAGTATGTAAATATAATCAACCCAACGTGATAATTAAAATTCAAACTGGACATCTTTATGTGAAGACAGCCAGTATTAACCTTGTTAGTTTTTCATTCATCAGTACATACTAATTATACATAATGCGTAATACATATATTTCATATTGTATAATAAAAATAAACTATCAATATTCAGCACGATAATAGTTTAAAAACGGTGAATGATTCATTTAGATTATAGCTTTTATTTATTCATTTCCATATCGGCCTTCTTTTAGTATTTAAAGCAGTATAATAACCTTGAAGAATACCAGTGGACGATTCGGATGAGCATAGTTTAAAAATAGCCTCAACAAGAAAAAAACGTCAATGATTAATGCAATCTGAAAATTTCTAACACCGTGTTTGCGGTCTTATATTTTATAAGATTTTATCAAAGCGTAAACCACTAAAGAGCTCTTAGCGTAGGTTTGTTATTTATTATAATTGTTTATATTACTTTTGGCTTTATTGTGGTGATAAAATTGTAATGTAAACTGGATAAAAAGTGATACAGATTCTTTCAATATTATATTTGCTAATGTGTTACGTAGGAAGGACATTTGATTCCATGTTTAGATATTTTGGATTTAATAAACAGTAATTTTATTTTTTTAAACATAGGTATATTTTGTAATAAAGTTATATGGATATAATATGAATAGTTCTGCTAGACCGAATGAGTTTGGTTATGAGACAGTAACAGAAGACAGAAGTAGGGTTGCCAACCGTCCTGTACTTGGAACATTTTTTTTGCGCGCTTCCAAGAACCCTGGAAGGACACTTAACGCATTTTAACATTTGATCCAATTTCCGTCTAATGAATAACGCGCTTTATCTATAAGCTAATATTGTTAAAACCACTTCCGTATCACCTATAAAGGTACTACTCCGGGACAGTGAAAAATAAAAACTTTTATTTTAAATGTTATAAAACCGTTATGTTTGTTTATGCTAAGAGTTTCTTCTTTTGTTTTACTTAATGTACATATAGCAGTAGTACAATGGTAATCAGCTTAAAGTTACCACCTTCCGAGATGCTCTTTTTTTAGCACTATTTGTAGTTGGGTGTGCCAGAAAGAGAGCATCTCAGAAGGTGGTGGCTTTAAGCTGAAGTAGATCATAGACATATTTTTATATTTTCCTAAAAGTAATAAAATAAGAATGTGTCATGCGTCCTTTTATTTTCTCTTATATCCTGGATTTTAGCCCTTCTGTCTTTTGAAATTATGAGTTTGAAGTTCGCAAACCTACTCAGACCATAAAATCAAAGTAGAAATCCTATAAGATGTCAAAGTAATCAGCAACAACAATTATTCGAAGACAGGTGTAAGCAACCCTCCTTTATAGGTTACTGGTGGATAGTTTAAACTTTAACCATGTGAAGAAAAAATGTTTAAAGAGACACTGGCTTAATTTTCTAATAGATATTTCACATTATTTGTTGTTTTGAACCAGCCAACATCGGTTCAAAATTTAACCTGTTGTTCCTAGTGCTCGAGATAATGAGAAACTGGCATAACAGTATTCGCTAGCGGACTCTTTTGCGAAATCACCTGTTTCATGTATGTCCTAAAAGATAAAGTATTTCCATTGTTAGTTTTTGGATACAAGTTTGGACAATTTGTGAGTAAGTACAACTAGTGATGGGAAAAGCGAATATTCCCGGTAATATAACCCAAAGTCATATAAATTCATAAAATCTGGGAATTAATTTTCTAGTTCCCAATGACAGTAGGAGTTGATTCGTTGCATCACATACTGCTGACACTGATAACTATGATGAGGAATTAACACATATCCTAAATGACGAATTATCTGATTATGGTGATGATGCGGAAGTGACAAGCTGATTGTGATGCAAGTGATAGTAGAATAAATGTGCTGAAATAATTTGATTAAGAATACCCTCCTGCATTTAAATAGCTCCGCTGTATTTAAATACATGCTCTTTTACTTTGATAAATACCCGACAAATATTTGGTTTTACTCTATAGATTTTACGAAAACACTTATTAATTTTTATTAATATAATTTAAAAAAATAAGTCATTTTATTGCCTTTGCTTTTTTGTTTGTTGTATATTTTCTGCGTAGAAGGTTTATATTTATTTCTAAACATGAAAAAAATAAAAATTCCTCTAATATTCCTAATTTGGAAAGATTCCTGGGAATATTTCCAGGAAATATTCTCCAAACGTATTTCCCGGGAATTTACCCATCGCTAAGTACAACTATATGCGCAGATTATGAAAAAAATAATTATTTTGCTACATGTTAGTGCTAAGACAATATTTAGCTTTGTTGCCAACATAACCTCAATTACAATGAACTAAAAATACGATATTTTGAAATGTCTTTTATTATTGAAGATGATAATTATTGTTCTCATATTTCTTGTATTTCTGAGTAAAACAGAACTTTATTTGTTCTTATCTTCCATATGTGGTTCGTGGTCGAGTGGTAAGAACACTTGCCTCTCACTCTGGAGTTCCGGGTTCGATCCCCGGTCGAGAAGCTAGGATTTTTTCCAAACCAGAAATTAATTCTAGCATACTTGGACGTTGTGTGTGTGTGTGTCCATTGTCTCTAAATGTGTAGCCCTCTCCGACACAAGGTACTTTAAGGTACCCTCAGGGATACAGAGGTTGTATTACCTGTGGTGTTTAATAATAATAGTAATATATAATATTGCAGACATAGTAAATAATACGAGTATTTGTTGCTTATTTTCCCATATTTTGCACTTTTCCTAATATACCATGCTACCAAAAATTACTCTTTCTAAGTAACAAAACATGAATTGCAGAGGGACAATTAACCAAGAGGAACTAGCGAAAAGTTCTTCGCGAAATATATTTAATTTGATAGACTCTATAACTGACGAAAAAGCATTCGACTCCTACATCGGTGGAGATTACGACGCTGTTGACGAGATTCCAATCATATTTTCTCCTTCCCCGAGTACATTAGAACAGAGAAAAGCATGTTTTAGTTAAATAAAGTAATGGTTTTAATTTATATAATGAGGATTCACTGACCGATCCCAACTGAGTTTGAGAAAAAAGAACCCTCTGCTGTAGTAAATATCCCTTATCAAATGAAGACGAGGACAATTAATCACTTGCAAATATAATTCGTCCCGAACCACAATCAAGTCAAGCACCACCATCAAATGAAGTTGATGAATTCCCATGATCAAAATCCTCGTATTTACCACACATTTTTGAGGCAGTTACTTTTGCCGAAATCTCTGTGCCTAATATTTTCACAAGCCAAACTAGCTAAAATTTTAACAGGCATTCTTGGTGATGATTTTCTCAATTTGATTGTAAGGTAGTCTAATCGTTACGCTAGTCATCCATCCCTCTTCTCTTCATCTTCGAACTGCGAGACGTTAGTTTAACCAGCTTTCTTCTGCGTCAAACATCAATTATGGAATTCACAGTTCAGAATAATTTTTGCGAAGGTCTATTTCCATTTTCTTATTCAAAAACTTAAAAATAGCTGCGTATAAATTCACATATGATTTTACTCTACCTAAAGATAGTAAAAAAACCGCTGCCAATTACTTGGGGATCAGAACTTCCTCACCGTAGTAAAACTCAATGGGTGGTGGAGTTTATAATAAAAGTAATTTTTGACGTTTAAAAAAAATCACATTTTTGACGTTTCAAAAAAATTCACATTTTGATGTTTCAAAGAAGTCACTCTGCTCATTAACGAACTCAATCTCTTCCTTGACCTCTAGAATGTGTATACCAAATTTGAAAGCTTTATCTCAAAAACTGTAGATGCTATCGCGAACCAGACAGACAGACACACAGACAGAAAATTTTTTTCTGTCTGAAATTTTGTGTATCGTCATAATTCGTCACGATTCGTCCAGATATGCAATAAATATTTTCAAAATTTTTTTCATGAATACGTAACTTCCTCACTTTGAGGGGTGAGGAAGTAATATCACGTCAAAATATTCTTGATCAAAAATGGTGGTATTGCAAGAAATATATAAATTGTTAAAAAGTAGTAATTTTGCATTTGTTCTAGAATCCAGCCTTATATACTGAGAGTTTTATATCAATTTTATTAATTACTTTTTCAAAACTAATAAATTTACAAAAATTAAAAAGCAACCCCTGTTGCTATAAAACAAAATATACAGGTTGATGTCCAAAAAAGTATTAAATTTAATTATTGAAATTTTATTCATTTACTTTCATTAAACCGAACCACCAACAGAAAAAATATACTCGATCGTTTTCCATTTAAAATTTAGCGGGACTACTGCTATTCTGACCACCCGTACAATTTAATACAGTTTTAATTCTTCTGTTTCTGATCTTGCTACAATAACTGTAATACCAAACTTTTAATAAAAAAATTAAAAGCTCATAATTGACCTCTATAAAATCATATTTTTACTATTATACATACATTATTATAGATACATAAAAATAACTTCGTGTATAATTACAGAAATAAATTATCACGATGATGTAGATGAAACGACGCTACGTATCATTTTAATCCTCTTTATATTTTATACATACTTTATTTAATTTGCTATTTAATTGTCAAAATTGTAGAATATTGTCTGTTACTAACATCAATAAAAATAATCTGTTTTTGTAGATTATAAAATTGAGAAAATTATTGTAATGATAGTGGTATGCCTATATTCATGAGGGTCGCCTCCAAAATTTCCATTGGAGGTGGGGCAAAAGCTTTTAGAAATGCATCGAACGTTTCTTCACAGTGGATACTAAAAAACATTTTTCTTTTTGTAGAATAAAAAACAAATTATCAGAAAAATATACTGGTACGCTACTGAACTGTGTAGACTGAATAGATGAGACTGGAATTGTACGCGAACGGCCGGGAATGTTCTGGAATGTTCTAGACCGCGTGAATGGATGTCTAAATAAGACTCACGGTGGGCCGAGAGTCAGTCTCAAGTTGAGAGTGAACGAGTAAAGAAGAAATAAGAAACAGACTTATAAGTGTTTAATTGTGATTATAGTTATTAATCAATTGTTGTTAATTATTAATTAGTCAATAAAGTTGTTAAGTGTTGTGTTATCTGGACTTTCAATCAACGAATCTACGAGTATAGGTGTTTGTGGGGATAGCAAACACGTAACAATATGATATAAAAATATTTGTAACATTGGCATTTGATATAATTGCCAAGCGTATACTGTTTTTGTGTAAATCGGATCGAAACACTTGTACAGTGTACCCAACAGATACAAGTTAATTGTTTTATTGTCTACCTTTTGTATGCGTCGGTGCCCGGTGGGATTCATGTTTTTAATACTTAATAATAAGAAATCTCTTATATCTATTGCACCTACTTTGTTTTGACGAACGAATGGCTTAGGACTATCTAAGGTCTACCGTAAATCAAGAAAGACTATCAGCCCTAGCTACTCTATCCATGAAATGTCCATGTGTGAAGTAATCAATTTGAACAACGCTATTAAAACAGTTTCTGAAACCAAGGCGTGAAAAGTGTTCCTTTAATAAACTATAGATAAAAACCTCCCAAACAAATGCGCGAAGACTAATAAACTATTATATTTTTTAAAAAACTTTAAAAACTTTTAATCTATTTAACACTCTACGACTCTATGAGCATATCCACCTATATCATGTAAAATATCTACCTTGCTAATTAAGTTTTTAAAAACGTATTTATTTGGTTTTTGTCAAATTTACTATTTATACCTGTATCAATGTTTAATTGATAACACTAAATAATGAAGTAAAAATTTTTCTACTCATATATGTGAAAATAGTAACTTTCAACACGGCTTACTCTACATGACAGTGATGTTTTTTCAATCTAGAGATGAAAACATGTTCATCTCTAGAGCTGAAAATGAGAATGTCAAGTTATGGTTTTCTTAAACAGTAAAAACTAAATTTGCATGAACCTAAAAATATCTCCTTCTATGTGAATGCCACAATAGAGTGCTCTATGAAAATATGCATGTGTTGCTGTGGAAGCGACTAAACAAACAATTAATAATTTGCATTGTCAAAATTCGGTTTGAATTAAATTGAAGTTAAAGTTATTACTAGGGCTGTCAAACATGTTCCATGGGACAGTGGCGTATGCGAAATTAACTAATACGAGAAACAATAAACTGTTACAATTTATAACAATGTATGTAAAACTCATCCTCTTAACTAGCTTGATGAACTAGCTTGCTTATCACAAACTGGACAAGATGTGTAGCCATTTTGCTGCATCAGGTATGTTTCTATGGTTGTCTCCATGAGTGATATTCGCTTTGGTGAAAATATATTCTTATATTTTGAAAACGACCGTTCGACATCTACTGATGTAATACACGCATACGTAAAATAGTCTTTGACGGATCTGGGGCTGCACCATCACATATTTGTCTTAATTTGGTAAAACCGGTGTCTTTATTTAACACACTTGCGAACTTTTCTTTAACGCGCTCATTTGTTGCGTCACCTATAGCGTGTAGCAGTAGATTTACTTCGTCCACTATTTGCAGTGACTTCGCTAACGACAACGCACTGTTTTCTAATTTTTTGATGCTTTCATGTAATGGTTTATAGTTCTTCGCAATATTTTTTAAAGCTGTTTCAACGGAAATATCTTCGAATTTTGTCTGGCTTTCCTTAATAGCTGCAGCCTCATCTGGATTGAATTGTAGTATCACAGCTATTATTTGTTGGAAATATTCAGCATACTAAAAAGCTGCCTGCAACAGTGTTCCCCAACGTGTAAGAATCGGCTGTGGTGGTTCAGAAATACTGGGACACTTGCTATGAAATGCACGGAGACGTTTAGGAGAGTTAAGGAACACTTTTTATGTACTTGCTATTAATGCATCCACCTCTGGAAAACCTTTTCGAATAGTCTCTACCAGAAGATGTAAAGTATGCACTTTACACGTAACATGTATAAACGTACAATCTTGTTCTTGCCAAGAACGGCCTACCGAACGCATTGTCACGGTGCCATCAGTCACAAACATCAACACTTGACTTCTTGATAGTTCAAATTTTTCTAACGTCTCCAGCACCACCCTGGTAATTGTTTCGCTAGTACACTGACTTAGTCTTTTGCTAGCTAGTAACAGTGGAACTGTCGGTTTAAGAGGGTCCAGTACTCGTACTATAACATTTAAAATAGATTTTTTTTTACAATCTGTTGTCTCATCAACAGATAACCACAGCCGTGTATTTTTTAATTCACATTTCATCTTATTTACCATGTCTACGTGTACAGTTGTTAGATAGTTACATAACGTTGTGCGACTTGGTAACTTCACCTGGGCATTGTATTTATTCCAGAACTCTCAAAATGGTTGTTTATCGAGTACTTGCAGCGGAACATCACAGGCAATCAACATTAATAGTAAATCAAACATAAACTGTGTTGTCCAAGGCACGCCATTTTTTTTTATTTTTATGGTGTACGCTATATACGTGAAGTCCACAATCACGATTATCCCAGCACATCAAATCTTTCTCGCACACTTTA
This sequence comes from Rhamnusium bicolor, assembly GCA_029963845.1. Classification (NCBI taxonomy): domain Eukaryota; kingdom Metazoa; phylum Arthropoda; class Insecta; order Coleoptera; family Cerambycidae; genus Rhamnusium; species Rhamnusium bicolor. The sequence continues at coordinate 32,586 of JANEYF010002517.1, forward strand.
CAAATTATTTCAGCACCATCATAGAATAAATCCGGGAATTCACCTATGACTTTATTCACTTTGTCGGCAAATGGCCGTTTTCTACCCCTTATTAAATTAATTTCAACTATACAGTACAACAAATAAAATAAAAACACGAAAACAATATGCAATACGCCCAAGTGACTTAACGTGTACACAACTCGAAAGCTAATAATAGACTGGACTGGAGAAAGAGTTTCGCGGTCAAGGTGAATGCCGGCGACAGTAAGTACATTTGTACTCTACGACCATGATACACAGAAACGATTTGCAGTTTTAGTTATTACAAATCGAAAATTGCCCACCCAGCAACATCGAAGCACTCTCCAGTAATATTTTACCTGGAAAATCCCGACAAAGTTATGACTAAAAAAATTGTGTTTCCTACTCGAAATGAAATACGTTTTTGTCGTTCGTGAACTTGAATAATTGTTCACTCACGAAAGAAACGGTATTACTACCTCACCCCTCAAAGTGAAGAAGGTATGCATTCGTGAAAAAAAATTTTGAAAATTTTTATTGCATTTCTGGACGAATCTCGACGAATTATGACGATACACAAAATTTCAGAAAAAAAAATTCTGTCTGTGTGTCTGTCTGTCTGGTTCGCAATAGCAGCTACAGTTTTAGAGATAAAGCTTGCAAATTTGGTACACACATTCTAGAGGTCAAGGAAGAGTATAAGTTCGTTGATGAGCAAAATCGGTTCTTAAAATTTGAAATGTCAAAAAAAATATTAGTGACATTTTTGAAACGTCAATTTGAAATGTCAAATTTTTTTTGTAATTTCAAATTTTAAAATATTAGTGACATTCCACCAATGCGACTTTTTTGAAACGTCAATTTGAAATGTCAAAAAAATATTAGTGACATTTCACCTGTGACTTTTTTTGAAACGTCAAAAATTACTTTTTAAAAAAAATTTTTAGCGACATTCCACCAATGTGACTTTTTTTGAAACGTCACGCATCGAGTTTTTTTGAAACTTCAAAATATGACTTTTTTGAAACGTCAAAAAATATGACTTTTTTGAAAAGCCAAAAATTACTTTTTTTATAAACTCCACCACACGTCATGTTTTACTACGGTGAGGAAGTTCTGATCCCCAAATAAATGGGAGCGGTCTCTTTATCTATTGTTGCAAATTACACTATTTTCTATAACATGTTTAGAAAGTAATATTTTCCTCCCTCAAATGAAAAAAATAGTACTTTCTCTAGGGGAGTATTCATTATCTGCCAAAAGACAGAGGGGTCGATCGCTCCCCTGCAGGTCTTTGCCGATGCCCATGCTTTTATGACGATGCTTTTCGATCTTTATTAATATATAAATTTTGAGAGAAAGAGAGTAGAATAAAACAATTATTACATTCGTATGTCTAAATACATACACGTGGATTATGGGGTAAGTTAAAAAAAAAACATGAAAAGTTTATATGAAAATTAATAAGTAAATGTCTCGTTTAGTAGTTCCAATTACTAAAAGGGGCCAAGAAATTTAGTTTTTAGTCATAATTTTAAATTATCACCAGTTCAATTAGAATGAAATACTATACTGTCACATTAGACAAATGCCTACTTGCGATTTGAAATAATAATAACTATGAAGTGTAAAATCTGTATCGTTGAAGAAAGCAACCTAGCCTCTCTAAATAGTCCCCTCGCCCTCCTTACACTCACCGATGCATTTTCTTGATATATTTCATTAAGGTCCTATTGAAGACCAATTTAATTTTAATTACAATAACAGCACCATTATTGTTAGTATTGTTGTTAACTATTTTCTCACCTAACAAAATTTCACTTAAACAAGTCCTAGTTAATTGCTTTGTATCGTAATGAATTTTTAATTCTTCAGTTTCCTTATTAAGATTAGGAAGTAATAGTAAGTAAGCTATGTATATTCATAACCCAGAGCAATAGGTAAAAATAATGAGAACTGAACAAAAAATGATGAACGTAATGCTAATGCATATACAGGGTGTCCCCCTAATGCGTATTTGTTCCATGACTCTGTAACTATTATAGATAGAAAAAAAAGTTACACTAATGTTCCTCAGCATTTATCATTGCATAATCTAAAAACAGTTTTAGTCATACAGGGTATTTTGTTTCGGCTGGGTATTAATCAACTTTGTTAAGTTAAATAGAACACCCTATATATATTGTACATTTGGTTAGATGACGTCAAGAGCTTTCCAATGAACTACCATAACATATACTATTTTTGAGTAGTTTTGGAATTATTTTAAATTATATAGAAATGTTGACGTATGTACACCATTACAAGAGATGTTGTATTCGTCTAATATGAAATATTTTCAAATGCTTCGATACGGTAATGAATACCAATAGAAAAGGGCTTTTAAACCGTGTATCCGGTTTTAGACTTTTTTCTACGGGATGTCCATAATTTTGTGTCGAACTTGAAGATATAAAAACCTCAATAACTTTGTTATTTCAAATGGAACAACCTGTATGTTATTTCATATTCGATTAGAGAATTTAAGGAGCTTTCCCAAGACCTACCATACTTCATATTTATTTTCAATAGTTTTGAAAATATAGTCAGTTATGTCCAAATTTTAAGAAATAAGATATAAAAGTTCCCTAGTTTTGATACATTTTATTCTAATTATAACCAATGAATAAAGAAGATAATATTTGGACTATTTTAAACTATTTTATAAAATAATTCGTTTATTGATAAATAATAAATGAGCAACTTTCTTTTCATACATAAAATAAAAAATGAATGTGTCAAATTTGATATAGTTAGCTATGAGGAATTAGCAAAAAAAAACAGGAATAGCAAAATAAACTTAAAAAAATACACATATATTTTAAAAATTTTTATTGAATCATTAGTGAACAAAATAACAAATCTAAGATATTTTCTTGTTGATTCACTCAATATTTAAAAATTACAAGTTTAATTTCAAGTAAGCCGTGGAAACGAGAAATATAAAAGATAAGAGACTGCCAGAATTGACTGTAATAGTTGTCCTGGAGTGGGTTGGAACCTTTGATGTGAAGAAAATACTGACGTAGTTTTCCACGAAACACCAAAACACTATATATTGCACACGACGCGCGTTTCGCCAACCAAGTTGGCATCATCTGGAGATGATTAAAACTAAACTTATGCTAACAATCTACCCTACTTATATCTAAACTATTGTCACGGCTCACCGAACCGCCATGGTTCGGTGAACCGTGACCCACTAACCAATAAAGCGGGCTATTTGGGATAGGCTCTCTGTCACTATTCATACTATTTTTACACTTTATGATTTCCAAGCTTCCAAATGCATCTAGCTGTCTAGTATTTGTTACATTCCTAATTAATCTTAAATTGCTAATATCTATTTTATGGTTGTTCTCAAACGCATGTTGGGCTACACTAGACTTATCTGTTCTACCATATTTGAGATGGGCCATATGCTCTTTGAATCTAGTTTGAATTGATCGTCTAGTCTGTCCAACATATTTTTGATTACAGTCCTTACAGCTAATTTCGTAAATCCACGACTTTTCCTTTGTTTCAATTTTGTCTTTTGGATTGCCTAAAAGTTGTTGAAGTTTGTTTCCCGATGAATGAACCACTGTCATACCTACATCTTTAAAAATCTTACTAATACCACGGGTGAATCGAAGATCGAATGGAATAGATACAAATTTCGGATTTTCTCTTTCATTTTGAAAGGTCGACGAATTTCGGAATAGGGTACATTGTTAGCATAAGTTCAGTTTTAATCATCTCCAGGTGATGCTAACTTGGTTGGCGAAACGCGCATCGATGCAGTATATAGTGTTTTGGTGTTCCGTGGAAAACTACCTCAGTGTTATCTTCACATCAAAGGTTCCAACCCACTCCAGGACTACGATGGCTTCACGGTCAACGGAACTGAATCTGTATCATAAGGTTAGTGCTAAAATTAGATTAACAGGTTCAGATATTTGGTTTCTAAAAACTTGCAAACGTCATTCAGTATTTCCAAATTTTATTCAAGTTAAAATTCCAAATTCTTCACACATTTCAAATAAAGTTACAAGGTTTGCAAAGCAGAAATGGCTGGATTTAGAAATTAAGTATCTGTACAGTAAACGAAGTACGCTTGAATTACAAGAGTATGGACTTTACAAAAAGTTTACCTATAAGTTAAATAATTTAGAACATGAACAATGGTGTGATTTTCAGAGGAATGTGTTTATATCAATTAATGCGAAATTTATTAAGAAAATGTCACAAAACAAAAAACTCAAAAAATTAATCGGTAGTACGTCAAAGGAAAGTGTTCCTCAAAAAGTTAACATTGTAGAAAATCATGCCTCACAGTCGTTTGATAAAGATGAAATTAATCTCCTAACAATGCATTAAATTTTGCTTTGCCTGCCTCTAAAGGCATTTTAGATGAGATTGTTGTAAGTGTTGAAAGTTCAATTCAATACCTTCCTGACTCCTCTAAAGGATTTGTCAGAGAAGCTTGCAGAAATCAAATCTCGACAAATATTGTCACTAAAGTAAATAGAAAGTCAAAATCTACAAAGGACAAAAAAATTATCATACGGTTGCGTGAAAATGATTGTTTTTATTTAAAAGCTGATAAGGGTAATAGGGTTGTTATTTTAGATAAAGAGTACTATTATGAAAGGGTAGACATTCTGATTGGTAATGGTCCTTATAAAAATCTTTCTAGAAATCCATTACCAAAAATGGTTACTGAAGTAAGAAATGTACTTAAATCCTGCAACAACCTTATTATTCCAGTTTTAAATAGGAGGTTACATGTATCTAACCCAAGTGTACCTAGATTGTACTGCTTGCCTAAGATACATAAACCAGGAAAGTCGGTACGTCCTATTGTTTAAGCAATCGGATCGCCGACTTACCACCTATCAAAATGGTTAACAGAAGAGTTCGAAAATTTACCTATTGCACCACCTAGTTTCTCTGTGATTAATTCCAACGATTTCATTAATAAGGTGAAAAAATATTCAGTTGCAAGAAGGTGAATTTTTGATCTCCTTTGACGTTTGTTCATTGTTTCCAAGTGTTCCGATACCACAGACCTTGAATTACCTTAAAGATCTACTCGAATTAAACAATCTCAGTCAAGATCTGGTAGAAGAATATCTTAAACTCACTAAACTTTGCATGAAACAGAATTGTTTCCGATTTAACGATAATCTTTTCGAACAACATGAAGGAACAGCAATGGGTAACTCTTTGTCACCATTCATTGCCAGTCTCTTCATGAACAGATTCGAGACGGAAGCAAAAGAAGAATTCGAGTATTACCCCAGGGTTTGGCTTAGATATGTGGATGATGTTTTTGCAGTGTTCGATACAAAAGTCGCTGATATTGATAACTTTGTATCTAAATTAAACAGTCGTTTCGCGTCAGTTAAATTCACATATGAAACTGAAAACTCTGGAAAACTACCATTTTTAGATGTATTAGTAATTAGAAATAGTGAAAATAAGTTAGAATTTGACATATACAGAAAAGATACCAGTACTCTAAGATATATTCCTAAGGACTCTCACCATTGTGCTCAACACAAAATGGCGAGTTTTAATTTTCTAGTCTATCGTCTATTAAGCTTCCCCCTCAGTAAGGAGACGTTTGAAAAAGAAAAGGCATTGATTAAGGATATAGCTGCGAATAATGGATATTCTGTAAGTTTAGTTGATAAAATAATTAGGAAACGAAAGTTTAAAGAGTAGTTGTGACAATTCACAGTTGTGGTTTTGTTTTGTGGTTTAATATAAGAGGAATAATTATTAAAAAAAGAAATGAATTTTCACGATAATGAATTAGTTGATTGCTTTATATGTTGGGAGAATGCAATTAATTATTCGCATCTAGAATGTACGCTGCTACATATCCAGATAGAAGACACCCACAATGCATTTGAAAGGTTGAAAACTAGATTTTAAGCAACAATAAGTATTAAGTATAAAAAGCATTCAAGAACTCATGAGGTTAGTAGAGAGGAAAATCAGTTTGCAATTTGCATTTCCATTGTAAAAAATTCTAATGTAAGTGTGAGGCAGTTCAGTGACCTACTAGATATTTCAAAGAGTGTGATAAATAGGGCAGTAGAGAAAAATAAGTTCCATCCCTATCATATACAACGCCACCAGAAGTTATCAAACCTCAATTTTGGGAATAGACTAAGATTCTGTGATTGGGTACGAATTAGAATTAATGAAGATCCTCTGTTTTTTAACTTCGGTTTATTTAGTGACGAATCTACATTTTATAACTGCGGCTGATTTAATAGTAACAGTTTCCATTATTACGCGACAGAAAATCCAAGAATAATTCAGGAAGTTGATACACAAAATCGTTTCAGTGTAAATGTATAGGCTAGAATAGTGGGCCAACATATTTAACGGACCATATTTCTTTGAAGGACATCTAACAGGTCGGAAATACTTAAATTTCTTGCGAAATGAATTAGATGACCTATTACTAAATATACCACTAAATATCATAGCTAGACTATGTTTTCAACACGATGATGCACCAGCGCATTACATCTCTGAGGTAAGAGAGTACCTAAATGAAAGTTTTCCAGAACGCTGGATTGGTCGAGGTGGTCCAGTGACTTGGCCTCCAAGATCGTCCGATCTTACAAGTTTGGATTTTTTTCTGTGGAGTACTATTAAAAACATAGGTTATCAAGAAGAACCCAGAGACGTCAATGATTTGGAAAATAAAATAACAAATGCATTCAATACAATTACTCCACAAATGTTAACGATTGTCACTAGATCCTTCCATGATAGAGTGCACAAATCAAAACGGTCAACACATTGAACATTTGTTAGAATAATAATTTAAGTTAATTGTTACCATTTTATTATTTGTTAATTAAAGTTGCATTTTGTTAGAATTGGTTTTATTGTATTTTCTCAGATATGAAATGTATGTATTTCAATTAATACACACTTATTTCAAAAATTTCTAATTAGAAAAATTAGTAAATTCTCCCTGTTCCTGATATGGTGGAATATTATTCTTTAGAGAAATACCATTATTTGTTTTGAGCAACAAATCAGCGAACTCTAAATACTTATTAATTATTGTAAGGTAATGTATTTGTTCATAGATTGCTATTGGATTAGTTTTATAATAAGAGCATCAAACTATTAACCTCTTTGGTTATTGGTTATTTAACATTTGCATAAAATATTGTTACGTGTTTGCTATCCACACAAACACATCTACTCGTAGATTCGTTGATTGAAAGTCCAGGTAACACTTATTCACTACTTTATTTACTAATTAACAATTAACAACAATAGATTAATCACTTTCCTAATTATAATCACAACTGAACACTTATAAGTCTCTTTCGTATTTCTTCTTTACTCGTTCACGTTCGACTTCAGACTAAATCTCGGCCCACCGTGCGTCTTATTTATACATCCATTCTCCCGGTCTAGAGCACTCCAGAATATTCCCGGCCGTTCGTGTACAATTCCAGCCTAATCTAACCAGTCTGCACAGTCCAGTGGCGTAACAATATATTAAAATAGGGACTTACAGTTTTTGTTTCTTAAAATTTGGACATAAATGATCATATCCTCAAAACCATTGAAATTAAATATAAAGTATGGTAGGTCATCAGCTCTTGAAATTCTCTAATTGAATATGAAATAACATACAGGGTGTTCCTTTTGAAATAACAAAATTATTCAGGTTTTTAAATCTCCAAGTTTGAAACAAAATTATGGGCATCGTGTAGAAAAAAATCTAAAACCGGATACATGGTTTGAAAGCACTTTTCCATTGTAATTCATTACCGTATCGAAACATTTGAAACTATTTCAAATTAGACGAATACAACGTCTCTTGTAATGGTTACATACGTCAAAATCTCTACATAATTTCAAATAATTCCTGAACTACTCAAACAAAGTATATGTTCATTGGAAAGATTTTGACGTGCACTAACCAAATAGGCAATAATATACAGGGTATCTCATTTAACTTAACAAAGTTGATTACTACCCAGCCAAAACGAAATAAACTGTATTACTAAATTATTTTTAGAGTATGCAATGATGAATGCTGAGGAACTTTTGTGTTAACTTTTTTTTTTTCTAACTGTAATAGTTACAGAGTTATGGAACAAATACGCACTAGGGGGATACTTTGTATAATAAAAAAAGGAATAATAATTAGTGTAACTAAAAACATGTTCTGGGCATTTATAACGATATGGTAAAAGCTTTAAAAAAATACATACTATTTATCGTTTTCACTCTATGTATTCAAACTGGTAAGAGGAAGATATCACTTCCCAAAAATAAACACGATTTTTATTTTTGTTCTGTCGCTACTCAGTATTCTACAAAAAAAATCAACCTGTTCCAAAAATTTACAGTACGAATTCAGAGTGATGAAGGCATATCAGAGTATTTTTTCTAATTTAACAAAAAATGGTTTTTTGAATTTCCACGATATTCTGCAAAAATCACTAATTTAGGAATAAGTACGAAAATTTAGTAATGTTCGTACTTATTTACAAAAATGAAAAAATTAAATTGGAACAACAGAATAGTCCTAGAAATAATACATTGTGTTTTTTTTGTCATTAAAATAATTTCAAAATGTTAAGAAATTCTCTATTAAAAATTCGCACGAATTAAGTTGCATACACTTTAATTGTTGTATTATTATAAACTTAATTAAACAACTAATTTTATTAAATTAATCTTATTATTACATAGATACGGATCGCTGACCATATAAACATAGAAATGCATTTGATGGCATTGTCTTGTTAACTAGAAATATATTCCATTTTGTAACATATCTAGCGTAACACAGAGTGATTAAATACAGGGTGGCAGATCTCAAAATAGTTTCTAACACACAAATGATTAAATACAGGGTGGCGGATCTCAAAACAGTTTATTCTAGTGTCTGTCTGTCGCCAATTTACCCTTAAAGTTTAAAGAAAGAATGTCACGAATTGTCATTTTACAGTAGAATAAATTTTCTGAAGTCAGCGTAACACGTTATATTTAAAGTCGGGTGTTATACTGTCATTTTTCACTTAAATTTGATTTGGGTTCATATGTAAGGCTGGCATTTAGCTGTAAATACACATTGGTGTGTGTGTGTGTGTGGTCGACATACGTGTATTTTAATGTAGCGATAACAAGAATAAACGTATATTAGTTAATTGTTGTAAATGTCCCGGAGTTAATCTCCGATGCATCCCATTAAAAATCCATTTGTATTGTGGGAAGGACCGTCAACGTCAACAAATGTAATTGGCGCACAATTAAAATATATTAACCTTTTCAGAGACTCCACAGTTATGTATTGTGTTGAAAAGTCTTTAAAAGGTCGAATAGATGTTAAATATGTAAAGTATAAACTGACAAAACCAAAAAGTCCTTATAACTCATGAGGGATGTAGATATCTAAAAAAAAAAAAATGAAAAACACCTCCAAATACTGCCTTTCGACTTTGGCAGCCTGCTATATCCTACACAAGTTTTTGTCCTTTTACACGAAAAACAAGAAAGTTGTTATGTAAAGTATAAACTGACAAAACTAAAAAAGTCCTTATTATTTATCTAGGGATGTAAAATGAAAAACACCCCTTTGGACCAAGAACCAAAAAATTTAAAATTGTTCTCTAATGATATAGAATTTTATAAAAAGTATAAACATATCTACAGGATAATACTTAAGGCAGCTAAGAAAATGTATAACGATAATCTTTATTTAAATGCTGAAAATAAATCTAAGGCGGCGTGGAATATAATCAACAATACAATTAAACGTAAAAATGAATATCTGATGTGGCCAGCACATAACTTTCTTATACCAGTATATATCATCCTGATCTAAAAAAATCATTTTATTTAATTATTCACTTACCTCACTTAAATTTTATTAGTGTACTTTGAAATGTTTCATTAAAATTTTTAAATAATTAATTATCAGCGTCATTCGATACTGTCACTAATAATTCTTGTCATATATTTTAATAATTTTTTGTCCATTATTGACATTTTTGTAACTAAATTAGATCTTTCAAATGTCAAACTGTTAAAATTATCCTAACCTCATTTTATGACGCCAAATGTGTAAAATATTTCAGTTTACATCAGCTTTAAGTACTTGGAACATATATTTTATTCGCTTGATATAGTAGCTATATGATTTGCATGCTCAGAACTAATTAAACTGTGTTTTTCTTGTACATAATCAGTGATGAATTAAACAAAAAATAAGAAATGGTATAAGACACAGGTTGAAGTAAATACAACATAAACCATATAAATAGTCTTTGTTTCACAGCAAATTTGCAGTAAATAAAAAATATGTTCAGTTTTGATACACCCTCATTACAATTTTCGCCCCCAAGAATGCTGTGCCCCCTCTGCCTCAAAAGGCACGACACGCCACTGCATATTTCCCAGTTTAGGTAGTAATGTCGTGTAAACCCAAGTGGTCCAAAAGTTTAACAATAATGTTTTTAGTTAGAAAAACATTCTTGAAAACTACACCAATTTTGGTGTAAAAGTTGATTTTCTACCAAGTTAAAACGACGTCATCACTGTCAGTTGCATGCCGACGTTGTAGCGACCCTGATTTTACCCACCAAATTGGTGCAAAAGCGGGTCGGATAATCGTTAGTACAACGATATCCAGCAACGTCAGGTCGCGCCGGGTGGTTGATACAACGTTAAAATGATGCTTGGATATGGAGGGCCTAAATATATTAAAGCGTCAAATTTCATAATTCATTTTAATTTTTATAATAAAAGAACATATGCGACGACAAAGTAATTAATTTCCTACGTACCTCAAATTTTAAATTCATGTGAGACAAGATGAAAACTATTATTTTATGTAATAAAAATAATATACACACATTTCAAACTTTCACATTTATATTTTTTATTTTAATAATTGCTGTATCTCATCTTTGTCTTTATAGAAATTATCTGTGAAACTCAGGAGCTCAGATGGAATTATGAGATTAAATTAAGTATTTATTTTGCTTGTTATTAATTATGTATTAAGTTTTACATTGAAGCTCTCTTTAGGGATATGTTTTATGCAAATTTAATTAAGATAAATTGATATTAGCATCTTAAGTTACAAATATAAGATGATGATATGTTTGTAATTCCATATATGACATCATAAAGGAAACAGAACAAACAGAATTTATTTTTTTGTTGTTGTTTTTATAAACTTAATGTGGTAGTTATTTAATCACCACAAAAATACATTTCACAGTCCATTAGTGGATTATTCTGATAACTTTACTGCTTCTTAATTTAAATAGATTTTATTTATATCAGGTGTACTAAAACAATTTTATATATTTCTTGAACTGGCCATTTCTCAGTGCAATCATGCATATTATAATAGTCGACAGTGTTTTGTTAAATGCACAATTTTTGCTGTTTCTTGTGTTTTTGGAACTGATGATTCTAAATATGAAGTCAGAATTTCTCTATCAGCCTTAGTTTTTTTGTAACAGACCATCTTTATTTTCGACAAAGTACTACGGTGTGTTCTATAAGACTCTGATTTTCAGATGACGTTTATTGAACCTCACTTAATTAATCAGGTAGAATTTGGTTCGTGAGCACAATTTATCAAATCTTCAAACTGAGATATTAGCCTCAAGATTGAAAGGGTAAAAGTTAGAACTTTCCGTAAACAACAGCATAGATTTGAACATATCTTCTCTATGTACGATGAACTAATCTACTGCAATGATGTGGATTTTACAGCAAAACAATCCTGAAAAATGGCGATAGATTCTTCAGAACTGAATTTGAAAGTAGTCACAATAGAAATAAATATCCATCGAATCCCTTGCTTATGCTGTTCACATGAAACAATCGTACGAAAATATTAAACTCTTGCTGATCTGTAAACAGTATAAGAAATATTCTTGACATATTTGTGGAGATCTCAAAGTAATAGCTATTTTACCTAGACAACAACATGAATACATAAAATTTTGTTGCTTTCTGTGTAAATGGGGCAACAGAGGCAGGAAAAACCACTACATCATAAAACAGTGACTAAAGAAATATGCACTTGTTCTGGGAGAGGAATTAAAAATGAGTTATTTGCATCAAGAAAGTTTATCTTCTACTTTTACATATCAAGCTGGGTTTAATGAAACATATAGATCGTAAAGGCCAAAGTTTTCTTTTCTCGAAGGCCAAGTTTCCTAGAAAAAGTGATGCGAAGATCAAGGAGGGTATATTTCTTGACCCACAAATAATCAAACTAATGAATGATCTTATATTTTCAGAGAATTTAAATAAAGCTGAGGTGACTGCATGGTTATCTTATATTTCCTTAGAAACTATATGAGCAAACTATAAAAAGTTTGTTAGTGAGCTACTATAGAATTATAGAAATCTCAGGTGTAATATATCTCTTAAAATACATTTCTTAGATTAGTATGTAAACTTCTTCCCCAAGATCCTTGGATCTGTAAGTGTCGAACATGGCGCCACCAAAGACCGAAAGTGTTAACGAACTACTGCTGGACTCGCAAGAGGGATGTTCCTCAAGTGAAGTAGAGCAGATAATCTAGAAAAAAATACATTTTATTGCAATATAAAGTTCATATAATATATTGACTATATCTACCATAAAAAGCGCCACCAAGGAACTTGGAACTCGAAAATGTTAGCGGACTACTGATGGACTCTTAAGAGGGATGTTCCTCAAACGAAGTAGAGCAGAAAATCTATAAAAAATATATTTTAGGGCAATATGAAATTTATGTTAACATATTGAATAATGTAATAAAAGAACTTTTTTTGCTACCACAAAAAATGTTACTTGTACAAAAACTATGTCCGATAGAAAATTTTATTTACAAATTTGAAATCAGTGCAAAAAATACTATAGGAAACAGCTCGTATTTCCGTTCAACAGAAAAAAAGTTTAAAGGTAGGTAGGTATTTTTCTTTTCATACCTTGTGTATTAATTCACTAATCTACAATTTAATGGATATTATTAAGTAACCCTAGCAATGACAGAAGGATGAGGAATAAATGCATATTTTCTGACAAATTTCATATGGAAATTGTACTAGACTATTTCTGTTGAATGTTAATTTATAAATCCAGGGACAATTTAGACAGGTTCAATTATTACCAGCCGAAAATTTTGTAAATATTAGTTGAAATAAAACAGAGTTGAATAAATGAAATTTGGGTCTAACATTAATAATATACCTACGTATAACTGGAATATGGATTTCCAATTTCCAATTACTATATGTCTATTACTATATGTCCACAGGATACCTATCAAATGTGTGTGTATGTGCTGTTTGGAGATTTGTATACCATACTATGTTGGAGTAGAGAGAAAAGATTAAAATTTGAATCTTTAGCAATGGCTTTAATTCTCCTGAATATAAATTGTGAGGTGACAGAATCATGTAGTTTATGAAAAAAATAATTTTGAGATAATTCAATGAATTGCTTCCAGATTAGAATGTATCGACAGAAAACGACCGAGTGCCGAAAATATTTGCCATTTTTCAGAGTCGACAATAAAATATAAATACACACCACATAAAAATTCATGTAGTGTGTTTATTTATATACTTATAATATATGCAACCAGTTAAAGAGTAACGAGGTAGAAAGTTGCAGAAAACTAGGATAATCGTATGTAATATTATACGTGGCTTAGCACTTTTTCCCCAGTTGACTTAGCAACACGAAATCATGCTGATATTTTCGTGATGGTTTGGTTTGGTTCCCACTTAAAACACTCTTAGCAATGCCATAGACACTACCGTTTGTGCATAAACTACAAAAAAATGATTGAAAGCTACGATAACCTTACAACACGCATATTCTGTGTACTTAATGCAATCAACATTACATATTTCATACACGACGTAGTTGTGAAAGACTTTTAAATTCGGCTGTCCATCGACAGAAACTTGCCGGTACAGTTATAAAAGAGGAATATTTTTATGATTTGTGTGTCATGTTCTGTGCATATAGTCTGTCTTGCAAGTGTATATAAAATATTTTGGGAAATATTATAGAGGACGTACGAAATAAATTTTCATGGGTGACAGTGGATGTAACAACTGATTTTCAGTGTAATAAGGCTGTAATGTTATACTAAGAATTTTGAGGGTTTTATCTCTGATATTAATACCCAGTAAACGAGTACAACAAACCACAGCACACACTGTAGAAGTAATATTTATACGTGTATTATCCAGTATGTGCTCAAAATAATAATTTAACAGCCACGAATGCAGAACAAATATTAGTTGTGACAATGTATTCTAATGCGATGACAGACATCAATCATTCTGAATAATACATTATATCAAGCGGTATGTATTCAATATTAATTTTTTTTCGCTTTTATTTACCTACGTATGTCTTTTTGTCAATATGACGTGATAGTAGCTACCGGTCCTGGACTCTGGTGTCCCGTTTCCTGTGCCTGTTAATGAATGACTTATTTTGTTTACTATTCCAAGTTATCTAACTACAGAACAGAAGGTTATGATCAATATAAAAAAGAGGTTTACCACTTTATTTTTTTCATAACTTTTAGCTCTTGATACTCTTTGATACAACGAGTATAAAAGTATAATGTACACAAGTCGCAAATTCTCTAGTTTATAATGACTATCAGCAAAATTGTTTCTTTAGGTTAAGTACAGTAGAAATAAACAATATGTACAAATAAAAAGTAGAATGAAATTGTGAACTGTTTATTTGAACGAAGTACGGCCGTATGAAATAGTGGAATAAGGTATGCTGGTCTGTTGCACCGGACGTGTTTATCGGTAGAAACCTTACAAGTGTCCAAAAGTTTCTCTAATCTCAGGAAAATGTTGTTGTTATTTCTAGATTTAAATAAAAACAATTTGACCAAAAGTTTTATGCAAAAAATTACAACCATATCTAAAATGTTATTCAAAATGTGGGAGAAGCGATCAAGGTAAATAATGAATAAAACCATCCAGCACCGGTTCTAGCCTTTGATCAAGGTAGAGCGAGATTGTTTTTTCGGCGCCCTTTGGTCGACGCCTTTACTTCGGTTTTATGTTAAATAAATAATAATTCCAAAATTTTCAAAAATCAACTTTTATTGCAAATATCAACCCTTATTGAATTTAAATTAAATTAAGTAACTCTAATTAGTCTACTTCTGCTTCTTTAACACTCAGAAAGATTTTACTGCTATATAATTAAATTATTATTTGGTGTTAATTTCAATGTCACTATATAATGAAATCTGTTACCTATGCAGGTATTTCAATAACATAATTAAAAGAACACATAATATTGTATTTCGTTATATCGATCTAGATTAAAATTAAATTATTTTTCGCGTTTGGCTTTTTGGCGCCCCTTGCCATCTGGCGCCTAGAGCAACCGCTCCTCTCGCTCTACCCCAGGGCCGGCGCTGAAACCATCAAACATAAATCGAGGTAAATGTCCATCAGCAGTTACCATTCAATGAATTCCTATAGCAGACCTGTGACAGTAACGATTCAATAAATTTGAAACCTGTGTATTCCTCATTTTGTATACCAAACGCATAAAGCAACATTGGCATATCAGTTAAGGCGGCGCTAATTTTCTAAACAGGTATTAAAAAGAAATCGTGATGTCTCCAGTAATTTCTATGGCTCGTTAGATTTTGCAAAATACTAATCCTGTGATATATATTTATCATATTGCTATGTATATTGCACAGTGACAGCACCCAAATTAGAAAATATGTGAATTTTATACAACAACAGTAGTTGTCATAAAGTAAGATTTTTTTTAGCTCTATAAATATTTATGTGAACTAAAACTCACCCACAAGTCTATGCTGAAAAAGATTAATGTAGATTATATTGTTGTATTTGGAATATCTCCTTGATAGGATTAATTTTCACAAAGCTGTATTTGGTAACTGTGAAACAGGTTGTACTGCGTTATTAATATGTTGGAGTCAAGCAAATTTTATTCAGTTAAAATAGCAAATGATAGAAATTATTATGGATTACTTACGAATATCCATTAGATATCCTTCATGTTACGAGTGTCCATAAGATAATCGATTTCTTAATGTTAACAATCTTGTGCAAAACTGGTGTGAAAAAGTAAACGGGGGTGGGGGGGGGCAAGTTGACTGATCAACTGCCCTATTTTAGCTGTGTAGTTCATTCGCACTATATTAATCTGTAATCATTTAGATAGATATATTGGTTCTAATTAAGCTGCAGTAGAAATCAAGATAGGTATAAAAATAAACACTATAAAAGTTTAACGTGTTTATACTTAAAAAAATCAGATACATAGGTAATGAATATAAATAAATTACAAATATTGTAATTCATTATACAAGTGGACAAGAAAGCTGTGGCAGGAACGCCCTCAGGGAAAAGTGAACTATAAGTGCTTCCCAAGAGGAGCGAACAGTCTCGATAGGGAACATCTGGGAAAGGAAAATCCCTCCCGAATAAACCACATCTGAAGAAGAGTGGAATTAAACCACCTTCGTAGAAGGGAATGGCGGGGGAACCTAACCCAGACAAAACCACCTTCAGGAAGTGAGAAACACCTTCCAGGAGGAGGAGAAAAGATCCCACCCCTCCTTAACTTCCTTTTAAACCTACAACCTAACCCTACCTAACCCAACTGTTTCTCAACATTTCCACAACTTAATACCCTTATCCCTTATCCTCAAATCAACTACCCAATGACATCTTATATTAGGTGTCTACAGGCGAATCTACAAAAAGTCAGGGCTGCCACATACGTCTTCGGCAAAATATTTAAGGAAGAGCAAATCGACATCGCTCTCCTCCTGGAACCCTGGACAAGTAACACAGGTCGAGTAAGCGGCCTGGGAAATACTTCAGGCAAGGTAATAGAAATCGGCTCTGTGAAAGACCCAGAGCATATATCTTGATCTATTTTGTACTTACAGGTTACTGCGCCCAGGACGTTGTAGCCATCCAGGTATCGATCTCAGAGGGAGGAAGCAAGATGGAAATAATCGTCTGCTCGGCCTACTTCCCGGGTGATAGACTTGCAGACTAGCCTCCTACAGCTGCAGTGCGGGATTTAATCGCCTATAGCAAAAGAAACAATATCCACCTGGTTGGATGTGATGTGAATGCCTACCATACAGCCTGAGGAAGCACGAACATTAACCAAAGAGGTGAATCGCTTTTTGACAATTTATTAGATGAAGGACTAACTGTGTGTCACCAGAAATAGGAACAAGGTATTAGATATCACAATCAGCTCAAACTACTTGAGCAACAAGATAACCGATTGGAAAATATCTTTGAACCCTCATGTTCAGATCACAAACACATTCTATTCAATATAGAAGCTGGTCCAAAATCTATGGTGACATATTAAAATGCAAAGTGCACAGGCTGGGAAGGGTACAAACATTCCCTCCAGTCTCACCTTCAATCCACTATCACCACAATCATGAATCGTGACAAGACTGAAATTACGGCGGAGCAGATCCGAAACACAATTGTCTCAGCTTACAACGAAAACTGTCCACTGAAGACAAAAATGGACAACAGAGGTGCGTCTTGGTGGAACAACAATTTGGATAAAATGAGGAAAGAAGTTCGACTCCTGTTTATACGGACTAAAGCTTCGGGCGACTGGAACCAATATGGATCCGCTCTAATGGACCATAACAAAGAAATAAGGAAAGCAAAAAGGGGATCTTGGAGGAAATTCTTTGAGAGTATAACTGACTTACCTCACAGTATTAGAATCCATAAGATTCTTTGAAGAGAGCCGACGTGGGAATGCGGTTCGTTAAGGCGACGACCGGATGGCTCATATACGGACTCTGAAAAGGAAACCTTACAGCTTCTAGCACAAAACCACTTCCCCTGATAAAAATGATTGGCTGACATCTAAAAAGGTGATCACATTACCGGCAATTGAGTGAGCCATCAAATCCTTCCAACCATTCAAAACGCCAGGAGAGGACGAAGTTCTTCCAGCTCTACCACAAAATGGATTGCCCCCATTCCTCATTAAACTATTCAGATCTAGTCTGGTATGGAACTATATCCCATCCAGTTGGTCGGTGGTTAAGGTAGTATATATACCAAAAATAGGCAGGAAAGAACCAAACCCTAAATCGCTTAGATCAATTAGCCTGACATTTTTTCTGTTGACAGGCCTGGAGAAGGTGCTGAATCATCACCCCCCTCAATACCCATCAGTACGCCTATCAGACACGAAATTTAACAACCTAGTCGAGAAGATCACCCAATCCCTTCAAATGAAGGAAATTGTGGTGGGAGCCTTTCTTGACAATGAGGGAGCATTTATTTAATATTACATTACCCGACTCCTTATATGCAGCAGTGGCAGCCAGAGGAATTGAGTCTACAATAGACGACTGGATTCATGCTATGCTATCAAACAGAACGATAACAACGTCTCTACGGGGAGAAGCAGTTAGGTTTAGAGCCACAAGAGGATGCCCGCAGGGTGGGGTTTTCTTCCTCCTTTTGTGGTCATTTCTTGTGGGCGACCTACTGGCTCTTCTCACACTGTGGAAGGTTAAGGTTCTACCATATGCAGATGATCTAGTTATACTAGTCAGAGGAAACTATGAAGGAGTAATATCGAATAACCTTTAAGAGACACTGGATGCAGTGAGTAACTGGTGTGACAGGGAACAGCTGTCAGTAAACCCTCAAAAAACAGTAATAGTACCATTCACACAGAGAAGGAAGCTGGAGGAGTCAAGACCTCCTCCCTTAATGGGTGAAACTCTTCCATTTGCGGAGGAGGTGAATTATCTAGGAATCACTCTATATAGATCACTTAATTGGAACTCCCATCTGGAAAAGGTAATCCATAAAGCAAAGCTGTCCTTGTGGACATGCCGTCGTATTTGTAGTAAATTCTGGGGCATGGGTCCCCAACAATTTTAATGGATCTATGTCACGGTCATCAGACCAATGATAACATACGGATCCATTCTTTGGTGGCCGAAAGGATCACAACAGATGGCAAATGCCAAACTCTCTGGACTGCAGAGATTAGCATGCATGACCATAACGGAAGCAATTAGCACCACATCGTCAACTGCAATGGAAATCCTCCCGGATTTACCCCCTCTTCATATATGTATATTTTGAAAGAGAGGCTAGGTGGGCAACCTACAGACTGCAATAAGCGGCCATTCATATGCCGCAGACTAATATCACAGGTTGCTGGATGACATAGAGAATCACAGCATCCTGGGAATGCCCTCGGATACAATGCCTACCATGACCAACTACGAGCTGACCTTCAACATCCTTTCTCCGGAAAGAGATGAGTGGGATCAGAATAAAGCCGACTTACTGAGAGTAGACAGGAGAGAATAGGAGCCGGAGTACATAGCTACAGACCAATGGTGGGGATATCCTCAAGCCTAGGTACTCATGCAACTGTTTTTTAGACTGAGGTTCATGCCATTGAACTGTGTGTGCGAAGGCTGGAATATGTGCATCTTACACGCAGATCGATAAAAATTTTCTCAGAAAGCCAAACAGCTATAAAAGCTCTTGGCTCCTATCGGTGTAACTACAAAACGATATGGAATTGTCAGTAGGCTCTAAATCATTTGAGCAAAAACAACAAAGTGACTCTGGTCTGGATACCACTCTGGTATGGAAATAGTCGACTCCTTGGCCAGAGAAGGAGCGGGATCACGAATCATCGGACCAGAACCGATACTTGGCATATCTTCAAGTACTGTGAAGATGTCTGTCTCAATCTGGACTGAAAGGAAAACTCCTCAGTATTGGCAAGAGTTACCAGGATTAGTTCATTCGAAGACGTTTATAAAATACCCTTTGAAATCAAGAGCTAAGAAACTTTTAGAGTTAAACAGGGTAAACCTGAAATCTCTAACAGGCCTCTATATACCTGGCACTGCCGACTAAACTATCATCTGCATAAACTCAGCGTAGCGGAAAACGCCGAGTGCCGTCTATCCTAGAGGATAATGAGAAGGCAGACCACATCTTATGCACCTGGCCCGCTGTGGAGAGGATCCGATTTTCAATATTTGGCAAAGGGCAACTGCTGCCAGAGGATCTAGACACATTCTCACCCAATAAAGTTATTAGTTTCATTAAGAGACTGAACTTATTGAGTGAAATATAATTAGGAGTGAGCCACAATAGGCCTGCAGATGGCCGCGGTGGAGGGTCCACAGGGACCTCTCAAGAAACCTAACCTAACCCAACAAGTCGATCTCTTAAAACTGATTGGGCCCGGTTTTTTTAATGCAAAGTTTGCAGAAATCTTCGTCGGTTAGTGCAGAATGGGTGAATTCTGTTGACCGAGAAGTCACTAACTGACAGATAATTTAGCTAACCAAGCATTGATAAACCGGCACTTGGTCAGGGGTGTAGCAATCGCTGATCTACTGTATCAACGATACAGGGCCCACTATGTAGGAAGCCTCAATAATAAACAGAATCTTTGTTAGTTTTGGTGAAAAATTTATGCAATACTTCACATACCTTCACCTGCCATCACCTAATCCGTTCTCCCGTCTTATCATTAGAGCATAAGACACAAGCATAGACGTCATTATCGCATCCATTATAAATTCAACGCCCCACCCTACAAATCGATTTTTAAAGATTTTTTTTATATATTCTGTTCTGTGTTTGTGGTGGCCAGTGAAATTTAGGGTATACCTATGTCAGTGTTGGAATATATAAAAAAAATTGTTCTCCAGTACACGCCTCTGCTCAAAAGTAAAGTTAACCTTCAATTTATTTTCTTTATACAGCTTGTAATTGTCACGTACGCGCAAAGATCCAAATAACAAACTTTAATTATGACAAATATATACAACTGAAATTTTAAATTAATACACCGTTAGAATGGTAACAAAGGCTTTACACCATTTTAAATATACCATGTTTGGTTTTTCAAATATTTGTAATAGATAAGGACGGACCGTTGTAAGCAGCCATCCATACAAAGTAGAGGGATATGCGTCGAGAACTTTACATATCAACAGGTGTTCACTCCAGCAATCAATCAATCACAGACGCTGCTGAGAGACATATGTACATGCGAACAGAGATTATACTCGTAATACAATATTTTCGCCAGCGTATATGATGTCAAAAGTGAGACGTTCTTTATTGGTTATCTTTACCCGAGTCTTTTGAAATAGTGAACAAAGAAAATATGACAAATGATCCTGGTGTTCTTGTTGCCGAGAAGTTTAAAGACGTTTTAAGAGTGCGTTTCGATGATGTGCGAATGGCTTGTATACGTCAAATGACGCTTTGGCCGACATATTTCAAGAAAATAAGAATACAAAATGTATCATACAATTCTCAGTTCTTTACCCACTTCCTCGATTCGTGAATCATACAGATCGTGACAGTTGGCTAAGCCGTGTTTGGCATCGTGCCCACTGACAAGGGAAGCTAATTTAGTTAGCATTTACTATGCACTGAAACAAACTGAAAACTTAATATTTCTGCATCCCCAAAACTGTTACTAATGAAGCTACATATATCCAGTGTTAGTTTTATATTGTCAAAATTAATCGCAATTAGTCACTTACCATCAGTTGAATTAGTAGTTGCTATGTGATTAAATAGTATTGTTATGCGTATGGCCTGTAATAATTCGAAAACGTGTCCAAAGATGGCATTAAGGGTACTAAAACTTAAATAAAACAGCCAGTGTAGTATGGACTTATAGAGAAGGATTTAGAACTGTTCGAGAAGGGTCAGGAATATTCAAAAAATTCCTAGACCGTACACTGAGGGATATATAAGGCACGCAGTGGGTTAAGTAGCTCAATACTGATTTGAAATTGTGCTAATAAAGAAGAAATAATTACAGACAAAAGTAATGATTGTTATGTGTTTAATTGTAGTATAGTTAAGTCATTCATTAAGTAATCATTGTTAATTATTAATTAGTTAATAAAGTAGCGAGTAAGTGTTACCAGAAGTTTCAATCAACGAATCCACAGTTTGAGGTATTTGTAGTGACAGCAAACACGTAATAGTATTTTTTTCTTAGAACCAAGTTGAAACCAAAAATATTAATTAGAAAATGCTCCTTAGAGAAAGGTGGCAGAATATCACATTCAAAATCTAAAAGTTAACACAAAGAAGTTCTTAATAAGGGTCAAACATTGAATCAGCTAGTTGTAAATTTACGTTATGGCTATAATGTAAAAGCCAGTAACGGTTACGACAAGCGACTATATTTTTGTCTAGTAATTAAATAGATCTCTCCTCTTTTCAGCTCTACTACACTTTATATTTTCCTTGTTTATAATATGTGGCGGTTAATAAACAAAGATAAAGGATAAACACCTAAACATGTCACTTGAGCTGAAGAGAAACAATAACTTCGAAACGCCGGTGTACGTCATAACGTCGTTGTTTTCATTTTGCGATATACGGCATACTGGAAATGATAAATAAAGTATTTTATATCAAATATATGATATAATGTAAAAAAAAATAGACAAAAAAAGTAGGAAGACTAAACCATATTTCAATGACGTACAGTATTCATGGTTTTTCATATATAAATCTTTTAGATAAAACGTATGTTTCTATTATATTAATAAAACATAAAATAAGCTGCATTAATCTTAGGAATACATGCCTTACACTGCCTCTATATCGTTAACGTCCAAAATTTAAAAAGTTCCAAATCAAGAACGTTTGAAAAACCCTTTTTGAATTTGGTTTCTAAAAGTGTTACAATATTGAATTCAAATTTTGAAAATTCGTAATTCTAGGTGATAAAACATTTACGATGGATTTTTTCCGAATTAATTCATACTCGCTGAAATAAATTAAGACATAATCGTGACACTAATCCACCTTTAAAGTGATATATTTACAAACAATACTCCTCCAAGAAAGTTTACATGTTGAAAGCATGACCTTTAATAGTTTAAATACGCATTTGTAACAAGATGATATTTATAAAATAGAGTCCGGATCTTCATTGTATAAAGAAGTGAATCAAAACAAATTGTCACAGTATTATAGCCCTTCTAATATTAACATTTTATTAATTACAGTATACGGAAAAACGTTTCATCCTTGATTTTAAAATCCGCATTCTATCCTTCAAATCGATAGACGAATATTACCGTATTCACACGGGAATAAACATAAGCAGGTAGACTCATCTTCAACCTAGAAAAAAATCACGACTCTGTGACCTTACCTATATCACTTTCACTTGTGTTCTTGTTTTATTCATCCTTAACAGGTATGCATTTGCGTTTGATAACGATAATTTGCATATCAGAAAAGCACATGGAAGGAGACAGTGACGGCTGTATAATCAAAATGTTCAGTATTGGAACGAATAATGATTGAGTTAAATATTTCAAGTATATTTTGTTTGCATTATGGAATGTAATTAATTATTTATTAGAATCTCTATTACAGTATCTGGAAGTAAACAAATCACCGGGTATAGGAAACATTTGCCATTTTTCAGAGCCGGCAGATATATAAAAAATTAATATTTTTTAAAGGACCTTTGTATATTTAAATTAATTGATATGTATGCATTTATTAGTGTACATTTCTAACACCACAATTTACACATTGACACCTAATTACGCCTATAATAATTTTTTCAAATAGTTATATACTTATATTGTGTTAAAATAACATTGTAGACATTTACGATTAGAAGACTGAATTTTTGCTCAAAATCACATAATAATAAGCAATAATTACAGTTAAAGGATTCAAAAACCCAGTTTTGCATCCACGTAAACAGTAAAACAACTTCAATTAGTTATTTCTTATTAAAATAAATTGCAACAATCTGCCCAAAAGTATGTAGGGATTTGTCACAGCACACTTTTTATAATTTTTGATGCATTTAATATTAAAAACCACGCAATTTAGGAAGTGGCAAAATTCCAAGAGCTGTAATAGAAAACATTATTTACTAGTTATTTAAAAACATTTTATTTAAAAACTAAAAACATATTTAAAATCATTCAATTCAAATTTATCAAGACCTTGTTGATTCTAAATTGAGTAAACACTGACAGCAGTTCTGGCAGCAGACATGTGCTGGCCCACGTGGTATGTAAAAGTGTACCATGACTGGTTAATAGCAAATACCCAGTTATGCATCCGACAGAAGCAAACATATACCGAGTTATGCATCTGAATTAGATTTTACCTACTTTACCATGCATAATACTAATTTATGTACCTTATTGGCTAAATATACTTGTAAACAATGCATTCTCATATTTGAATAATATAAAATCCGTTTTTAAATTTTTGAAAAAACCGAGTTTTTCATAAGGTACACATATATATATAAACCAAATCACTTAAATTTAACAGCCACGAATGCAGAATGAATATTAGTTGTGACATGACCATGTATGATAATGGGATGGCAGACCTCAGTCATTCTGAATAGTGCAATGTATCAAGGGGTATGTATTACTTTATTCATTTTATACTTTTGCTTTTATTTTTCTACGTGTGTCCAGTTGTAGCTACCGGTCCTGGACTCCGGTCTAATTTCCTGTCCCTGCAAATCACAAAAGGGCAATAAGTATACCAAAGGACTAGAAAGTGAGAGAACTAAATTACGGACATTGAGAAAAAGTAGATAAAAAAATAAATCAAATTAAACTAAAAGTAGAATTGAAACAGTCTGGTTATTCTTTGTGGTAAAAATAGAACAACATTGTGTATACAATCTTCCTTTGTTTTGTACAACTTCATAAAGTTAATAAATTTATTATAGATATAAATGGTATAAAAGATGAAAGAAACAGATGAAATTAGCATATTCGTGTGAAAATCTATGTTTCAGTTTTAGAAATATGTAGTTTAATATCGTAGTTTGTATAATCTATTTTGGCTAAAATTTAAATTAGAAAAATTGATCTACATGGTGCATAGATTATTTGAAACTGGGGTAATTTTTATTATAACATAATGCTTATAAATAACTCTAGTTTGCTAGAACAAAGCAAAACTAAGGTGAGTGTTTTCGATAAGCTACTATATAGATTTTCATTTTTTTTTTATTAACTTGTGCAGAATAGTCTTGAAATATAGGTATTACATATTCTATTATAATGTCTGGGGTCAGAATAATTTATAAAATAAATATTACACAATTAACTCACTCCTATCTTGAGACTGGCAATACTCAGAATCACTTTCCTTGCACTGATTAAGTCCTGGTTGCGCTTGGAGTGGAAAAAGTCAAGTTTGATGATGACAATTGACGTTGTGTCAGATGCACAAACCGATAGAGATTTACAAAAAGGAGAGTGTATTAATTTAAAGATGTAAATATATACCATATTTGTAGATGATATGTAAATAAACAGTGTTCTATGTTCATGTAGGCTCCAAAACAACAAGAAATAAGGGTGTTTCAATAAGAGCGCAATATTTCAAGGTTCAAAAAACATGATATTCTGTAGCAAAGCATTAAAATATTTATTGAGTTATAATGTAGACATTTGGGATATATGTATGGAATAACACATCTGGTAAATGACTGCCACGGCTTTTCTGGCACATGCGTACTCTTTTGGCGAAATTTTGAATAACGCTGGCTTGTTGGCATAATCCTGTGACTTCAGATAACCCCACAGCCAAAAGTCCAAAGGTGTTAAATCGCAAGACCGTGGCGGCCAATTCTGGTCACAAAACCGTGAGATGACACGATCAGGAAAAGGCTCGTGCAAGACCGTCTATGTTTCACGGGCGGTATGGCAAGTTGCACCGTCCTGCTGAAACCACATGTCGTCGAGAGCAATATCTTCCAATTGAGGCACAAAAACTAGGTTATCATAGCACGATAATATTCGCCATTCACGGTTACTGCATTATTTGCCTCGTCTTCGAGGAAAAATGGCCTAGTGATTCCTCCAGACCACAATGCTCACCAAACAGTGACATGTTTTGGATGCATTGCTTTCTCATGAATCATTCGTGGATTTTCTGAACCCCAAATGCGGCAGTTTTGCCTATTAACGAAGCCATCGAGGTGAAAATGGGCCTCATAACTGAAAATGATTTGGACCGCAAAATCTCACCAGTAACTTCTTGTTGTCCAAGGATCCAATTGGTGAACTCTCTTCGCTGTGCATAGTCTGTTAGCACAAGTTGTTGAGTCAATTGGACTTTGTAGGCATGGAGATGCAAATCTTTAGTGAGAATACGCTGAAGAGTAGCTGTTGTAACGTCCAGTTCTGGTGCACGATGACGAATCGCCGTCCATGGACTCTCGGCCACGCTCTCGCGAACTGCCGTGATGTTTTGTTCTGAACGACCTCTACGAGCTCGTGTCGTGTGTTTCACATCACTAACCGAATCAGTACTTTCGAATTTTTCGATTATTCTTTTCACAGTAGATGAATGAGGAAAATTATTTCGATCAAAAATTTGACGCACTTTACGAATCGTGGCAATCAATCTTCCACCATTTTGATAATAATGTTTAACAATCAGGACGCATTGTTCTATCATGTAATGCTCCATGTTTACTAACTCTCACCTGTCTCCTATCGGCCTGGCATGTCATAATCTTGTGACATCATGACAGCCAAACTGTCATGCAATTCAAATCTTGCGCTATTAATGAAACTACACTAAATAAGTATTTCTTTTAGCACAAAGTGGTAGTGAAAATTACTCTCATGTACCCGAAGAAACTTGGGGAATCTCACTAAAGATAAAAATTTGAGACCAACTAACAAGAAACGCCATTGGGGTGGGGGTTGCTTGGGTTAAAGTATTCCAACTGCTTATTCAAGCACTGTCCAAAACAAAAACCAAAGAACTTCTTATAATAAATGGGCAACAAATAAGGAAAATGACAAGAGTTATTCCAGGACACTATTAAATAATAAAATAATAATCAGCTGACTACACTGCAGCTATGGGTGACGAATCATGTTCTTGTCAGTAGTGGACACAAGGAAAAAAGTACATTCTGTATATTTTTCATATTCCAAAAAATATTCCAATAAAAAATTACTTATTTTTCAAATTTACA
Organism: Rhamnusium bicolor; assembly: GCA_029963845.1. Taxonomy (NCBI): domain Eukaryota; kingdom Metazoa; phylum Arthropoda; class Insecta; order Coleoptera; family Cerambycidae; genus Rhamnusium; species Rhamnusium bicolor. The sequence continues at coordinate 59,716 of JANEYF010002517.1, forward strand.
CCTCTGCGCCTTGTATTTATTAATAGCATTTCAAAGTTGGCACTTATATCGGTTGTTTCAAAGATAAACTGAAATTACCATTTGAAGGAAAATGCGAGAAATATTTATTTTGCTCATAAAAATTTTTGGTTCAAATTTTGTATGATAGTTTCTCGTTAGGATAAATGTTTGAGTGTAGTTTGGGTTGAAAAATAAATATTCATGGGAGCGGTAAATTAACTCACCGTAACTTGTTTTATCCTTGGAAGTTTTGCAATATTGATCATATCAATTTTGAATGATAAACGTACTCTTATTTTACGTCGTTCAGATCAGCCGTTCTCGGGATAAATTATACTTTAGAGGTGTAAAGGAGGTAAAACTTGTGTGGGTGCCGGGATTTGGTGGGGTGTTAGGAAACGAAAAGGCAGACGCTTGGCTAAATTCGGAGCGGAGGAGTCTGTCTCCGACCGGAGCCTATGTTAGACATCATAATACAGCAGGTCACGACAGTCCTCAACGAATAGGCTCACGGAACAACGAGGGAGCATCAAAGAGTAAGCAGTAGCTACATGGCCAGAGCTTAGGAGATACCAGTTGCTAATAGGTGTGGAGGAGAACCCGACCTACCCGAAATCCAGAAGGGACGATGAAACATTCTAAGACTACTTGGAGTTCTCGGTGCTGAGACGCTTCTGAGGGAAGAGGTGAATTCCCTCACATGAAAAGACAATCTGAGTTTCATTAGAAGGTCGAGAAGGTTTGGCAAGGTAGCAGATGGAGTAGGGCAAAAATAGTAGTCTAGTATTTTGGGACTAGAGCCCCTCACTCAAGAGTTTGTCCATACGGCATGCGGTTTGCCATGTTTATCTTGTTGTGCAATGCTTAACAGTCCAAGAAAATGAGGTGAGAAGTTAACAGTTATTAAGTGGTGATTGAAAATATTTGGTAGTTGTTTAAAATTAAAAACTGAGTGTAATGATCCAAAATTCTTATATTTTCCTGAAACCGACTCGTATGAAAAAATAATTTTTTTTTTAAATTTTTTCATTTGTCACTTTTTAATTTAAATGTAAGTATAATTTTTCCGTGTAGATTTATTTTAAATTAACTTATTTGGAACCACATGATTTTATTTATATTTTTGTAGCGCAAACAGAAAAGCTTTGTGCAGTTTATCTAGGCCTAGCCTAAGCTTTTGAGAATTCAATCAAAGATAAAATGTTAAATAATTTTGCATATTGTAAATTAAGAAATAATCAAAAGTACGTAAAAAAACAACATTTAAATGTGCAGTTACTAACCTCACATAAATATGAAGTATTTGTACGATTCCAATTTGACCTTCGTACTTTGATGGTCTATTCCTTTCCTCTCTGAGAAACCTGTGGAAAAACTTTCATTTTAAAACCTTTTTTTGTTATTCTTGGTGCAATACACTAATTGTTAATGTTAACAATATCCTATACCTTCAGCTTACTTATTCAAAATAAGCAAAAACGCTCCAGTACAAATTAAAATACATAGAAACTAAATGTAAACAAACCGTGAATGTGATAAATATAGACGTCACGTACCACGTGACCATCCGAGCCAATGAAAAAGATGACATACTTATGGCCAGACTCTTTACTTGAGGGATTCTACTAAGGACCATATCAAAGTTACCTACTTGGCGTCTGCCAATTTGAATTACCCAATTTAAATCTTAGATTCGTAATCAGCGGTCCCAAAAACTTATGAAGGCCTAATATTTTTGGCACTGTGCGTTTGCGAGAGTGAATTATCATCTATAAGAGACAGATACGCTTTTATTAAATCGTTGAAATGACCGTTTAATTTTGTTTACAAATACGTGTAAGTTCATTTCAAACAAGATTAGCTCATCGAGGGCCTCTGAGGACTATTAAGTTTTCAGAAGTAGAACAGGTACTACGCAAACAGTTACTACATACTATTTTCAGCGAATTCAGGCACTTTCACCGGATGATTCGTCTGCTGCCTAAGGCAGGATTTATGGATGCTACTTAAGTAAGACCCATTTTCTTACAACTAAGACTGACTAGTGATATCTACCGACAATTTTTTTTCTTATTTTGATCTCAGGATTCGGCCCAATAGAGATTTTGGTGTATGTTTGAAACCTACACAGATATATGCTATAATTAAGAAATTGTGTAAATATTTTTTCCTCTTTTTAGCATGAAATAGCGGTTTAGCAAAGTGAATGAAATGGCAACATCAATTTTATTCCTGAAATAACGATTTAATTATATTATTGCCTCTCTACTAATGTAATAATAGTTCTTATGCTTGTCCGAATTCGTTGTATTAGAAAATCGCTACCATCATTGAAATAATTTCAATAACACAATGGACACAATTTTTTATGCATATTTTTTCATGTAATTTGCAGTTAATTCAATTATATTCTTTTGTCTGCAGAAATAATTCTGCAACAAAATTTACAATTAAATGCAAAAACCGTCTTACTACATTTAATTTAAAGAAAAAACATTACACAGTATTGTACACCTAATGTAAGTATACCTAATATTAATTATATGCTAGTTGCCTGTGGTTAACTTTAATATGAACGATTACGACACTTCGTGGGAACGGTTACATATTTGCTAACATTTTATCTCTTTTTAGGAACAAGAAGATCTTAGTTGCAACATATCATGGTCGACCTTCAGTTATTCACTATTTTACTGAATATTTTACATGTGACTTAATACCTAGTACTTGATTCATTCTCAATTAAATTTGAAATTAGGTATAGTTTTTAATTTGAGCTTAAACCTTATAAAAGCTACACATTAACTTTTCATGTTTTGACCTCGAAGATTGATGGATGGTATCACGATTAAACAAAATAATTAACTTGTCAGAGAAAACAATTTTTTTTAATTATTTTTTTGCTACTGTTTTTCTTATGTTTTTTATTCTAAATACAATAGCACTGTTGTTATACAATATTTAGTATTATTAGCTCACTATTATTTTTACAGTTTATATTTGTATTATGTACCAAGAGCTTGTAGCAATTTATATTCTTTAAAATGAAACCATTTTGCTTATAGTTTTTAAATATCTTGCGACATTTACGTAGACTACCAGATAGAGCTCGGCAAAGCATTTGTCGAAAGCGTTTGAAGCACAAAGTACTACAGCATTCCTAAATGTATTTTATAATTTCAAGAATCAATTACTTTAATTTATGAAAATAATTTAAGTTACGAAGTCAAAAATAGCTATTTGTATGACAAGGGAGAGAAGTGCATAATTTCCTCCCGCGGATAGTTTGATGCCCTCCGTTTCGCGTCGGGCATCAATATCCAAGGGAGGAAATGACACTTTGCTCCTGTGTAATACATATGATTTTTTCTACGACCATTTACAGTGTTTTACATTGGTTTTACATATATTTTATTATATTTTCTTATGCATGACAATCAAAAAACCAAATATGTCAAAATGTCATAATAGGTATTTAGATAAGTAAATATTGTTAAAAATCAAAGTACATGGAACGTTGCTAAGGTTGCTTCTTGTTTTCAAAATAAACAAACTTCCAAAAAGTTTATAATAATGTATTCCGAATGTGAAGATGAAGTTCCTCAAGATATTCTGGAAGAAACAAACGTGGTTTCGTTAAATCTATTACCGTTAAAGTCTCGTGAAAAATATGAAAAAGAGTACCAGCTATTTAATTGTTGGATGGAGACTATGCAAATAAGAAAAATATGTGAAGAAGTGGTCCTATTTTACTTTTCCAAAAAATGCGCCGATTTGAAGCCTTCAACATTATGGAGCAAATACAGCATGTTGAGATCTACACTCCAAATTAAAGACAATATCGACATTAAGTTTCCTAAATTAGTAGCATTTTTAAAAAGGAAATCTGCTGGATATAAAGCCAAGAAAACCAATACTTTTTCAAGGAAGGATATCAACAAGTTTATTGCAGAAGCTCCAGATGAAACTTACATATGATGGTAAGATTGATCGTTATTGTTGAATAATAAATAAAAACGTAACGCAGCATTTTTTATTAGAAATTATATATATGACAATTAAGTGACATTTTAGGCAGTTACCATAAGTGCATTTTCCTTTTTCAGGTTGTGCTTATATTTGGAATTGCTGGGCATGCCGTAGCGATGAATTAGTTAAAATGGTACTTGAGGACAGTGGCGGCTCGTGGTTAATTTTATAGGGGGGCACACATTTGACATTTTGAAATTGTATATTAAAATTAACTTACCAGAGAACCATTCACAATATTTTCTGTTCTCAAAATCGTGTGCTGCTTAAAAAATAAGCAAAAAATTGCAAAGGTGTCCTCCCACTTTAAGATCTAGTACATAAACACACACAAACACAAACAAGAACATTTTATTTATACATAAAATCCATTCTACGTTCCTTACTAACTGCGAAAATGTCTATCACTTTATTGTCAAATGCAGGAATTAACTGAATCATATTTTTTTTCAATTGATAACATCGAAAGTGCATTAAGCCTTTCTTGGCCCATAGTGTTCCTTAGAAAACATTTTATTCTTTTTAACGTAGAAAAACCTCTTTCACATTCGCACGTTGTCATAGGTGTAGTACATATGATACTTAAAATTCATCCCTGCCATAAATAACTTTCAATTCAGTTCTTAATTTCTCTTTGTCTATTAAAGCATTATAAGCTTCTACAGTCTCTGTAAACGTTTCTTCGGGAAAATTTTCTTTATAAGTAGGAAACAAATCTGAAGAAAATAGTTTAGCTGCAGACAAATGTCCAGTAAAATCAAATCTATCTCGTATCTGAGACAATAAAACATCACAATATTCTTTAGCCACAACTCGATTAGTTTCAGATGGATCAAACTGACCGCGTTTAGTGCGTTTTCGGCTAGATCCTTCACTATTCATTTCTTCAGGTTCAGGCACTTCAAATTGATCAATTTTGTTTTGTCTGATTTTGTCAATCTGAGATTCAAATGTTTTTAAACATTGTTGAATATAAACACTGTCTGCTCCGCGAGATTGGACTTGATTAAAAAATATTGCAACATGTGGAGTGATCAAATGAGTTACTTCTAGAAAATAATTGAAATCAATGGAATTTAAATTTTTCAGCAGTCCGTTCGCTTCAGCTATTGTTTTAGGGTCCTCCTCTGTGTCTAGGAGTTTGTCCAAACATTCGCGAATTAGTTCCTTTTTTTCATGCAGGGTGTTGATGGTTCTTGTTTTGAAATTCCATCTAGTGATAACCGCCCGTGGAAGTCTTCGTTTTGCAATTTCATCCAAAAGTGCTGTTCTTTTTGTAGATCGAGAAAAAAACGAAGTAAAAGATTGAATTTCAGCAAAAAAATATTTTTTAATTTTTTGTTGCAAGATGCAGCCTTTTCCAGTATTAGGTTGAACTGATGGGCGTAGCAATGAATATAAAATGCATACGGGTATTTTTGCCTGATAAGCGATTGAACGCCTGCTACTCTTCCACTCATAACTGACGCTCCGTCATAACTTTGAGCTATTAATTTACTTGCAGGAACTGCAAGATGATCGAGTTCATGCATTATAGCCCCCGATATATTTTCCGCAGTGTACCCCTCTGGTCTAACAAAAGTCCAAAACCTTTCATAAATTTCTCCTTCAAAGATATATCGAAATATTACAACAAGCTGCTGCTGGTTAAACGAGTCAGTTGTCTCTTCAGCTTCAATAGCAAGAAAATTAGATTTTGTTATTTGAACGAAAATTTCCTTTTTGCAGACTTGTAACATAGCATCTAAAAGCTCATTTTGAATGGTTTTAGAGGTTCCTTTAAATATCGTAGCCTCTTTTATATGAGCGGATAAAACTGAATCTAACTCAGATGTGAAATCAACTAAACCTCGAAATATACCTCGATTTTGTGAATCTTCGCGTTCATCGTGTCCACGCAGTGCCAGTTCAAATGCACCACAAAATTTAATGCACATTATTAAACGTCGTAATATATGACGATTTTTATTGACCTTTTCGTTATGAGCTCGTATATTTTCGACATAAGCACTATCTAACTGTTTACGAATGTCGCTTTTACCTAAAACATTATGGTCCACTAAATTATATAAATGATTTGCACTCTTCGCATGTTTCGTTGCTCTTTCCTGTAAATGTTGTAAATCGTGTACTCCTTCCTGAATCCAGGGTGAAGATTGCAAATTGTTGCTTAAAAGGCAAACAAAACAGAACAGCTTATTTCGCTCAGAACACCCACACATCCACGAAAACTTATCATATGTATTTTCTTTTTTAAAATATCTATTAAATTGTCTTATTTTGCCCACAGTAGTTTTTTTTATATTTAATTCCGGGACAGGCCTTCCTAATTTTTTTAAACTAACTTTATCCTCGTAACTCAGCGGTCTGTTACTTAAAATATAAGACACTGAATTCATTTTGAAATATCTTGTGTGTGCCTAAGTGAAATAAACAAAACGCGAAATCAAACAGCGAGAGCAGACAAACATAAATATCTCTCCAGACTGAAAAGTGAAAACTGAAATGTAGGTGTACTGGTACTGTATACGGTGGACACAAGTGAACTGTGCCCGCATTAGAGCATAAGGGGGGTCGTTGCCATAGCAATGCCGTAAACAAAATCTAGCCTGATGCAGAAACATGACGCGGTCTCCGTACACAACTCATCTTGTGCCCTTTGGGAAGTAGATATTGGCAAACTCAAGTTGTAAAGCGATATCGGCGGAAATTAGTTTTGGGGTTTATTATGTTGATAAAAATGTTAAAATGGATAAAAATAAATAGAAATTAGAAATTGACTAATTAACTAGCTAAGCTGAATTTGCTTTGGGGTGCACGTGCTCCTGTGCCCCTTAGGAGCAGCCGCCACTGCTTGAGGATATCAGTGATAAAGGCGATATTTTGGTGGTGCAAATACCTGACTCAAAAACTAATATCAAAAGGACATTTACAATAACAAATGAGATTTTAAACGGAGTATCTGTCTTGGATATGTATAGAAAATATCTGGACTGTAGGTCCCCTAAAACATGTCATTCTAGATTTTTTGTAACTTATGCTAAAGGGAAATGTACAAACCAGGTAATTGACAAAAACACAATTGCCAAAATTCCATACAGAATAGCAATATTTTTAAATTTGGATGATTCGAAAGGCTATACTGGACACAGTTTCCGCCGTACTTCAGCTACGTTATTAGTCAATGCTGGAAGTGACATTCTCACTCTAAAAAGACATGGGGGATGGCGAACAAACGCAGTAGCAGAAGGGTACTTAGATGATTGTATTTCTAAAAAATGTGAGGTAGCCAGCCAAATAATTACGGGAGAAAGTACTACTTCAAGTACCAAAAAACGTTGTCTTGTTTTTGAAAATTTTGTTTCTACAAGTACTTCATCAGCGACCAAGACTTTGGAAAACAACAAACAGGAAGTGATCTCCACCAGCAGAGCCAATATTTCTTCGGGGGCAATCTCCATTAGTAATTTAACTAATTGTACCATAAATTTTAACAATATTTAGTTACTGATGTTAATTTAAACCTCGATTTAAACTGTTTTCAATTTTTATAAATAAAAATAAGTAATAAAAAATCTGTTTCAAAGAAAAGCATTCATTTTCAGGAACTGTGTATCAATAAAAAGAAGTCTATACACTACTATTACAGCTATGGGGCCGTTCATAAAATACGTCACGCTACATTCAACTTTTTTTGACCCCCTCCCCCCTATTGTCACGCTGTGTCACACTTTCTGTGACCCCCTGTAAATATTTCGTCACAAAAACTAAGACCCCCCCCTGAATATAATAAATTTCAATGGATAGTACACAAATTTTGAAAATTAAAAATATTTATTTAGTTTTTATAATAAAATTTGAATAAATTAATAAAAATCTTTTATAACGAACAAATAAATAATAATTCTATTTATCAGAAGTCCAAGGATTCTGTAAATGCGCCGAAATATCTATAATAGGTATTGCAATATCTTCTTCTTTATCTTCAAAACTACCGTCTACTTCATCGTCATCTATCCATTCTGCATTTTCCGTACCAGCGTTTTCATCTCCCAGTATGCACAACAGCTCCCGAGCTCGCCGAGCTGCGATGCGAGTTGGTTGTATACGCCGAACGTGGAAACGTTAAACTCTTAAGTATTGGAAAAACAAAGAAACCAATTGTGACGGATTGCAACGCCGCTAGAGACAAGTCAAAACGCTAGAGCCGCGCCACAGAGCTCATGTCGAAAAATAAACATAAGTAAATATATCGAGTTACAATATATTGTAATAAAACTATATACGTTTAAAAGTCTATGTATTTACTAAATACGAAATGAATGACTTTGTATCATAATAAAAATTGAGAAAAAAGTATTTATTGAAAAAATATTAATTTAAAATATTTTAATGAACGGCGAACGTCACGTTGCCGTAGACCCCCGTCCCCCCTTGTCACATCTTGTCACACTCAGCAAGACCCCCCCCCCCCTTGTATGCGAACGTATTTTATGAATGGCCCCTATTTGAAATTTTTACTTGTTTGCTTCCAGAGGGAGCCAAAGTATTTTCCTCCCTAGGGGAAGCAAAGTACTTTCCTCCCGAGGGAGGAAAAGTACTACTCTCCCTGAAATGAGAGAGTAAAATAGTATTTTCTATGTAGGGAGTAGAAAAATAATATGTTCATATGTACCGGTCCTCTGAGGAGTTCCGGAAGAATGAAAGACGATATATAACAACTTGGGGATCGTTTTTGTATTGTAACTGGAGTAAATCATTTAGTGTAAAAATTTTTCATTTTTTTTAATCTCAATATATTTTTTTTTCTAATACTAAGAACGCTGTTATTTAATTCAATGCAATTCTTGCTTCTAGATTGAGTAGTTATTTTAATAGTTTCTACGATAAAATGTATTGGAAGTGTCGTCTTTGATTCACCATCTACCTAAAACTTTTATACTAGCGCAATCAGTTAAGAACTATAAATATTTATTATTGTTATCATTTTAGGTTTAAAAGGATGCTTATGTAGTACTCAATAATTATTTTATTAATGTTTTTCTAGAAATAACTTATATAGACACATTAAATTCAATTATTGTAAATTTTTATCGCATCAACGATATCAGGCTTCGTGACGTTATTTTTGTTTTTTTTTTCGTTAATACAAATTTTTTCTCTGGCTTACGAAAAATATTTTTATTTTGAATATATTTTATGCACCACTTTAGATGTATTTGTAATAGTTTAAGAGTTACAGCTTCAGGAATATCAAAAAACAATTTAAGTAGGTGTTTCAAGTTATTGCTCTAAAAATATTTAAAAAATTAAACTCTACGAAATCTTTATAGAATGAAACCAGTTACATATATTTTTAATTGTCTGAATGTATTTTTAATTAGATGATATTGAAAACGTTTTTAATTGAAGTATTAACAACTAACAAATACAATATTGAATGAAATAGTTGAAAACTTTATCTGGATACTAAGTATAGAAATTAAAATAAGAACAGAAAATTTCCAAATAACAACAATTTACAAACGAAAGACAATTTCTTTATAGAATACTTTGAAAAACTTATTGAAAATATTGAATTTAATGGAAATTATTACTGGAGATTTCAAGTTTCATCTTCAAAAAGAAGCATACTATAGCAAGAAAATATAAAGTATATTATACCAAACTGGTCAATACCAAATTATTAGGTCACCAACAAGAATAACCCAGTATAGTTCAACAATAACTGACTATGTGATTACGAATAGGGAGGACTCCAAAAATTAGTAGATACTGATGAAGTACAAACAAAATATAAAAACGAACATATGGTAGTAAAGAAACGGATATTAAAAAAGTATGATTTGAACTTGTTTCAGAGTTTATTAGATAAACCATAGAACAATAAATATTTCTATCGCACACATATTAGCCTCTTCACTGGTAAAGATTATAATCGAATCCCTTGTTGATATATGCCCAATAAAGGAAATTTAAATCTAGTCTAAACATTGGAATAATAAAAGGATTAATGATGAAATTATAGAAAACATGAAGGAAAGAGATTTAAAGTATAAAAGAGCAGTGTTCACAGATGATGAAAACGAGGATTGGGAAGCATGCCAACAAAAAAAAATTTAGTTAGCAAAGTGATGAAAACATGTAAAGAAAAATACTATAATAATATGATTACCTCCAACTCTCATAATGGCCGAGAACTATGAAAAGAATTTAAAAAATTATTACTAGATAAAAATCTTGCTACTAGTGAATGTATCGCATTTTCGAATATACAGGATACAAACGAAGATATAATTACTAACGCTTAACTCTATGAATTATGATATATCTGTAATAAGTAAATGGCTATGCGATAATAGTTTGAAAGTAAGTCTAAATATATGTTAATTTGTAACAAATTTAAATGACCTAAGAACAATCGCATATCCTAATTTTAATCTCGAAATTATGGGAAATAAACTAGATAAAATAAATTAAATCAAGTATTTAGGAGTAATTATTGATGAGTATCTTAATTTCAAAAGTCATTTCAACTATGTAATGAATAAAGTATCAAAAAAAGTATATTTTTTAAGAGGAATATGCAACTATTTAAATATATCTACAAAAAATCCTACTTTATAAAAGTTTATTTAGTCCACACATTGACTTTTGCTCAACAATATTATTTAACCTGAACCAAAATGAAATACATAAACTCCAATTTATACAAAACAAAGCTATGAGAATAATTTTGAAATATAATAAATATACACCAATAAACATAATGCTAGAAGTACTTCATTTGATAAATGTTAAACAGTGCATTCTTTTTAGAACACTAGATATGATTTTCAAAATAAAAAATAATTGACTCCAGACCATTTCAGAAATAAAATTAAATTTGTGAGAGATGTACACAGATATAATAGGAGAAATACACGACTTTTTTTATAGACACTCCTCGATCAAACAGATTGGCCAAAACGTTTGTTTTATTAAGGTCTCATTGTATTCAACCAACTTCCTGAGAATATCAAAGAATGTAATAATTACCTAAAATTTCAAAAAGTGTACAAGTTTTCGAAAGTCAAAAAAATTAAAAATGTTATATGCATTATTGTAAAATATAACTAAATATATGTTGTTAGTAAGTAGATATTTTTAATATTAGTTTCATAAAATTCTTAGCATAATTCACTTTTAAGGTACCTTTTACATTGTATTGATTAAGATTTGCTGTAACTTACACTCTAGAAGTGTATGTGTAATAGCTTATTTGCAAAGTAACGAGATTATTATTATTTTAGTGAAACTACAAAAATTAATAAATTCAATCAAAATATTTTAGTACAGAAAATACTGAACAGACTGTTTGTAGTATTATTATGTATTAAATGTACATATCCACTTTCTTTTTCTGCACATACAGCAAAACGTTTTCTGACCTCAGTTGTCGTCATTTTTTGGAAAATGTTCCCTCTAAGGCTTTCACAGGATCACAGGTTCAACAATCTTCTGCTTTAAATGTTCCATATTATTTGAAGGTGACTTATGAATTCATATTCTGAACGGTATTCCAGAGAAAGAAATTCAACGGAGTATGGCGATCTATCCTAAAAAAGCACTGCTCACAACGATATAAAAATTTTGAAGGACAGATTTTAGAGTGCGAAATTTTAACATGGGATAGAACTATCTATGTATATTTAATATATATAAACACCGAACGTCCTATTTCTGTCAATAAACTTTGAATGAATTAATGAAAAATGCCGTATTTTACGGAGGTGTAGTGTAGAATTATAAATAGATTTGATGATATGTAAATATGTATTTTTAGTAATCTAAATGTTTTTGTAATCTCTTGTAAATATGTTTTTAAGAATGCAGACACACCTAAAAAATACTCCTCAGATTGTTATCAGTATTAATAAATATGAAAATAAGCATAACTTTCTATTATAATAATTCTGTTTTTCCTCCCACATATTATAATTTACCATTTGTAATACTAACTAGTCATAATTGAGTAGTCGACTGATGCTAATATTTGTTTAACTAACATTCTATTCTGGAGATAGAAAATTTATTTAAATTCTAAAGGTTTATTTGACTCTAGCAAATGGCCCATACAGTAACAAAAAACCGTTCGAACAGGTAGATATTTAAATACATTTCTCTTTTCTTTATGTATAAAAAAACTGCTGCCAATTACTTGAGGATCGGAACTTCCTCATCGTAGTAAAACTCGACGTATGGTGGAAGTTTATAATAAAAGTAACTTTTGACGTTTCAAAAAAGTCACATTTTGACATTTCAAAAAAGTCACATTGATGGAATGTCACTAATATTTTTTTAGACATTTGGACCGATTTTGCTCATCAACAAATTCAATCTCTTCCTTGACCTCTAGAATGTGTGTACCAAATTTGAAAGCTTTTTCTCAAAAACTGTAGCTGCTATCGCGAACCAGACAGACACACAGACACACAGATAGAAAATTCTTTCTGTTTGAAATTTTGTGTATCGTCATAATTCGTCGAGATTCGTCAAGAAATGCAATAAAAATGTTCAAAATTTTTTCACAAATACATAACTTCCTCACGTTGAGGGGAGAGGAAGTAATATGTTTCAAAAATGTTTGTAAAAGTTAATTATGCCATTGACAATTTTTTTAAATGAGAAGCCTTATTTTTGATATTGCAAATGGCACTATCTCTCTTTGAAATGGAAAGAGCACATTTTTTTGCATATGCAGCATTAAAAAATATAATTCGTGACAACTTTTTTTTTGAGAAAAATATTATTTTAGATATTTATGAAAATGTATGTATAAATTTAACACAATCGTTTAAAAAAATTATAAAAATCACTGACCAATCAAATTACAACTCAAAATTTTCCGCAATTTCTGCTATTCGCATTGAAAAAAAAAACAATGCTTTAATAAAAAAAAGCAAAGTTAAATGTTTCAAATTTTCTCCCGTGTACAGAGTTATTCATCATAAATTACCCACCACTTATCATCGTTATTATTACCTATGGAACAAAAAGTTTTAAATAAAAGTTGTGTGGTTATGACTGAGTTTTGTTAAAATACTATTAAAAGTACAATAGCTTGCAGATGTCAGGGGATACAAAAATAATATATTTTTTTAAACTGAATACCCTGTATATTATTAAATTTTTGGAATGATCCTTTGTTCCTGATTTCAAAAATATACCACATGTTACCCCTACCGTATACCGTTTTTGAGTTATTAAACGTCGAATATCTTAAACTAGTTGCTGTAAATATGGAAAAGTTAACATTATTAAAGTGAGCTATGAAAATGACAATTATGTTTGATAGGTGACATTTCTTCAATGAAATAATCAAAATGGTTTACAGTGAGGAATATGTACTTGTTATATACAAAATAACAAAAATAAACATGCAGCAAAAAGAGCACATAGGGTGTTGTATCCAATCGTCCGACACCATCAGAAAATACGTTCAAAAATATTTACCAAATGGTGAATAATACCTCCAGTTTTAATAGAGAGAAGCGTGTAGTTCAAGCAAACCAGGAAGAACAGCTAGATATACTGCTTCATTTCGAAGGTAAGCCCATTCATATTTATTCACGATAGACTTTTTTGAAACATTGTATTATTTTTTAGAAAATTCTGAATGTAGTATAAATAATGCAGTCGATCAATTAGGTAAAAGTTATTCCAAAATTCAACGTACGATAAAAAATAACAACTACAGACCATATAAAATTTTACCCACACAAGTTTTAACAGAGGCTCATAAAAGGAAAAGGCTTGACTTTTACCGCCAGATAATTCAAAAGTTGGATGAAGATCCTGATTTTTTTACTAAAATATTATGGACTGATGAATCAACTTTTTCTACGACAGAAGTTTTTAATAAGAAAAATCGAAGATTGTGGGAAAACAATCACAACAGAAAAAGATTGGTAAAACAAATAAAAAAATCAGAAAGAAAAACTGTTAGCGTTTGGTGTGGAATTTTCAGAAACAAAATTGTTGGGCCTATGTTTTATGATTATACTTTAACTGGAGTTACCTATCTGGAAATAATTATCCCAGAAGCAGAAAATATTCATTTGCAGTATTTTCCGGAAGCTGAACTTGATGATATGATTTGGATGCAGAATGGGGCAACTCTGCATAGTGTCCTACCCGTTTGAGATCATTTGAATAATGCATTCCCAATATGGATAGGGAATAATAGGATTTGACCCCTATGGATTATTTTTTGGGGATTTCTAAAACACATTGTCAATAATAATAATAATAATAGTATTCAAGTCATTATAGACAGGAATCGACTTGAAATAAACAATCTGAATGTAAATAATGAAGCCATTTCCGGTGCAATTATAAATATAAGAAGACGTTATCAATTATGTATTGACAGTAATGGTGGACACATCGAACATCTTTTATGAGATTTATTTATATTTAAATTTCTTAAATAAATCTTTGTTATCTATTTTGTATAAATATTTGGTTTTTTCTTCCTCACTGTAAACCATTTTGATTATTTCATTAAAGAAATGTCACTTATCAAACATAATAGTTGTCATTTTCATAGCTCACTTTAATAATGTTAACTTTTCCATTTGTACAGCAACTAAGATATTCGACGTTTAATAACTCAAAAACGGTATACGGTAGTGGTAACATATGGTATATTTTTGAAATCAGGAAGAAAGTATCATTCCATTTAATAATATATAGGATATTCTATTTAAAAGACATATTATTTTTTTGTATCCCTGAAATCTGCACGCTACTGTACTTTTGATAGCATTTTAACAAAACTCGGTCATAACCGCACAACTTCTATTTAAAACTTTTTTTTTCTATAGGCAATAATAACGATGATAAGGGGTGGGTAATTTATAATGAATAACCCTGTATATCTCGATAACATTGTAACTAACAAACTCCCTTTCAACATTAGCAATGACATCAAAATTTATATGATGAACTTTCTGCCAAATTATCTCTATTAAATATTCTAAATTTGCAGGTCTGTTTATGTAAACTTATCTTTTTTAAGTCCTCCATAAGAAATTATTCAACGCGGTTAGATCCGGCAATCTAGTTGACTATTCGATACTCTCTCTTCTTTCTATTCACATGTTAGGGAAAGTCTCATTTAAGTAATTTCAAACACGCGCAGGATATCAGGATCATCATTTGTTGGAAACAGGATTGCTAAGGCAGAAATTAACTCCTCCTGAAGAAATTGTAAGCAAATTTCATCAGTCACAGTATATTTAAAAAATGACCCACAACTCTGACTATTCCCTAGTCAATGTCGTTTGTTCGTATTAATGTTCTTGATTGTATTTATTTGTTGTTTATATTTATATTTAAGTTTTTAGAAAACACATACAAGGAAATCCTATTTTAAATAGTGTCAAAGTACACGAATCGTCGACGAATTAAAACTTTGTATTCTCCTTCCTGCCGACTTTACACCAACTAATTTAAAAATATATATATATATATATAAATAAGATTCTTTATAATTATTGTTTCTTGACATTTTTCATGAAAGAATTACAGCCCATCCAAGGTGGACATCCTGTATACCAAATATATAAAATTTACAACTGCGGCACCCGTCTGTCATAAATATAAGAACGGATCATAATATTAAAAATTCATTGCCATATATGAAGACAAATATATGACTGTTTGCAGTTTTATAAATATTGTTATTGACCAAACAGCCTTGGGTATTTCAATTTTTAGTGTTCTGTGTTCTGTTACATCTCTACCTCGAGGATAGTTGACCTCTCGCATATAAAAATAATTGTATTAAGTAGCTGAGTCATTGAAGAAAAATGTGTTAAGCAACATTCAATGGTTGGTTTTCTTTTTTATTGATATTCAGCCGCTATACGACGTAGGTAGTGATTGATAAAATAAATACGATGATACATGATTTTTTTTATCCACTGTCTCATAAAAGGGGAAATCAGAGCAACAAACGTTTCTTGTTGTATGTAATTAAATTTTGTGGATTGCTAATTTGCTTGCTGATAAAAAAAGTTGAGGGATATATCAGCGAAAGTATGCCAAGCGTGAAAAAAATTCACAATAGCTCCTTTTACTTTGCTGTATATTGAGATTATACAAATTTATTTATCAAGCGACGTCATGATTTAATAATATATGGACTAAAGTTTTTATAACGGGTGCATAAAAAATTCTTTTCATGGAAATCTCTTCAAATAGAGCACCAGATTTATAGAATAAGTTGAGTTCAAAGAAATGTTTTTTTGAATTATCTCTTTCTGTCATCAGTTATTAACTTTTCTGGTTCAAAAATATACAAAATATTGTTTCCTCCAAATTATATTTGAGTGTTTAATAAAACTTACAAAGAAATAGGCTTTCAGTAGATTTTTTTTTAAATTGTACAGTACTTTACGGAACCAAATATATCTTATAAAAAAAGTATACATTTTTGCTGCCAAAACAAGGAGATATTATCTCTGTGTTTAATAATATGTCACAAATATAACTGGTTCTGTGATTTTGTTGTTTTCACAATTTGTCAGTCAGATTAATAATAAAACATATCTACCAAGTATTTATAAAACTGTTTTGATCAATATTACAGAGTACGTACGAAATAAATGTTTATGGGTGACCGTGAATGAAACAACTGACTTTCGGTGTAATAAGGTGGTTAAGTTTATACTAAGAATTTTGAGTTTTCAAAAGTCGTTGTGTCTATCAAATAACAAAAGTCGAGCTATAAGCAATAGGGTAAAGCGGGGAGAGTTGAATTAGTAGGAGAGATGCAATAATTCTTTAGATATGGCAACGCTGGAGATATCCCGTGAAAGGTAACTGCATTCATGTACATTCATGCTAGGGTATGTATGAATCATTTTTAAATAAATTACGAAACTTTCCCTTTTAAGCTAACGTGTAAATTTTGTGGAAGGTGATTTGCGCTAAAGTCTGCTGAAAAATTGGAAGTTTAAACATAAAATTTATACGTAATGTTGTTGACTGAATGTTGACAAAGGTCAACATTCAGTCAAGTTACAAAGGTAACTAATCTCAATAATTGCTAGTCTGGCGCATCGTTTTAGAGCAATTTGTTGGTCCGTCTATCCTCTGAAGGGAGGATAGATGGACTAGTGATGTAGCGGAGAGATGGGCCTACATTTTTATGTTTCAGAAAATGCCCAACACGTACGCAAAGCAATGCAAGACTAAGAGGTCTCTGGACATAAGATGATTTGTAGTCAGCAATAAACGCAGTAACTTCTGGCAACATGGCCGTTAATAAATCAGCTGCAAGTTCCAGTATACCAAAAACCACACTAAAGCGGAGAATAAAAAAAACAACACAGTGAAATTGAATAGACTTATATTGGCCCAGATTCAGTGCTTATTGCAAACGCCGAAGAAAAACTTGCGAACCACCTAAAGAAACTCCAAAGTTTTGATTTATCACCTACAAAACGAAGTGAGAGAAATGGTGTACAAATTGGCTGTCCACTTAGGAGTACTAAATAAAATGAAAGTAATGTGCAAAAAAAAAGTTTCATACAATTATTATGCAGGTAATAATTTTTAGGCAAAGCGGGCAAAAAGTGGATGTCTTCTTTCTTAAGATTTGATAGTTCAGTGCGAAAAGCGGAGAACATTTCTGTCGCCCGTGCTACAGGACTGTCAAGACAGATCGTTCAAAAGTATTTTGAAGAACTTGATCAAATTTTAATCGAAAATTTGTTATTTGGCAAACCTGGAAATGTATTTAATTATGATAAAAACAGGTCTCCAATTAAATACAAGGGCTGGTCATGTTCTTGCCCTAAAAGAGTCCAAATGTGTTCCTAGTATTAGTCTGAGAGAGAAAGAAGAAACTACCTACAACCTCGACTGGTTGTAGAACCATTTCTTTCCTAAAAAATCACCTGGATTTGTATTGTTAATATCAGCTGGATATTCATCTCATACTACGAATCTCGAAACCCTTCAATTCGGAGAAGAACATAAAATATTCTGTTTGCCTTCACACAAGACACACTTTCTACAACCCATAGATTGGTGTTTTTTTAATCTTTTAGGGGTACTAATATGATACATGTAGGTATCACATAAGAAATCAACCAAATCGAAAGTTGAATAGGTTACAGTTTGAAACGCTGCTGGAAGATACATGGGGAAAAAGTGCAACCATTCACAATGTGCTGTCTGGCTTCAGATTTATCGGAATAATGCCATTTAATCCTAGTGCAATTCTTGACTAAGTAATTCTTATTGCAAGATCCGAGAGGTCTTCTTGAAGCAGACAACTACCTGTACAATGAACAGAATCGCCGATGCCAGGCCTATCTGGAGTTCAAATTGTACAAAATATAACACCAGAAAAATCTACTTCGGCCCTAACTCTAGGAAGAGCGCTGGATTTAGTTTCACCACTGCCTGTTATTTCTCCCGTGGTGAAGAGAGCTCGCCAAAAAAAGAACTGGCATATTCTCCTCAGATAAATGCAGCACCAAGAAAAGAAACACCAAGAAGTCAGCACGAAAAAATGGTTAAAGCGGTCCAACAGAAATGATTCTGGATTCTTTTGAAGAGGAAGAAGTACGCTTAGCGTTTACAAGAATGAGTGTGTAGATGCGAAGAAGATTATCGCAAGATAAAGAAGAAGGAGGACTGGATTCAGTGTGTTAAGAAAACATCTGCCAAACCTGCGGAGCCACCATCAGCAAAATGAAAAACTAACATTCTGATGGTCCGTCTGTCCTACCTAAAGTGGTCCAACTATCCTCCACTGGGGAGGATAGTTGGACCATTGTAATTTCATGTATTTTTTTCTCTTATGTTACCATGTAATGTCACATACCAAATATTACTTTTAGATTGCAGTAGAAATGTTCTATAAATTAATGACTTAACAACAGAGATTTTAAAATTTGACATATGGTACATCTATGTAGTTTTAAGGTAATTATTTAAATATTAATTGTGATATTCTCTAAATTTTTTTCCTGTTGGATCTTTCTACCACATGAAATATTATGTACGCACAAGAGAAATCAAATAATGAGTCCAAGATATTTTTAGGAATGTCAACATAACCTCATTTTGTTTTTTAAGTGATTTATCTTATTTCTTAGAAAACTGCATCTGACTATTACTCCGAAGTAAAGTTAGAAGGACATCGGATTAATTTTTTTCTACTTTGTATTTAAATTGCATATTTAACCTCTCTATAAACTGGTAGTTCTAGATTCAAATTCATTTGAACATTTGAGATATTTTATTTATTGCCAAGACGTCGAAAATATGCTGTAAATAAAAAAATACATTGAACTAAAAGATTTATCTCTCAACAGATGTTCCAGTTCCTTTTCTACTTATGCAGAGTGGTCCACCGAAATGTGTGAACATCTACCATTTTTAGAATTAATAATTATAAATAGCGAAAATATGTTGAACTTGACATACATAAAATATATCAGTATCTTAAAATATATCCATAAGGACTCTCATCATTGTGCTCAACACAAAATGGCGAGTTTTACTTTTCTGGTTCATCGCCTACTAAGCTTCCTCCTCAATAAGGAGAGGTTTGAGAAAGAAAAGGCATTGATTTAGGATATATCTGTGAGTAATGTCTATTCTGTAAATTAAGTTGAAAAAAATAATTAGGAAACATAAATTTAAAGAGACACTTCGAAATTCCACGAGCTTTCAAAATGAAATGGAATATTTGAAATTTGTTTCGATTCCATACGATCCTCAATTCATCCGTAGTATTGGTAGGATTTTTTAAAGACATAGGTATGACAATTGTAACGAAGTGATTATTTTATAATTATGTAACTAGGTGCCATTTGTCTGATTCAAAACATATTTTAAACATTGTAGTGCTGCGCCCTTAATAGTGGTATTGTCAGTTGCTCATTAATAATAGTATAATTGTTATTTATAAGATAGGTAGTATTGATCCGTTTGTATAAACATTCCAAATATGCCGGGGGCAATATGCGTGATTCGCGTTTCGCGATTCACGTACTACCTGTACGTGAATCGCGAAACGCGAATCACGCATATTGCCCCGGAACTCCTGTGCCCGCCCTACCGTGAAGGACCCCGAGACTGGAAATAAACAAATCAGTTTCCGTCTAGCTGCTGACTGAAGAACCACGCCGACCAGCACAGTAAGTAATCTTGTGGGTATAGAGGTACATGGGTATATGAATTTCCGTAAAAGAAGACGTAGTCGCAATATTCCGCGCATAACTACCGCGCCCTCCTACTTCTGCTTTTGGCAGTGTTTAGTAGCTTGAGGATTTTTATGACAAGTTAGTCTGCGTCTAGCTGCTGACTGAATAACCACGCCGACCAGCACAGTAAGTAATCTCGTTGTGAGTATAAATGTATAGGTAATTAAATTTAAGTCCGTAAAAGGTGACGTAGTTGCAATATTCCGCGCATGACTACCGCGTCTCCTCCTACTTCTGCCTTTGGCAGAGTTTAGTAGCTTGAGGATTTTTCAGTGCGTCCAGGACAGTACGTTACGTTGCTGCCGCCAGTACCTACCAGACGTGCCGACACCGACCGCTCTAGAGAGGAAGCAGCCCAGGATACGGAAGTAGGTATTAAGGTTTGGTAAATAAAGGTATAGTAAATAACCGCCATAGATAGTCATAGTCATAGTGTGCTCGTATTAACGCTTGCTTCCCCTCCTGGTACCCGTCCGTCGTCTGCTTATGGCCGACTCATTATTGCTGATCACCTTTTTCACTGCTTAATCACCGCATTACCGTGTCGCACCGCTTGTACGCCCGCTTACTGTCCCCGCTATAATAAAGACCGCTTGTAGAATAAGTTGTAAATATGAAGATGTATATATAGTGTAAATAGTAATTAGTGTGTAGAATAAATGTAAATATATTGAATGAGAGTCGTTTCATTAACTGTAGTGTGTAAGTTACCTTTTCCCGACCCTTGGCTTATCCGTTTCTTCACTGTAGTTGCTCGGCCTCTATCGTCCCGCCGATAGAGTAAAGTGGTGTTTCTGCACTCTAAACAGAAATTGGCGCCCGAGATATCCGTATCGTGAGCACCGCCGTAGTGTTGGGCGTCATAGTGACACTTCTGATCTTGTGTAGAACAGGGAAGTGCGTGCGATTCACACATCAGGGAATAAACTACAACAACTTTTAAGCAATCCAAAAGGCAGAATTGAAACAAAAGAAAAGTCGGGAATTTACGAAATTAATTGTAAGGACTGTATTCAAAAGGATGTTGGATAAACTAGACGATCAATTCAAACTAAATTCAAGGAGCACACGACACATCTCAAATTATGGGAAAACAAATAAATCTAGTGTTGCCCAACATGCGTTTGAGAACTACCATAAAATAGATAGTACCAATTTAAGATTAATTAAGAATGTAACAAATACTAGATAGCTGGATGAATTTGAAATATTGAAAATTACAAAGTGTAAAAATATTATGAATAGTGACAAAGAGTCAGTCCCATATCGTTCGTTCTATTGGTTAGTTAGTCACAGTTCACCGAACCGTTACAATAATTTCGATTAATTAATTAATTAATTAAACACCATAGATAATACAACCTCCTGTATCCTTGAAGGCATCTCAATGTACCTTCTGTGGGAGAGAGCTACACATTTAGTTTCACATCAAAGGTTCTATCCCACATCAGGATAAAGGCTTTACTATTGTATGGAAGTTGATGGGGACATTGGGACGTATCAAACATTTAATCAACTGACACATATACCGGGTGTAATAGGATCATGATACACCCACCTTTTTTTTAATTTTGAAGATAAACGATTGAATTTTGGAATATCCTATACACTTAATAAACATCACTTTTTGACAAATAATTTTTTCCATTTCCGATTTCATCAGAAGTGACACTTCCTTTTGATTTTAAAATGGAACACCCTGTATATTATTGCATTTTTGAATTCTGCATAATTTTCTGAATCCAATGATACTACATAAGTGACATTTTAAAGGTCAATATTTGTTGAAACCGAATAGCACTTAAAAAATTACTCTCCCTTAATTTTTGATTTTCTTATGACCAATATCTCGTATTTTGTCGGTTAAATAACCCCGAATTTGTGAACCTAGACTAGTCCGAAAATAAAATCCTTAACAAAACATTATTGTTTGACTGCACGTTATTCTATCCTATGCACGTTAATCTATTGGATTTTATCCAATTGCAATAGTCCATCCTACGTTGGTTATAATTTTCGTACAAGTGCTGGTGCAAGTTGTATTTAAAATATTTATAGTTGTATTTATGCAAAAGTCGGTTCACTGTTTGGTGACTGATTTCTAATTCAAAGGAAATTTGCCTTGAAAAGACAGTCTTATCAACCTCTGTTTGAGCCAAAACATGACTCTCCGTTCCTTCATCAAATAAAATAAAATAAAATTTTCTTCGGGAACATTGTTGGACTCTTTTTGGAATTATTTTTCAATAACATTATAATAATTTCTTGTAGTACATTATCTACCAGGATATCGTTCGGCAAAAAAGGTGTAAGCCGCACTGCATTTCTTCTACATTCCCCATAAATAATTAACATATCCACTTTTTCATTTCTTGTATAAAAAATTTGCGGCATTTTGAACAAAAGTAACGAGAATTTCAAGCAATTTTTAAAGACACAATAAAAACACCGGTAAACCAATAAGCAAAATATATCATTGTTTTCAAAGCCAGCTTAGTTACTTCTTAGCATTTAATTACAATAAAATTCTATTTTCGTATTTTCTCTTAGCTGTAATTTTGATTGTATTCGTTGCACATTTTAATAATGCATATGAAAAATTCCTTATAATAATTTATTAGTGCTATTATAATAGAACTAATAAATGATACCACGGTACCAATATGGTCCCATTGGTCCAGTTTGAAAAAATTGTGTTTCGTCCCGAAAACTATTTTGTTGAACTTTATTTGCTACTAAATCACATAATTTCGTATTTTCGACGGGATTTCAATTTTTCTAGCATGGTCAATTAAAATAAATCAGAACAGTTATGACACAAATAAATGGAAAACTAAAAATTAAATTAAAACAAATATTGCCATTTGAAATGTCACTCATGTGGTATCATTGGATTCAGAGAACTATGCAGAATTCAAAAATGCAATAATATACAGGGTATTCCATTTTAAAACCAAAAGTTAGTGTTACTTCCGGTGACACCTGAAATGGAAAAAAAAATCATTTATATGTCAAAAAGTGAAGTTTATTAGGTATATAGAATGTTCCAAATTACAATCATTTATCTACAAAACTTAAACAAAAAAAGGGGTGTACCATTATTCTGTTACACACGGTATAATATACTTATTAGGTACAAATCTTTCGAATGCAATTTCTCAGAAATTAATGGTTCAATTTTAAAAAGTAATATACCATTGTAAAGAGAATTTAACGATATTTAAAATGACGTGTGTCTTGCCATTTTAAATTTTGGGGATAAATATCATCCCCGTTAAGAGGTTAAGATGGTACCAATGAAAATAGTGATTTGAAGTCTCTCTCTTGAAAATAAAATCGATCTGTTCAATCGTTTTGTCTGAAGTTGAGTCAAGATGGCATAAACTGTGGTGGATTGTTTCCGGTGGGCCACACTGTGATATGTATTATTATAGTACCTATATTGTAAGTACATTTTTTGTTACAATTTCACCTATCATGGTTTTAATATAAACGTCTCTTTGTAAAATGATCCTAATATATCTCGAAAGAACTCTCACTTGATGATTCAGCTAATTAATAATAATAACAATTTCAAAACTGTCCTTTAAATGCCAGAGGTTAAACACAATGTACTTAATTAGTTTTCGCCATATTATGATTAATTATATTATTTTCTGCAGGGTAATGGACGTAATATATGCTTCACTAAAAGCCACGGGAAGCTTGAACAACAAAAATTTGTTAAAAATTTCTGTATATTTATTGTATTATAAATATACAAACATTTTTCGCAATACTCGGTATTTTTCAGTCATGGAACATTTCATAAATATTTAGACATATTGTATTATAGTTTTGAAGAAAGTAAATGCCACGAATCTTTATAAATTATGTTAGTTTGTGACTGGTCTAGGTTACTGGCCTAACGTAGCATTAATGTCCTTAAAACTATGTTGGTCGTTATTTCATAATAATAGTTGTATCAAGTTCATGGTTATACTAAGGTGATATATCTCTAGTTATTTATGTTGCAAATATTACAAAAAAACAGGATATTAGCATTTTTATGAATGTGGGCAGTCATAAAAATATTTAAATATATAAACAGTATATATCAAAATGTCCGCATAGCAAAGGATATTTTTTTTATTACTTGACTTACTAAAAATTAATGGTGGAGATCATTTCTGTTTAAGACTAAAACTGTCAATCAAAAGTTGTCACGTGACATACAGTATGGTCCATACATGCATTGGAATCTCGGAAACTATAAGATATAGAAAACGATTAAATGGGGAAAGATTTAGATAACTTTACCAACTAAAAGATGCCCTCAACACTGTTCCAGCTGTTGGGGGTTTTGAAATATCGTCGAAAAAGTTGAATATTGCATTTTCTAAAATTAGCTATAAATTTTATTTTTTTTATATTTTTTAAACGCGCAAAAACAATCTCAAAGCAACTTATTCAGAATTTAATTGTCTAATCAGATTTTAGTTTCAACGTTTCGATTATTTAAAAAAACCATCGTGTTCCCTTTTTCTTTAATGGGCGCTTATTGAATTTTTCACTCAATAAAAAGAGTTTGATTTAAATTTTCAACTATGTATCACTTGAAAACAAAAAATGAGAACTCCTACTAGTTCACAAACAAAAATACAAAACATACAAAAATATCTCCAATATTAATTAATATATTTATGGAGGATTTTGAAAATAATTATATACCAATTTATGTACATAAACCGATTATTTGGTGGAGATATGTTGACGATATTTTTGAAATTTGGCCTCATAATATTGAGTTATTACATAATTTTTTAGAAAACATTAATTATAAAAAACCATCCATTAAATTCATTTTGGAAGTAGGGAGTAATAATAAATTACCCTTCTTGGATATTTTGGTTAAAAAAATTGATAACACATGTGAAACTATGTACAGAAAAATAACTCATACTAATAGATATATAAATTTAAATCTAACAAGGCAATTAATGTTACAAGGGGTGTTGTTCAATGTTTGTATAACAGGGCAAAAATAATTTCATCTAACGATCAAATAGGACTCTAATAAATATTGAGAATAGACTTAATAATCCGGTACAACAAAAACCTAAATACCAATATACAACAATAATTCCTTATATACAAGGTTTATCAGAAAAACTATGTCGTGACGGAGATAAGTTTCATGTGAGTATAATATTTCAAACAAGTAATACGTTCCAGAATATTCCCGGCCGTTAGCGTACAATTCCAGTCTCATCTAACTAGTCTACACAGTCCAGTGGCGTAACAATATGCTAGAACCTCAACCTCCCACAGTGTGAGAATAGCCAGTAAGTCGTCCACAAGAAATGCCCACAAAAAAGGCGAGGAGAGAACCCCACCTTGCGGGCATCCTCTTGTGGCTCTACAGCTAACTGTTTCTCCCTGTAGAGACGTTGTTATGGTTCTGTTTGATAGCATCGCACGAATACAGTTGAATATAATCTGTAAGGCCCAAATCGTAAATTTTCCGAACGTGTATATGTTTCTAAATTTTTATTGAAAATACAACACACAACTGTGGTCTGACAAGAAAAATACAAAAAATTCCAGTATTTTATGTAAGTTAAGAGTTATAAGGTTTTAGCGATGGCTGATTCAGAATTTTATGCCAAAATTTAAAGGAGGCGGATCCAACATGAAGGCCAAAATTACCGAAAATAGTCGGATCTACATGAAAACATCACAGGGAAAATTTTGGTTTGATGACAACGAATCTGATGTTATTATAGCAAATTTGAAATTGGCAGAGTTAATATCATGACCTAGAATGCGACAAGCAGTAAGATTTACATTATAAAACTTGCTGGGGTTTCTTTAACTCATTAAAATTCTCACATTTGATGTAAGAAAAATAATCGGAGAGGTACTGTATTAATTATAATTTCTAAGACCTACAACAAGAAAATTAAATGTGAGATTAAGACCCCACATATACTGACCAGCAAATCATGATAATCATTTCCGCTATTCTAGGATTTTTTTGACCGTGAGTGCCCATGTTCAAAATTGATATTCAGTTACAATAAAATGTGTTAACATTTTTGATATAATTTTTTTACATAGATAATAGATTTATTTGCATATATGTGAAACAAATTTCGTTTTATTTAATTTCAAATATTAATTTATATCTGGACAAGTTCGCCGGAATCAATAGTTTAATTATAACATACACCTCCCCGAAGTACACCATGACATAACCACCGTAAATAACAATTTCAGGTGGGAAAAATAGCGATACTATTATTGTCGTCTATAAAAAATATTCCACTGGCTTATACTAATTATATAGATTTGTTATTATCATGTTACCTTGACTTTTAAAGTTATTAAATAAGAAGAGAAATTAACCGAAGATGTAACTATTTATTGCGGCTATTTGAAGGTTACACAATATTATACCATGTAAGTAATCAAAATTTTGTTCCATTGGTAATTAAAATATTTAATAACGGTTTACTTTTATTTATTTTATTATGAAGGAATATCTCACACAATTTTTGCTTCGATTAAAACAACTTTTTACATAGCAATTTCCTCATGGCAATAATTGTAAATATTGGGCAAACTTTCATAGATCTTATCAGATAATAATTTTTCTTCTATAGATTTAAGAGAAATCTTGATATTTGAAATGATCATAGTTTAGATTTTATAGGAGACTTTGACACAATTCTAATCCATTTCTTTGCTTTAATCTTATATTTAACACTGTGTTAACCAAAATTACTAACTGCTAACCATAAAAAAACCCAGCTAAAATGAAAATTTCAAGTTCATAGAAAAATAGATAATCTTATTTGAGTTGAGCAAATATAAATATTATTTACTGATAGTAGGTTAAAACCGAGTGTATTTCAACAAAATGACATGTTTATTTATATAACATATGGAAAAGGTAGTGTGAGATTTTTTAAAACTGATGTTTATTGGGTACGCAGACTAGACTTGACCTTTAGAGTTAACATATTTGCTTCTTCATTAATGGTTTATGATTATTTTTACGATTTAAAAATGGTTACTCCGTAGTTAGGATATCTGGTTAGCAAAATGGAAATACCTAAGGGCACGGGTTCGACTCCAACTAACTGGGAAATAATTTCCTTTAAAAATTATACCAAATAATTTGTTTTGACTGCACTATAAACTATCATTCCCTCTACTCAATCAAAGCTCTGCTTATTAGTAGTAAAAGAGGTAACGGTTGGGGAGGTTAGCACCTAGCAAGTAGGCCACAGACAGGTTCTCTTTCCTAACCACCTATCGCCCCTTTAACCATTCACTCAACTTCCTCCCTCTTGAGACTTCCTTGACCGTCTGCTGAGAGCCAGAGTGTGGTTCAATGAAGGGGAACGCATTCACCTTTCTGAGAACCATCTCGGTGTATGTCTTACCACAATGCCGGAACTCCTCACACTACACCAAATAATGGTAGGATGTTTCTTCATCTCTCCCGCATCTTGACCAAGTTAGATCTCCCTCAACACTCATGGGTGATAGGTGTCACCTAACTTTGAAGTGGCCGGTCAGAATCAATTAGTTGACTCAGGGTCTTACGGCTCTGACTGAGTAACTCCGCCACCCCTGATTTGTTCGGGCTTGTCAGTGACTAGAGTTTATCTGCAGCCTCTGCTTGACTTCTAATGCAACTTTAATGTGCCATAAGCCCATTCATTGATAGTCATATTGACCTGTCTCCTTATGACCCCCGTAGTTCAGAGACAGGGTTCTTCGGCTCCGCGTCTAGCCAAGTCATCTGCTTTTTCGTTCCCTGGAATCCATGTATGTCCAGGAATTCACAGAAGCCTTATCTCTTTATACTTTTCAAACTTGTTAAGAGCGCCCTACTAAACAAGAGCTGACCTCGTCGTAGGAGAATAGACCACTGTCAGAGACGCCTAGTTATCCTAGCATATGTACATTATTTGCTCAGTGCTTTTCGTGATTTCTTCTTTACTTGTCACTGCTAGCATGGGAAATATCTCTACTTGGAAGACGGTGATGTAGGATCCTAGAGGGTAGCTTCTCTTGCACTCCTCTATCTTCCAGATATATTCCTGTCTCCGAAGATGGTACGTCAGCCACACGGGAGCCATTTGTATAGCTTCCCAGAGAATTTAAGCGAAAAATTATTTTCTTATCCTTCCGCTTTTCTCTTTATCCATGAGGAGAATGGCGACAGAGTCAGCAGAACTTCAAAGACAGCTGTAGATGCAAATCTCATTACTAGTCAGGAAAGTTTTTGAACTTTGCCAGCTTTTGGGAGGTGATCATTTGATCCACGCTCGGCCATCAGACCACCAACCAATATTAGATCTTAAGCTAACCTAAAAACTTCTCCGATTTACGAAAATCAACTTAGATTTTTATGTTTTAGAGAGGTACTTAAATGACTGGTAAGGGAATTAAAAAAAATGTTTTTCAGAAAAACGTCTCAAAATATTTTTGTACAAACATTTTTCAAAACTGTACATATTCTTGAGTTTTAAATTGTTTGGGTTCATTGAGGCATTGCGTTAACGGTCTTCTCTTTCGCAAGTTTACGCTATTGACATACACATGGCTCTTCAAGTTTGGAAAGAAATATTAAGAAGAAACAAATTAAAAAGTATTTTTGAGTTTAGATAATTTATGCTAATAATAATTATTGTTAATAATAATAACGAAATAATTTTGATTTATGACTCTGTTTATAAATAATGAAATATACAAAGAACAATGTAATTATGAATTAATATTTCTATTATACAATGGTCGATGTTCGGTTTAATGGATTACCTTGACACTTCAGATCCTGAAAATTTACCTTTAATTGTTCACTAGATGTTTATTAGTTACGCTAATTTACTTTAATTTGTGATTTATCTAGGTCGTAGAATTCTTGGTGTTATTTGTTAAAAATTGGAACAATAGAATAGATATTTCTCACACCATACTTTTGTTAAAAAAAATAATCTTGAAATCAACTTCTGAATTGTCTGAAAAAATTAACTTTTCCGAATATTTCTGGTTCTGTTAAATTCTGATAACAACTGCTTATATGATTAATTATTTTCAAATGAAGTTTTTATCATTAATGAATGTGTTTACAATGGAAATGAAAAAAGTACGTCTAAAGGTGGGTTTAGATGCTCATGTAATTTGCGCAAACTGATTTGTGCATACAAATTTGTGAAAATGAACTGAGTTGTTGTATTCTATTTATACGTTCAATCTACCTTGCACAGTTAGCATATCAAGAGTGTTGGTTTTTTGACATAAAAAATGGAAAATATTGATGAGGAAGTACTTTTTACTGCGGCTGCGGCTTGTGTTATTTAAAAACAACTTAAACTGAAAGAAAAAAAATAGAAGATGGGCTAAACTTTGGTTGTTAAAACGGGATTTGTTTTCTCACATCAATTTAATAGCAGAATTACGTAGTAAACCCGAAGATTTTTGCAACTATTTTCGTATGGACGAAACCACATACCAGCATTTGGTAGATTTATTTATACCATTTATTTCAAGTGCTGACTTTGTTATGAGACGTGCAATTACCCCCACGAACAACTATCAGCTACATTGAGATTTTTGGCAACAGGGAGAAGTTACGAAGATTTGAAATTTTCCATGTGTATTTCCAAACTTAGCTAGTTTGGGGTGCTATAATTCCAGAAACATGTGACGTAATTTACACGGTATTAAAAGACAAATATTTGAAGGTAAGTTTATTATTTATATGTATAATATTAAATTATTATATAATTCCATTACGCTACGCCATACATTGAATCATCGAATTTGTAAAAGAAATGTGCAACCGTTTCATCTTCTTCAGTTTGTTCTTGGTTAGATTCAGTCTCTTGGTAATAATGGGATGGTTGGGTGTTAGGTGATCGATTGAGTGACAGCTGTTTTTCCTTTTGTTGTGTATTGCGTGGTCTTTGAGTGTTAAATGTGGGGTTAGTGTTGAATGGTGGTTGAGTGTTGAACGGGGACTGAGTGTTAAATGGGGGCCGAGTGTCGAATGGGGGATAACTGTTGAATGGGGGCCGAGTGTTGAATGGGGGCCGAGTGTTGAATGGGGACTGAGTGTTAATTACGGGCTGAGTGTTGGTAGATTCTGACTGAAGGGATTGATTCACTAGCAGGAACCTAAAAGAAAACATGTAAAAAAATTAAACAGTAATTAATATTCATGTTTTTGGTTTTAGTTTCCCACCACTGTGGCTGAATGGAAGAGAATTGCAAATCATTTTCAAGATAAATGGGACTATCCTTATTGCTTGGAAGCTGTAGATGGAAAGCTTATACAGATTATAGCCCCTCCTGGAAGTGGATCTTACTACTGCAATTATAAAAAAACCCGCCGTATTGTTTTGATGGCACTTGTAAATGCTAAATATGAATTTATAATGTGTGATGTTTGAACCAACAGAGTATCTGCTGGAGGAGTAATTGACAATACTATATTTATGCAGAAATTACTTGAAAATAAATTAAATTTGCCGGCTGCAGAACCAGTCATTCAGGGTGAACCACCATTAAATTACACCTTTGTCTGAGATGAAGCATTTGCTTTGAGGCCAGATTTTTTAAAACCATCTAATCAAAGAGAACTTGATTATGAAAAAGAATTACCGTTTGTCTAGGGCTTGAAGAATCATAGAAAATGCATTCGGTATTTTAGCTAATCGTTTTAGAATTTTTCATACCACAATTAATGTACAAGTATATAATATTGACAAGGCTGTTTTGGCTTGTTGTGCACTTCATAATTTTCTGAGAAGTAATTCTCCGTTATTAAACTAGTTCAGATAACCTAATGCTGTTAATAAAAATCACACCATAATATAATTTACTATCTTGAGAAACCCCTACATTTAAAGACATAACATCTGTACAAATTTGAATTATATCATCAACCATAAAGTGACCCATCCTTCTACTCAGTTCAGTTTATATTTAGAGGAAAGTAAAATCTGTGTTAGTTTAGTTTACTTGAAAATGTCCGAATAGGATGAAACTAGTAAAAATAACAAATATAGTGAAAATTAGACAAGCAATAAAAAAGTGTTATATATAAATAAGAAATGTTTATAATTTTTTTTAACTAAAAAGATGGGTTAAGATACAAGAAATTTAGGCAAATATTCTAACGCAATGTATCTTCTGCAAGTAAATCATTATATTTAAATGAAAATGTGCGGCTTGTGCAAGTAGAATAGTTTGATGTTTACAAAACTTGTTCTTGCTTGAAAAATAATTAGAGTTGGTGCAAGCAACTGAACGTGTAAACGGTATTTAAACTCGGCGCTTGTGATTACGAGTATTTAAAAACATCTGGTAGTTTTGATTGTGTATTTGTAACATAACGTGTGAAATTCCTGTACAGACTTTGCTTTTATTGCGTTTGACTTATGATATCAAGAAAAGAGAGTTGATGCTATCCAAGGTTTCTGGCAGAATTTGACAATCATGGACATTATCAATAAATCGGTACATTTTTAGGTCGTCTGCATACAAGAGGAAGTGGACATCAGTATCCAAGCTTTCAAAAATATCATTTGTGTACATTTCAAAGAAGAGCGGTCCAAGTTTCGAACCCTGTGACACGCCAGATTTTTGCAAGAAACTATTCGATTTATGATCACGGTACTGAACAAATTGATTTCGATTATCTAGATATGACTGTATTAAAAGAAGTAACGATTTTGAGTGATCAAATTTTTCAAGTTTAGAAATCAAAACGTGGTCAATCCTATCAAAAGCTTTAGAAAAGTCTGTGTAAATCTACCTGACCCCCTCGATCAAGACCTTCGAAAAGAAATTGCGTTTTGCACACAAGGTCCGTTACTCTAGATCGACCCTTCATAAAGCCATGTTGATCAATAGATATTAAGCCAGATACGTGAGTGTACATAGAACCGTGAAGAAAAATTTCAAAAATTTTCCCGAAGTTACAAATAATAATGATGGGCCTATAGTTTGTTATGTCACTGTTTTTCACCTTTTTGTACACTGGACACACACACACGTGAATATTTCCATTTTTGAGGAAATCTCGAAGTACTGAGAATTAAATTGAGAGTTATTAGAAGGGCTTTATCGAATACAATTGAACAATCTTTAATTAGAAATGCCGGAATTATAACAGGCCCATGGTCATTGTGGCTTTAATTTTATTTATAGATTGGCATATTTCCTCCTCAGTGATGACAGATAAGTTGAAGGTATTTATATTCAGACTACTTACGTCGTCAAATTTACGGAGTGTAGGGGACGTAAAGAATTTAGAGAAAAAGTCCGCAAAATTATAAACTTTTACTACAAATCAATAATTTGATTTGATATATATTGTGCGACAAGCGGGGTAACGCAGGGATCCAACTTAGGTCCGCTTATGTTTTTAATGTTTGTCAACGACATTGAGAAGTCTATAAATTCTCATATGTTTCTCTATGCTGATGATTTGAAAATAGTGAGAGTAATAAATAGTGAGCAAGATTGCCATACAATACAGGATGATATTGATTCCCTGTACGCTTGGTGTTCACAGAATAAATTAGGTTTGAACATTAATAAGTGTGAAACAATGACGTTCTCAAGGAAAAAAAACATGTTAGAATATAATTACAAAATAGGTAACTCTATTCTGCAACGCTGTCATCAGAAAAAAAGATCTAGGTATAATATTAGACCCTGAATTATCGTTTATTCCCCACTATGAATATATTAATAGTCATTGCCTAAAAATGTTAGGTTTTATAATCAGGAACACTAAACAGTTCACAAGTATTGAATGTCTCAAGATATTATATTTCTCCTTTGTCAGAAGTCGATTGGAGTACTGTAGTGTTGCTTGGTCTCCGTACTATAATGTTCATATTATGATGCTCGAGCGTATACAACGTAAGTTTTGCAAATACTTGTATTTCATAAAGCATAAAAGATACCCCGAGCAGAATTATAGCTATAGGGCTTTATTAAATGAATTTGAAATCGAGCCATTATTCGTGCGGCGTAAAGTAACGAACATTACATACTTGTACAAAATTATCCATGGTCAAATTGATAACCCTCAATTCTTAGATCAGGTGCATATTAATATACCTAGATTTGGTACTAGACAGCCTTCAATCTTTATTTATGATACACCCCACACCAATCAGCACATGAATTCACCATTACTTTCTATGTATAGACAATACAATGAATTGCAGAATTTTGTTGATATATTTTGTGATAATTTTACGCATTTTTCTCGTTCGCTTAAAGAAGCTGTTTTAACTAATTCTGCATTTTGACCTTGACTATTGTTGATTATGCCGTTCATGTATGTTATTTAATATTATTCGTATCTCCATCATTTAATGTTTTTTTTACATAAACTTTTGTTAAATATTAGCTTTTATTTTTTGTGTAATGTCATGGACTTAACTAAGTCCTTTGAGCATAACCTGTATTTGGACAGCTGTGTCTGTCGCACTTCTATTTTCTATTTTCTATTTCTTTTAATGTTTAGCTATAGATTTTTGTTGCGTTAAATTATATTTCTTAATGAAATACTGTAATTTGCTATGTTTTTGTATCCTATTTATGGACAGTCTTGTCTGTTGGATTTTAATAAACCTTATTATTATTATTATTATTATTATTATTGATTGTTATTTGAATTAATAAAACTTCAAAAATTGTTAGAACTGGTTCGCCTATTATTTTCAATGTTATCTAAATATAACTTGTAAGCACTATTGATGTCAGATTTAATTTTTGCTCTCAATGTTTTAAATGTATTGTAATATTCAGTGTTACCAGACTTTTTACATTTGTTTAATATTTTTTTTCCTGGATTATCTGTCTATTAAACCGTATGGGATAAGACCCATAACTTTTAAAGCACATCAAACTAAAAAGTGAAAAATAATTATTAATATAAACTGAAAACATTAATAATGAACGAAAAATACTAGTATTATTGTGAAAAAAGCGTGGGTTGCTCGATATACGAAAAATATGGCACAAAGCGCCCCACGCTTTTTTTCACAATAATACTAGTATTTTTCGTTCATTATTGTTTTCAGTTTATATTAATAATTATTTTTCACTTTTTAGTTTGATGTGCTTTAAAAGCGTGTTTTTTAGTTTTTTTAAACTATATTTATTTTTCACTTTTTAGTTTGATGTGCTATGAAAGCGTGTTTTTTTAGTTTTTTTTAAACTATATTTATATTGCTTATTGATGCTGATATTATAACATATTACGATCCAACAGATACTTCTGAAAAAAAAAAATTCTTTTTCAGCCATAGACGAGATTTGAACTCACGCCCGAGGAGTCCGTCGTTTCGCGACGACTAAGACTTGTGCCTTAGCCCGCTCGGCCATCGAACGAACTGAGAATCACGGAATGTACTAACAGTAATAAGCCACTTGCTCTCACGCAGAGGTACGTGAGGAAAGGAAATTATTTAATTCTGGCGATCCTGATCAGGATAATGATATAAACTTATCAAATTATTGTATTGTTACCGGTTCTTCGTAAGTGTACAAAGTTTCAATTAAATCTATCCGTTTAAAGTGGGTCAAAATCGAGTCCAAAGAGTCGGTTACAAACAAACAAACAAACATACAAGTGAAGCTAATAAAAGCGTGTTAAAAATAGACCTATCTGAGGATTTTTCCAAAATATTTTCGTATTCAGAAATAATGAATTTATTCCACACTTTATGTACACCCAATGCAAGGAGTTGGATCTATTTTTACGGCGACTCTGTTTATTTCAAAACGAGAGTTAAAGGGTACAGCTGCAATTTATAATTTAATTTAGTATTGTTATTATAAGCAATTGTTTCAAGGATGTCGAAATTTTCCTGCAGCTATTGTAAATCACGGTAAATAAATGTTTCCCATTATCTTTAGTCGTATTAGTTTAACGCTTTCCCCTCTCATTAAATATGTGTAAAACTTTTTAAAAAAGGTTGTAAATATAATTTTAAATGTTTTAATTAACTTAATTCCCCATAAAAATAATTCTGAGAAGTACTAGATAAAAATTTCATCAGATTGACGCGTGCGAAACATTACAAATTGGCACTTTAAGTTACAACAATTTATTTATTATATTTAGTATGTATAATTAATTATGAAGCAATAATAATAATTTATTAATCTTAACAAAAAATCCAGCAAAAGTAAGAAATTTAAAAACCACGACAAATGTCTTTAAATGACCATGGTATTTAGAATCCGCGTGGCGCGACCATTAGCATCTCTGTACTCTCCTTATATTACATACATCAGACATTTGCAACATAAACACAGTGGCGTATAGATAGAGTCAAATTAGGTTGTATGTTGACAGGAGGTTTTTTAGTTTCGCCAGTAACTATCGAATACGAAATATACAGAATAACTGAGACTGTTTTTTATTTAATACGCATTTTAAACATATTTTCGAGTGCAAATGGATGCCATGACGTAAATAACAGGGGTGAACTGCAAAACAAGAGCAGACGGTACAGTAAATGTTCCTAAACTTGGCTTCAGATTTAGATTTGCTTTTATTTGAGAATCACTTTTTTACAGTCAGTCAAATAAATAATCGTAAAAAACTCAAAATAACAATTTTCGCTTAATTTATAATTCAAAACTGTCAATTTGGTTAGGTTAAGTTAGGTTAGTTTAACTAAAAAATGTGTACCTATTTACTGCGTTCACTATTTACATTACGTTTTAAAGACAACTGCAGCTGTCGATATAATTATATTACTTTCAAATAAGTATGAAGGAGAAATGTGGTTTCGGTTGCTCTACAATGGTTTCGAATAAGAAAACTTATACTTATTTTAACTGCATGCATTACAATAAAAGAATGGGCCGACATATCAACCAGTATATAATTTAAAAATTTGATTAAATTAAAAATAAATGCCTTACGTTGTCCACTATTTTATGTCATGGCTTGTGATACCCAGATATATACTTAGTTTATCATATGCTCCCCACATTTCAAATAACCGTAGGAGCCATGACATCGACCATTTCATAATTTTCAAATAAAATTAAATAAAAAATATGTTTTTGTTGTCCACTACTCTCTATCATGTTTTGTGATACCTAGTCAAATACTTAGTTTACTATATGCTGTATATATTCCAAATAACCGCAGGTGCTATGATAGCGACCAATATATCATACCCAAATAATATTGAAAAAAAAATACTTTTCGTTGTCCATTATTCTTTGTCATCGCTTGTGATATCCAGACATATACCTTATTTACCAAATGTTGCCTATATTCCAAATAACCGTAGGTGCTATGATATCGACCATTATATAATTTTATTTACTATACAGGGTGGAGCAATAGTGCGTCCGACTCAAGTTCTATGATAGCTAGAAACTTGATTTAAAAACATAAGTAAATTAGACAACAACTCTTTTCACTCCTGTATTATTATTGACTTTTTTCCCAACCACTTGGATGTAATGATTTTTTTTTTATTTGTTGAAATTATACCATTTACACGTATATATTAAAAATATCACTACATCACAACTATCGATTTTTAGAAGAAATACGGTAGGACCAGTTATGATACATCTGTGTGATGACACTCAGCCATTTTCACTTCCTAAAAGTATACAGGGTGGCCAAAATCGATTTTTAAATTTACTAAATTTTGAACTGAATTTTCTCAATTTTTTTCAAATGGAACACCCTGTATATTTTTGGACGATGTGATGTAAGATTGAAAAACGTACGTTCATTCCTATGTACTGTTTGTGACCATTTTCAATTTATTGAACAATAACTGCAAAATTCAGAAAAAAAATTTAAAATGAGTGGTTTTTTTTTCCAATAATTCAAGGGAAGGTATTATAATAAGCGTGTTACATGATGCCAATAAAAAATATCACACTAACAACAAACCAAAATTTGAAGGAAAAGATAATAAATGCTTTTAGAAGTATCATTCCTGCAATTTTATGAACAGTAGAAACCTCATTCTAAGGACGCATAGAAACATGTGTCAATTAAAATGGGCAACACGTGGAACACTTTTTATAATATCTTCTTTAAAAAAAAATATATTTAATTTTTATTGCTGAATTTTGCAGTTATTGTTCAATAAATCGAAAATGATTAGAAATAGGGATGTACGTACAAAAAAATTTTCGTTTTTCAATTCATCACATCACATCTTTCAAAAATATGGATGTTCCATTTGAAAAAAATTGAGAAAATTCAGTTCAAATAGTTGTAAATTTATAAATTATTTTTGGCCACCCTGTATACTTTTAGGAAGTGAAAATGGCTGAGTGTCAGCACACAGATGTCTCATAACTCGAGATATCGAGGTCGCACGCACTATTGCTCCACTCTGTATATTCAAGTAATGTAAGAAAAAAATTACTACTTACACAATGGTGATGTTACAAGTTCTGGAAGTACAGAATATCACCCTGATTTATATAAAGATAAATAATATTAACTCATCCTTCTAATAAACGAAGAAGTTATTCTTATTTTATTGTAATTAGAATTAATATCTTATCAACATCTAACAGGTTTTCCTACAGCCTTGTTAATTTTGAAATTTATTTTTAATTAATAAATAAATATATTTAAATTTATTTTTATCTTCCATATATTAAAGGTATTTTTACTACTAAACATAAAATTTCAATAATACTTTTAAATTATTTTTATTTATTAAGCATTTTCTAGATTAAATCATTGATGATAAAAACAAAATAACATTGAATCTACAATAATAATTTCCGCATATTTATACTTCGTTTTTCAAAAAATAGTACCCTATTCTTGTTTTTGATCAACATATAAAACTGTTTAAGTTGGAGTAAAACGATGTACTAAAAATAATTATTGCAGATGACTATACAGGGTGTCCCAACCAAAAGTAGGCACCCTGAATAACTTTAGAGATAAACATTTTTTTAAAAATTGGTGAAACACGTCGACCTTGTTTCCAAGGGGGACATATTTTAATGGAATACTTGTATACCTATCATCATTCCTCTACCATACACGGCCACCCCCTCAAAAAATTCAAATGGCAAAGGGGATCGAATGATACATCGTTTGAAGGGTCTTTCAGTTCTCTACATAACTGTGTATTTTTTTAAACTTTTATCGATTCGTTCCTGATAAATAATTGTTTCATTATTTTAGGTTCGGGAAATAAAAATAAAAGAAGCAGTTTAAATTATCATATGTATTGTTCAAAATGACCTCCACTGACCTCCATACAGTAGTATAATCTGTCTTGAAATTCTGTACGGACATTTCTGAACACATCTGGAATCAATAAACGGCATTCTCGAACAATTCTTTCACGTAACTCTTCCAGAGATGCGGGTTTTGTTGCAAATTCCTTCGATTTCAAATGTCCCTACAGAAAGAAATCCAAGGGAGTTAAATCGGGTGACCTAGCGGGCCACTCCATCGTTCAGGAAACCGATTATCCAAAAATTGACGGACTGCTATAGCAAAATGTGAGGTGCCCCATCCTGTTGAAAAAAACAGTTCGCCCTTTAAAAAATTATCGTCTTCTTCGAGGATTTGGGTAATCTTTGGGTCGATGTTATTTTCTAACAGATCGAGGTACCCTTCGCCATTTAAATTGTCAGGAATAAGAAACGGCCTGACAATGTGATTCCCTAAGATGCCAGCACAAACATTTAACTTCTGAAGCCTTTGGGTATAAGTTTCCATGAACAAATGTGGATTGGTTTCACTCCAATACCTACAATTGTACCTGTTTACCTCCCCATTTAACTGAAATGTCGATTCATCAGAAAAACACGTATTGTACAGTAGATTAGCATTACCGTTTAATTGTTCACTAAAAATCTCACAGAATTCAAGCCGACGATCGGGATCATCTTTGTGTAATTCGTGTACCAATTTAAATTTATATGGATGAAATTTGTGGGCCTTTACAATTCGATGAACACTGCTTCGTGATATATCGGAAGCCTCAGCTACTTTCCTGATCGATTGAGTATTATCCATCTGCAAATGACCCAGAATTGCCACTTCGACTGCTTCATTCCTAATGGGTCGCTGAGGTTCATGCTTTTTGTTTCCTACAGAACCTGTTTCCATAATTTTGTTAATAATTGTAAAACATACTGAGAACCAACCCTTCTATCTGGGTTCTATTGAATATGCGCTCCGTAGCTCTTAGATCCTCTTTTATATGAATTTTTGTGTTTTTCGACTTCTTTCTATTCTTGATAACCTGAGTCTTACCTTTGTAAGTTGACAGTTTAACAAATATGACTCGTGTTTACTAGCATCAAATTTTCCCATTCAGTAACATTCAACTATTTGTTGTTGTTCAATTCCCATTAGGTCGATGGTGTTTTTAACTTCTTGTTTAGTACTTACAGCAGTATTTACTTTTATGGCATATATTCTAATATTTTGTCTTCTTGTATACAGTTCCATAGCTTATATTTTTTGTTCCAGACTTTTGATTTTGTTGTCATATTCCAGTTTTTGATCATCCAATTTTTTTGTTATAATTGCATCCATTATTTCACCTAGATTACTGGTTAAATTGTTGTACGTATCGTTAATTTGTATAACTATTTACATTTCCAATAATAATTAAATACTAGGTTTGTGATATATGTATCACTATTGCATACGGAGCTTAAGAGAGATATGTCTACTCGATACGGTTTATGTCTATCGATGGAGTTTAGGTCCCTCAATTCACATGTTAGTTTTGAGGTTCCCTCGCCACAATTGAGACGGGGCGACAGCAACAATTTCACTCAACATTTGGGTAGAAATAAATGGAATTTATTTAGTGGCACTATTTATATTACCGCTATTAAATGGAGTAATGAATCCAGAGTTTCTTCAAGAGCACCTGCAGGAATTGTTGGCAGATATCCCACCCGAAAGATGATGCAATATGCAACTTATACACAATGGCGCTCAACCATATTCAGTGAATCACCTAAATAATATATATCTAAATCAGTGGATAGGTCGAGGGAACCTATTTCTTGGGTACCTCGTTAAACTGACCTTAATCTTTTAGATTTTAACTTAAGATATTTAAAAATCTAGAATACGTATTATCCGTTGAGAGCAGAGATAACTTCTAAACAGAATTAACCATCTTTGTGAAGCAATAAAAAAATGATGTTATGACGAGATCAGAGGTCGTCAGTTCGACGTGCACAGGAGTGCAATAGACAGAGTAGTGCTCATATTGAGCATTTGGTATGATTTTCACTGTTGGAATAAAAATACTATATCCAGTCATTCTCGAAACAATTCATTTTATTTAAATCAAATAAGATTCCCTTTTTTCTAAAAAGTTTGGGAACATTTTCAAAGTATAAATTTAAAAAAATCAACCCTTTCAAAGCTTTGTGATTAGGAATGTTATGCGTAGTTCACCTCCGACTTCCGTAATGTGTCATTAAAAAGTGTATCACACTGTTCTAATGATCTTGTCACTATTAATGTTACTCGACATTTCTCACACTCTAACAAGAAATAAAAATGATTTTAAAAAAAATTTTCATAAAATAACTTTAAGGGAGGATATATCAGTATGGGTTATTCACATCTGTTCTACTCGTCTCTTAGAGATAGCCCCACCTTCATAGGAACACTCCGTACGTCAAAATAAAAAATTCGTCAATAAAGTGTTTGCAATCTTCAACGTAATTAATTACAACTAATTTATCATTGTACATTCACTTTTTATAACCTTATCTACATGTCACTGTACCTGTTTGAGGTAAAAACAATCGAAAACTTATTAGCTGACAAGATAGTTTAGTCGTGTCTTCTTTTGTATTACCAATTATAATTTAAAATTTACGGATGAAGCAGATGTCACAAAAAAAATAACTAACATGTTTGGGTTACGTGTTTAATTCAAAAACATTGGATTGTAATTCATTTATTTTAAATATATTGGTAAATAATTATAAATAAATACGTCCCTGACATATCAGGAAGGAATTTAGTAATTCATTAGTTTATATTCGTATCAAATACCGTTGATGAGTAAAACGAATCACGATTTATGCAGACTTGGCAAGAGTGCACCTATTGTTTATAGAAATTGTTCAGTTAATTTTACTCTAACTTTTATCTACGGTAATAATATCCATTGCAACATGATGGCTATGGACTTAATACATGAAGGTCGAAATGGGAAAGGTCAAATGGTGTGATATAGGGACATTTTATTATTCTTTTGATGCTAAAGAGTTTTAATTTTGTCAATATTTCGGCATATATGTTAATTGCTGTTGAATGTTTTTAACTAAATAAATGAATAAATAAATAAAGCATCCAGAATTTTTTATTGAGAATTTCGGGCATTTCCCTTGTAGGGTAGCAAAAAGCTCTTAATTTTCATTCTTTACGAAGTTTGAAAAGTATGATGCGACACTTCATGTACTACTTGACAAATATTACGAGACACAGATATGGGCGAGGCATACAAAAAATGGATGATGTTGTTAGACAGAGACAATTGTTCCGAAGTACAATCAGAGCAGTAAGTTTTCCGGCAATGCTGTCCGATAGACATTTTGTTTCACAAATGGCTTTCTAGTCCTTTTTAACAATCTCTAAACAACAATGCTTGTCAAATAATAAGAGGAACCCTTCATATTGTATTTTATGAGCCAACTTGGCATCGTCGAAAAATTATTTACATTTATTTCTAGACTCTTCTATTATTTCTGTTATCCATTGTTTTTATGGTCTTAAGTTACACCAAAAGACTTATCAGTTCTTCTATATTTAGGACAGGTTTTGTGTTCATTGAACCTAGTCAGAAATGTCCAAATATTCCAATTTTATTCTTAGCCTACCTAAAAATCGTATTATATTTTCCTGATGGACCTTTTGTTGGATCATGACCATCATGGGGAAGTTGAATTAACATGGAATTGAAAAAACACTTAATTCTATTTCTACGATATTTATAGTGTGCTGGTAAAATTTTTGTATGTATTTATTGAATTCTAACTTATTTTCAGTATTTCTAAATGCTAGTACATCTAAAAATGTTAGTTGTCCTCTAATTTATACAATATATTTTTTATAGTAACATCGATTCATTCCAATAATTCCTTTAAATAATAATTCAGTTTGTAAGATCGGTATAATTGGAAATATTTATATACTCAGCACATAACAGGTTACAAACCCAAATAGTACAAAATTGATATAAATCTTATATTAACTAATCTTAAATAAATTATATACCTATGTTAAAAATTTTACAATATTGTAATTCAGGGAATTTTTGTATAAAAATAAGTAAAAGAATACCAATCTAGAACTGCAAATCGTATTTATAAAATTGTTTCAATTGCTCAGAAGTAATATTAAATATATCAATATCATTATATCTAGTGATAGTTTATACTTTGCCGTAAACGATGTTTCATTGGACGTTACCCATATGTTGTGTTCTGATGTTCCATATACATCTCTTAATTTCTTGTGATGTAAGATGGTACCCATACAGGGAAATATTCCCTTAATTCCGATAATTTATATAAGGTGTGTATGTTGTATATAATCTTGAAAAAAAAGACATCTCGTTTATAAGTCCTAGTTTTTTTTTGAATCTAAGACAATATGTGTATGTATTCTATCATCGTAATTAAGGTCGTTATAATGTTTAATTTATGTAAAATAAACTTGGCAAATTAATTTTGCAAATTGTCAGATTCATTAGATTCATGTACTTTAGATTCCAGATTACTGAACAGTATTCCAAACCACTAACGACTAAAGTTCTGTACAAAATTAAAATAGAATTTATATCTTTAAAATCGGTGCAGTGCCTACGAGATAAATCAACACATCTTATATATCTGTTTTACTTTTGTGTCAATATATTGATTGAATCTAAAATCGTAAATAGTAAATGTCACTTCTAAATCATCAATGGAATTTACATGAGCAAAGCCTACTCCATCTATGCCGTAATTAAAAAATATTGGAGACTTCTTTTTGGAAAAAGTTTTACATTTTTTTATATTTAATTCCATTTTATTATTTACACACCAGGTTAATATTTTCTTAAATCTTTTTGTAATTTTTTGACAATCGAAATAATTTTTTACTTTAATAAATATTTTTAAATCATCGGCGAATAATAGTGTTGCATTCTAATTCTAATAATATCATTTATATCATCATCATCATTTATAAATATTACAAATAAGAGTGGACCTAAGTGTGACCCCTGAGATATACCAGATGATGGACAAAATGGAATGAAACTATAATTTTCCATTTTGACTATAAGAGCCCTCTCACTTAATTAACTGCCAAGACACTAAAAGAGGGATCCATGAAGACCTATGTCTTTGCATTTTTGTAAGAGGTTGGTAGGTAGGGTCCACCCAATCCAATGTTTTTTTTTTAAATCAGTGTAAATAGAATCTAGCTATATTTCCTCAGCAACAGCCTCGGTAATATCATTACTTTAAATCGCCAAGTTTGAACAAGTTGACTTTCCTCTTAGATAACTATGCTGTTCGGGAATTATTACTTTTTCAATTTTGGAGCATAATTTACTTGTTACTAACGTTTCGAAAACTACCAAATAAAAAAAATAATTGTCGCCCTTTGCAAGTGGATATTGTTGAC
Source organism: Rhamnusium bicolor (assembly GCA_029963845.1). Lineage (NCBI taxonomy): Eukaryota > Metazoa > Arthropoda > Insecta > Coleoptera > Cerambycidae > Rhamnusium > Rhamnusium bicolor. Next base: position 103,714 of record JANEYF010002517.1, read on the forward strand.
CATAGCACAACATATTATGCAACAGATACCTTTAGTTGGTTAACGATTTTGATATGTGGTGAACTGAGATCTAATAGCTGAACCAACAAGACGGACGTACCCCGCTTGTTTTTCAATTTTTAACAGGTAACATAAGATTGTCGAAGGTTTTCGATCCATTTCGTGCTTACAATTGTTAATTTTAAGTATGATGGGTTTGTAAGAAGTTTCTTAGGCATCGTTGTTTCAGATTGTAGTTATTAACAACAAAGTATTTGCAAGACGAAAATTTTAGCAAATGAAGAAATTTGGTACTAATATTTTATTGGTCCTCCCATTTTGGTCAAATCTAGAGTTGTTCTGGACGATACTATTTAATCACTTACTTCCGCCTTGAAATAGGAAATTTCAACTTCGCCTTGATTAATGTTCTCAAGGAATATATGTATGATAATATTATCAAAATAAGAGTATATTTTTTATAAATTTTCTTTCAGTTTTTCTAAAAATATAACAGAAAGAAGCGAACTTTAATCGAAGTAATTTGTATTAGTAAAAATTTAAGCCTAGGTAACTGTGATACTCTGGACACATATAGCAATACGTATCACATGCTGGTTTTTGTGTTTTGTTATTTTGCATGGATTATAGAGAACCTTAGTAAATTTTTTACAGAGATTTTAAACATTTCGATATTGATGAATTCGGTTCTGATGCACTTTGTATTAATTGGCTAGATATTGCCTCTATAGAAGACATAAATTTAAAAACGAACACTTTAAATTTTGCTATTATTACACTTTTTGACGCTCATATGCCTCTACGTGTCATAAAAATGAATCTCCAATTTCAACTGTATATTACTTATAACATTAAAAAAATGATTAATTTGAAAAATAAAGCTCTCAACAAATATCTAAAAACTAAAACAGCAGCTTCTAGATAAAATTAGGTGGAGCTTAGAAATCTTGTCAAAGGTGCTATTAAGGAGGAAAAGAAAGCCTACACATGGTTTATTTTGGAGAAAAATAAAAATAACAGTACAAATTTTTGGCAAAATCTTGCTCAATTGGGTGTCAGCACTAAAGCTAATACAGATAGAACTTTACCTGAAAATCTCATGAATCCGGAAATTATTTATGATTATTTTGTGAATGTTGAGGGACAATAGATTTTAAACAGAAATATTAAAATTTTTTATAATAACAACAGTCTCAATGACCATTTAGCATTTAACTTTAAAAATATTACAAATAGTGACTTTTATGATAGTTTAAAAAGCATAAAATCTTAAGCTTATGGAGTAGATAATATTAATATAAATATGAAGTACAGTAATTCCATACTACATTGATGTAATTAAAAAATTTTTAATGAGTCCATCGAATATGGTAAATTTCCAGATGTATGGAAGTCTGCTAATGTCATCCCAATTCCTAAAATTTGTATACCTGCATTGGTAAATGATCTGCGTCCAATTAATATATTACCTGCTATGTCAAAGTTGCTCGATCGCATCCTATCCAAACAGATTACCAAGCTTTTGGATACAAATAAAATACTACCAGAGATTCAGTCAGGTTTTCGCCAAAAACATGAGGCTAATTCGGCATTATTAAAAGTAGTAAATTACATAGCAGATGCTATGAACAAGTCAATGTGTAGTGTTTGTCCTATTAGATTAAAGTAAGGCCGTTGATTCAGTTAATTTTGAATTGTTAATAAGCAAATATTACATACATTGGTTTTGGGAATACTACCCTGAGTTGGTTTCGTAGTTATTAATATGGGCAATTGCAAATGGTTAAAATTTGCAGCGACCAGTATGCTCAGTTCAGAACTACCTTAAGTGGCGTACCTCAGGGAAATATTCTCGGACCATTGTTATTCTTAATGTTTACATTTGACTTGCCCAGTGCCATAAAATATTGCCAGATACATCTTTACGTCGATGACGTTCAATTATACAAAGCGCTCACAGTTCCTCAGACAGATGAGGTAATTGAACTTATCAACCAAGATTTGATTAATTTTACTAACTGGTGCATTGATAACGGTCTACGTGTGAACCCAAATAAAACAGTAGCATTATGTATAGACAATGAACATCAGAGAAACTATATAAAAATATTCTAGTACATGAGGTTTTCATTAATTGTATAGAGACCTCGAAAAATCTTGTTGTCATGATTGATAATAATTTATGTTTTAATGAATCGGTAAATCAAATTTTCAAAAAACCATTTTTCAGATTAAAATCCATTTATCACTTAAAAGATGTACTCGACGAATAAGCAAAATTATTACAATTTTCTGCCAAACTATAATCAATTAAAAATCTAGAGAATTCATAATGCCTGTATGAGATTTGTTTGCTGTGTGCTGTAGAGAGATCACATTACATCATATCTAAATAGATTATCTGAACCAAAGTTGTCTGTACGGGTTGAATATCTGTATGTAATGTTTTTGTATATGCTATGTTAACTCCGGCGTATTTATATAATTATTTATTAATTAATTAGTTCAGATGTTCATGATGTTAATCTAAGAGTAAATTCGTTCACAATACCTCAGCATTTAACTTCTAAATATACAGGGTCATTTTCATATATGGTCCCTCGTCTTTTAAATACAGTACTAAATACTCTAGATTTGCCACCAAAAATATTTGTAAGACAACTGCTATTTACTTTTAACTGAATTAAAGTACACTGTTTCACTATTATCATAATAATATAGAGTTGTAGATGTATATTTAAACATATATCGTCGCTGTCGTGTCAGCGAATATTTTATCATTTAATATTGTTTGGGAATGTTTTATTAGGTAATTACAATATTATATTCTATCTACGTACATACGCAAGTAAAAATCGTCTCCAAAATTGATCGCTACCCCCCGTTTTTGAGTGACTACTGAAAATTACTCGAGAAAGTATGAGAAATTTCAATATCCGTATGCACTGTTGACCAGGTAAAGAGCATAACGTTTCATTCAGTAAAAAGTTTATATAATATTTTGAAAACATTCTTCCAATAATTATTTATGTATATAATTATTAATATTTATTAGAAAGGTATTATTGTATTAAAGTTACATAAAACCTACATACAATACCACCTTAATATTTTCATATGCCCCGGAAGTAGGAAAATACATTGTGGGAACAAGATATTTTTTTATTATTTAAATTATGATCTAATGCTTCAGAATTAATATTAATAGTGTAGAACAACGTGATTAACGCTGTAAATAACAAGTAAATTAAAGGTGATCGTCATAGGTAAATTATTTAATGACTTACTTTACAACAAGTATGTGATATCTCCATAAATATCCTTTATGGATATATTAACTATTTCTGTCTTTATGTAAACACTATATACTTAATTAAAAACAAATGGTGATAATTTATTGTAATAGGTAATTATTCGTAAATACTGCTAAGTTGCTACAAATGGATGTTCTCATTAAAATAAGTGTTCAAAATGATTTCCGTTGACTTCCATACAGTAATACAAACAACTTTGCAAGAGAGAATGAGCGCTTGCAAAATGTGTGGTGTAAACTGACGTCATTCTTCAGTTGTTCGTTGCCTTTGTCTTTGGCTATGTTGCATAAATTTTGTACTTAAATACTCCCATAAGAAAAATCCAATGAACAACAAGTCAGGTGATTTAGCCGGTCATTCGATAGGACCACGTTCTCCAGTCAATTATCCAGGAAATTGACGTTACAAAAATTGTCGTACGGGAACCACATAGCTAGAAGGTGTACAATTTTGCTGGTAAACTTATTAATCTTCAAGCAAATTTTCTTAATTTTCCAGTATCTCTGTTATACGAGGATTAACAGTGGTTTCAAGAAGTTGACGGTACTAATTCCCATTTAAATTACCATCAATAAAAAAGGCAGAAGGGGTAGACCACACATTGAGTTTTTGTAGATGTTGGGTATGAGTTTTCATAAATAAATGGGGGTTGTGTCAGTCCAATAGCTACAGTTATGATTATTTACTTTTTCTTCCAAAGAAAATGTATTCATCATTAAAATATATACAAGTTCACATTTTTCATGAGGTTATTAGTTACAATTTTGCAAAATTGTAGTCTCCGATAATTATCGTCTTCATTTAGTTTTTGAGCAAGTTTTGTTTCATACAGGTGAAATTTCTTTTTTTTTTTTAATTCTTCACACACTGCTTAGGAATACTTCCCATGCCTGGGAAAGTTTAGTTAAAGACTAATTGTCAACTGTTGCAGCTGTCCCAAAACAGCAACTTCAATAAGTTTATTTATTGGTTGATGTTTTTTGAGCGATTTTCCCTGAATTTTCGCATTAAGTTTATAACACACTGATATCCAATCAACTAATCGGGATACATTTCATTAAAAGCACGCACTGTAGCTCATGCATAGTGGTCATTTTAGAAATAAAATTCACAGTCTCGATTCTTTCGACAGTGGTGTAAATCGTGTTAACAGTTTATAATACAAAAATAAACTAATTGTTGAGTGAATATGTAATCTAGCATTTTCTACTGTGAAAAACGTCATCGACTATGTTTCGCAAGAAAATCGTAATAACTTAATGATAAGAAAGGTGCTATTCCATTTTGTATTAGCTTATTTCGTCCATCCAATATTTACTGTAACAAAATATCTGATTTGGCTAACACATAACTTTCTTATACCAGTGCATATCATCCTGATCTAAAAAAATCTTTTTATTTAATGCTTGACTCACTTCAATTAAATTTTAAAAGCGTATCTTGAAACATTTCATTAAAATTTTTAAATAATTAATTATCAACGTCCTTTGATACTGTCAGTAATAATTCATGTAATATTTTTTAATAATTTCTTCTTATTGATATACTGACATTTTTGTAATTAAATTAGACATTTCAGATCTCATACTGCCAAATTTATCCTAACTCCATTTTATGTGGTCAAATGTGTACAAAATTTCTGTGTCTATCAGCTTTGTTTAAGTACATGAAAAATATATTTTATTGGCTTGATATAATAGACTTAATTTATAATCTTTCATCAAGAATATTTTTTACTTTCTTATATCCAATAAGGAAGTATAGTATTGTGATTTTTTTTAGTCAAATACAAAAAAAGTTTGCATCCCGTGGAACCCCTTTCAGCAAACCAGTATTGCTCATCACCGGTTTTTTTCCTTGTGTTTGGTTTTTAGAACGTGTATCAAATTTGAATGCTTTATCTCAAAACCTGTGGCTACTATTACGATACTACAGACATACAGACAGTTTTTTCCTCAAGTTATGTTTTTTCATCATGATTCGTCAAAATTCATCCAGAAATGCAATAAAAAATGTTTAAATATTTTTCCCGGAATTGTATCTTTTTCTCTTCTTTCATTCATTTTCTCTTCTGATGGTACCATAGTCACCTTAAATGTTGTTGAATATCTTAATTGTCAATTTTGGGAATTCTCCCATTAGTATTTTTTGAGTTATCGCGGATACACACACACGCACGAACCGACAGACATAATTCAGAAAATAGTCAGAATGGATTCCGGAGGGTTCAGAAGATATAAATCAATCAAAATCTCGAGGTCGAAAAAATCATACTTTCTTAATTTAAAAAAAGTAAAAAGTCAATCTGTATCATAAATTCTCTTATAGCTATTAATGTAACGAGATTATTGTGATTTATAATAATCGAGGACGTTGCCAGGTGCGTCTGAGATGGTTTAAATTACATAATAATCGAGTTACATTCAAAGCTTTATCGTATCATTGACAACGTTGACGTGAAAAAATCAACAACTTTGGTTGTTATTTTAGCGTGCCATAAAAATTAAGATAGCCTTAATTACGACAAACTTTGGCGAAATCATGGAAGATATTGATATTCCTGAAAATATACTTGCTACTGCTAACACTGTAAGATTAGATTTGCTTCCGGATAAATCAAAAATTCATTACGAAAAAAGAATAACCTTAGTTTTGTGAGTGGCGGGATAGAGAACAGGTTCAAGGTGCTGGAGAAACGGTAATGCTTGCTTATTTTGTGAAACTGTCAAATCAATACTCCCCGTTATCTTTGTGGTCTAAATATTCTATGTTACGAGCTTGTTTGGAGTTGAGGGAAAGAGTGGAAATCGACAAGTATGATGCTTTGATACGATTCATTAAGAAAGAAAATGTGGGATATAGAGCTAAAAAATCGAAAGTAATCACGAAAGAGCAGGTTAGTGAATTTGTTTGTTCTACCCGAGACGAGACATTTTTAATGATGAAAGTAGCTTTCTTAATTGGAATTGACGGAGCTTGTAGAACCAATGAATTAACGAAAATGTTCATGGAAAATGTTGAAATTCTAGAGAGCAAACTAGTAATCACAATTCCTGACTCAAAAACCCACAAGAAAAGGTTTTTTGCGGTGATATCTGACGGAGACGTTAATCCTGTGGCTTTATTTAAAAAATATATAGCATCACGTTCAACTCATACTCCGCATAGAAGATTGTTCGTATCATATAGAAACGGAAAATGCACCGTTCAGCCTTGTGGTATCCATTTCTTTTCTAAAATAGCTGTATCTCAAACTTGAAAATCCAACTATGTATACTGTATACATTGTATTAGAAGATTTTCAGCAACTTTTCTTGTTAATGCTGGTGGAGACATATTAGATTTATAAGAACGTGGTGGTTGGGAATCGACCAATGTTGCAAGAGGGTATTTAGAAGATAACTTGACTAAGAAGGTTTCCATTGCGCGAAAAAGTTGGAGACGTTTCTGTAAACACTGTATCATGTACTAAAGAGACCATCGAACTGAAAAAGAATGTTGCTAGGCAAGATTCAGTGGATATGCCCATCATTTTGGACAATAATGGTGTATCAGGTGTATCTATTAAATTTGAAAACTGTCAAAATATTCACGTCAATGTTCATAAATAATAGCTATAAAATAAAATTCGTATCTAGGGTATTATGATATGGCAACTAACATATTATATATTGTAACTAACGTATTATGTGCTACTAAGTTATTGTGAAGTTGTAGTATTATGATATTAATAATTATCAATACAGATTTAAATTAAAAGAACCTTAATTTTTAATGATACGATAAAAGAACATAAATAATTATTCAGATTTAAGTCCATAAGTGAAGGAATAATGTCTACGTTTACTGAATTACGAAAAGAAAAGTTACTCTTTATAAAAAAATGTACGTTTCTTAAAGACTCCAGATATTTTTAAAAATGATTAATTAATTACGAGTTTTCCCATGGCAGAAGTCTAGAGTTTTTTTTGATTTGCCAAAACTAGTTCTTTATAACAGGAAGCTTCTCTCGAAACCCTATAAATAGCTGTTAAAATACTTATTTATATGTCCCACAACACAGACAACCAGGGTCATCAATAAGAACAATTTTTATAAGGATGGAAAAAATGATTTAAAAAAATTATTACCAAAAATTGTATTATGGATGATAATATAAATATGTGAATGGTAAGAATACAAAATAAACAATGAGAAATTAACTTAACCTATTCATAATAAAAATAAGTAATGAAACTTATTTGTTTCATACCACTTAGTGTTAATAAAAAAAATCAGTAATAAGGTTTATGGATTTGTTAGTAATTTTTTTAAATAATATTTTTCTATCCTTATAAAAATTTTTCATATTGATGACCTTGATTGTCTATGCCCTGGGATACATATGTCACATTTATAGAGATTTGAGAGGAGCTCCTTTATCTAAGAACTAGTTTTGAATAATCAAAAAAAAAAAGAAAGTTCTCTAGGCATCTCCCATGGGACATCCCGTAATTAATTAAAAATTTTTTTTCGTAATTCGCTAAACATAGACATTTTTACTTCACCCATGGACACCCTGTATATAAACTTAAATCTGGATAGTAAATTAAGGGCTTTAAGAGAAGCAGAATTTATTATGTAGATTGACTTTTTTTCGTAAATGATTAAATAAAGCTGTGAAAATATTTTTAAACTTTTACCTTCATATGTGGTTTATATTTCTCACAATTTAACTCTTGCGAACTTTCTAAGAAAACAGTTTAAAACCAGAAGATGTTGAATATCACATTCACAATACTTAAAATATACATAAACATAATTTTAATTCCACAATGTTCAAGTTGATGAGCGCTATTTGCATTCTTTGAAAATTCACAAGTTTTCAATAAAGAATCTTGCAATATAGAAAGGAGGAAGTTGGATCATATATATCCAACTGTACAATATAAAAATATATTAAATCTGAGTATCTATATTCAAATTGTTTATGTATTTTAATATTTATAGCTCCTTTAAGCTATTGAACTAATCAATTCTAAATGAACGGAATTTCATTCACTCATAAGCCCTAAGCCAAATATACATTTGTAACATTATATTACTTCGTCGTTAAAATAATGTCTTATTTAGGGTGTTAACACACGATATTGTGTTGAAGAACTAATTTCCACACGCGCCGTGCTTCATATTATCACGATGACGATTCAGACTCAAACAAAGAAATTCTAAGCACGTGCAAAATGCTACAGAAATCCTGGGCGGGTGTTTTCGAAAGCAATACGTTTTCAAAAGCGCTCAGCACAATTACAGATAGAGAATACCCGCCCAGAATCCAAACAGGCGATGGACTACAATCTCTTGTCCTAATACACAAGAGGTCGAAGCTGCAGATCCTGGACAATAGAAAGTACAGTTTTACTTACGTCTATTTCAAGTCAACAAAGACGTAAAAGGAAGAAGAAGAAGAATTGAGAATTTCCCACGACTCTCTTCCTAGCGTTAATAAACCTTTTGGTTTTGGACCTTTTTGACTTACATCGTTAATTTTAACTGTTCGACGTCCCCGAAAGTGTTGCAGCAATTATTTCACGATAATCAATTCTAAACCCATAAGCACTTCCAGGACGTGGAGCGGCATTTGTCGTTTTGTCCGCGATTATGTCCTCGAGAGTAACATAACAACAAAGAAACAAATTCAGAAAACACCTACACACCACATACTGCAATCGACGCGCGTTTCGCCAACCTAGTTGACATCATCTGAATATGATTAAAACTAGCCATATACTAACAATGTATCCTATTTATATCCAAACTGTTGTCACGGTCGGCGAACTGTGACCCACTAACCAATAAAGCGGGTTATTTGGGATTGTCCATCTGTCACTATTCATATTATTTTTACAACACACATTACATTTTTAAACAAGTTCAGAACAGAAATTACGACCAAAAGGCATCACATATGATCAGAGGGAAGCCTACCAAATTATCCACACCGGTAAAAATTGCGGACGAAGGCAGGTTAAACTATTTTTTTAATTCCACATCTACAGATTGAGCAAAATTCAATTTTGGTATCTAACTTCCAACAATGAGTGCCAGGAAGACGACACAATGCTGATGGTAATTGTAATCATAAAATAAGGCTAGAAAACGACCACACCTTTCGCCAATTGAGAATTGTGTGGGTCGTGCTTACTTGACCATTTTTATCCTTACCCTATACAATTGACGTATTGTCAATCAGTATGTATGAGTGTGTGTGTGTGTGTGTGTGTGTGTGTGTGTGTGTGTGTGTGTGTGTGTGTGTGTGTGAGCGTGTGCGTGTGCGTGCGTGCGTGCGTGCGTGTGCGTGCGGGTGTGTGTTTGTGTGTGTGTGTGTGTGTGTGTGCGGGTGTGTGTGTGTGTGCGGGTGCGTAGGTGTCCTCATCATTGTGTGGACACACACCAGAATATAACATGATACGTGTGGCCCTCATGAATTGTGTGGCCATACACACGGCCACACAAGGCTAACCTATTCTAATCGACTCTACGATGCCTCCCCACCCCTAAAAAATGTGTTTTAGAAAATGTCCCCATAAGTCACTTTATAAATTGGTGTGTATTCCAACCAAACTAATACTAACATTGTGGGTCCCTGTATGGTGCTGCCACCTACAATTATCTTTATATAAATTATAGATTGGTTCTAATTTCCGTTCTCTGAGATGTGTGTTAAAATGGATGTACTGTGTGGCCTTTTAAAATTAAACTGAAGCAGGTTTTGAGATATTTTTATCAAAGTGATTATTTAGGTTTAGCTTAATATTTAGTTGACTATTTTAATCGTCATACTCGATATTGTCGTTTTATTTTTAAATTATGGAGAAGTATTCTAAAATTTTGTTTCATATTTTGTTATGATGAAACTGAATATGTAAATAGAAAAATAATTAAAGAACAAATAAAATATGTAGAAAAAAAATATATGCAATTTTTTTATTGCTTAGTTGTAAAAATGACATACTGTGTAATTTTATTCTGCACTCAGTTCATATTTTCGAAATAACTGGAGTGCGTCGCTTTTCAACAATAAAAAATAAGACGAAATTATCTGGTGGGATAATTAAAATAATCAATCTGAGATTAAGCTTATGCAGATTAAACACTTCAACGGAGATGTCTCAAAGCTGAATTTGGAAAAAGGTTGATTATCCAAATTTGAAAATATTTATTTGGTTACTAGAAAAATAAATAATTGTTGTCATTTCTGTCTAAACCAGAAGTAATGAAATATATTAATATAAGTCAACAAGCAAAATATCCTTTGATCTAATAGGCTCAATATAAGTATTTTTCTTGAAATGCGATACGAAGAGCCATTCTCGATTTATTTAATTTTTTATTCGGGTTCATTCGAAGAATTTGCATATTTTCATTTCGAGAATAACATGATTTATCGTGTTAGGCTGAATTTAACATCTATTGTCAATATAGTTTCTTAAATTGTATAGCACTAGTATTGTCTAAGTAAAAAATGTATGGTATACTATGGCGAAATTAACAGATATGATTTTATCTCTAGAGGATTGTATGAGTAATGGCTCTGCTGTAACTAGGAGCTACGAGAAAAAATTTTCGCACAGACATCTTCCAAACAAAAATATTTTTAAGAACAGAACAATGACTTCGCGAAACGGACAATGTAAAACCACGAAGTGAAAGATAGGGAACTCAAGAAATGTATGAACTGGAGAAGCGGAGGAGAACATATTGGATTTTGTATCAGAAGATCCCACTATTAGTAGTAGACAGTTAGCTCTCATAATATAAATCTTTCAAACCAGTATCCTAGGAGCAGCAGTTATATCCCTTTCATATTCAACAAGTTCTAAAACAGTTATCAGGAGATAGGTCTCGGCGTGTTGGGTTTTACATAGCAATAAGTTAAAGAATTCAAGCTATTCCAGATTTTCTAGATAATACTCTGTTTACGAACAAAGCTACATTTACCAGGCAAGTGAAATTTAGTTATCACAATGAGCATATTTGGGTTGACGAAAATCCAAGACAATAAAAATAACCCACCTTCAGCATACGTTTAAAGTAAATGTCTGGGTACAGCCACATTTGGAAATCATTTTGTGGGAAATTACATTTTTTTTTTGGTACACTGAATGGAATCGTATATTATCTTTTATACAATAATTAATTTATAATTTTCAGATATCCCAATTAACAAATGACAAAAACTACTTTTTTATGCAAAATGGCGCTCCTCATTTAACTAGAATAGCTAGAAAGTGGCTGCACAGTCACTTCTTAGAAAGATGGACTAGAAGGGAAGCACGTTCGCCAGACTTCAAACCGCCAATTTTTCATTATGGTCATCTCCAATGAATCATAGAAATCAATACTTTTGATGAATTGATAGAAAGAATCATGAACAAGTTCACAACCCTTAGAAACAAGCAACCAAAATTACAACAGTAGTTCATTTATTCGAGAGAATAACATTACTTATGCATTAACGAAGACGGAGGTCGTTGTGCGCAGCATTGATTTTTGAATTATATATGTTTTTGATGTTATTTTTTTTATATGGTCAATGTTATTTTAAAACGATTTTATAGTAACACTATTTATGAAATACAAAGTCTCAGATCTAGGAAACATTTTTTAAAATACCATACAATAAAAGACATGTTCCTCATGCTTAAATTTCTTCAACTTTCTTTTTAAATAGCAGTAGAGAGATAATTCTAAATTTTAGAATGAAAAATCATGTTGGTCTTAATTTTTATGAAGCGAAAAAATGCAAATTCTTGAGATGAACATACTCGAACAAAAAAATCAGTTAACTCAAGAATAACTCATTTTACTGTGTATCCACAAGAATACCTTTTTTAAAACCAATTAGGACAAATTTTTCTTATCGATTTTTATCTTAAAAATTGAAAATAATGGAGAAAAAGGCGGATGCTCTCCAAAAAAAATAAAAGGTAGTGTCAATTCCAGGAGACACTCAAAAGGGGTTTTACTACCCTTTATTCCTACCTAAAATTACAATTTGATATTTATTACAAGCAGTTTAGAAGTAATCGTTAAAAAAGTAACTTTCCTGAGTTCCCATTTGGTTGCTTGTATCACCCTTATTATGTGGTAGAGGACTCTGGCCTATATAACAAACTCCATTTTATTTTTTTGTTTATATCAGTTCCTGAAGTATTGACCGGTAATTCTGAATCACCGTGTATATTGACTATTAATTAGCCTTCACACTTTTGAGTGATAAAAACTTTTTTTCGTATTTTAGTTCTTTATTCATACCTGCTTTATTTGATGGTCAATTGTTTTTTGCTTCCATATTCGGAATATCTGGGAACTCTTATGTATTTGAATTTTCTTCCTAGCTCAAAAACAAAACCAACAAATTCAGTCAGCCATCTAAATTGATCACCCTATACATATTGCTCTTGTTTATACCCATTCAGTCAGCACATATACATGTCCTGTTCTGTATTGTAAATCACATTACACTAGAATTGATTGATTTATAAACTTATTTAACGAAAGGTAAATATCACGTTTCTTTAAGAAAAATTTTGTTATCTGACAATTGTTCTTTATAGTATATTAAGTCTATTGTTTAAATTTCAAAATGAATGTGTAACATCAGACTGAAGGGATCTATTGTGTGGCCTTACACACGTCCACACATTTCAAATTTATTTTAATTAATCCATGTGTCCTCCTCACCAAAAGATTATAGATCTATATAAGCTTCATCCTCACGGGTAAAAATGTATTTTACTATTGAAATGCCAAAGAGAAAACTTCTTAAAAAATAACCTAGAAAAACAAACCACTGGGGTCACAATCTAAGTTTAAAAATAAAAAAATTAATACATAATGAATGATCCCTGAATGACATGAGTTATAAATAGTGTACTAAAGAAATTGTAGATGTTTTGAAAAAAAATGGTGGAATAAGTGTGTAAATGTGTGTAAGGCCACATAAGGTACTGACTTGCTCCTCACAGATAAGTGGGGTCTGGCCCCACAAGTCGGTTTGTCCAAAAAGTAATAGATGGAGGGAGTGTATTAGATTGAAACAAATAGCAAATTTGACAGCTAGAAAAATCTAACCATACACTTATGACAACTCCGAGGGCCACACTTGTCGGTGAAATACGGGTGTCCACACAATGGTTGAAACACCTGGATGTGTGTGTGTGTGTGTGTGTGTGTGTGTGCAGGTAGGCGTGCGGCTGCGCGCGCGGGTGTGCGTGCGGGTGCGCGTGCGGGTGCATGTGCGGATACGCGTGCGCGTGCGCGTGTGGGTGCGCGTGTGGGTGTTCGTGTGGGTGGGTGCGTATGTGCGAGGGTGCGTGCGTGCGTGCATGCGCGCGCGTGTGTGTGTATAAAGCGCAATAGTCCTACTCTATTCGTGTTATCCATGACCATCTTCAAAGATTAGGCTCTGCATCATTTCCATTGACAACTATTGCATCGTTCCACAATTTCATGTGTTGCTTAACTATTGCGTATTCTACATTTATTTATGAGGTAAATTTTCATAAAACACGCAATTTTGGTCAATATCAATTGTTCAAAGTTGTACAATGCACTTGAACATGTAATCTTAATATATTTAAATCAAATGTTCCCAGTGTGTCAAGGAAAATAATCAATTACGATCATTTATTTATGTTAATTAATTAATTATTTTAATTAATTTAAAATTGTTTCAATTTGTTTATTTTGTTATGCAACCATTTTGTGTAAGTGATCACTTCCTTTTATAATGATTAGAACGGTTGTAGTATAATATTTATCACTTGATTTTACATATATGTACTAGCAAAATCAGGTAAATTTTTTATGCATCCAGAAGTTTTATCGACTATTTAAAATATTTATGGTGTATTTGGAAACAGATCGATAAAAAATTGTAAATAGTGTTCAGACAAGATATAAGTAGGTTTACAATTAGTCTTTCAGTGAGTAGTGGAATTACTGTGGTTATACTTGGAAGCAAATTGAAAAAAACAAAGTTTATACTCGTATATGGTTTAGAATAAACCTTTGTGTGCTTTTGACAACAGATCAAATAAATTTAATAAAGGTTTATCTCACTGTCTACTAAATATTTAATATGATTATGGTACTTAATTGACAATCTACAGAGTGTTAAAATGTTCGAAAAAAAAAAACAACACTAATGTTACATCCGATGTTTTGGTCAAAAGTAAATTTATCCAGAAAACTACTGAAGCATTAACATTTTTATAGAATAAACCTACAATACAGGAAAAAGTTTTTAAAATCAGACGAACAGTTCAGAAGAAAATTGATTTTAAACTTACGATGAATTTGTGGTGGTGCGTTAATTTCTTGGAGTAGTGTATTTTGAATTTTCTTTTCATCTCGCTACTTTCATATTCAATGTGAGCGTCTTTGCATTCTGCAGAAACCGATAGGAAAATACATGTTTTCATGAATTATGGATACCTTGATTCTGCTGCAATAACTGCGGTAATTCAAACGAATCACTTATTTACTATTATGCTGTTTAAAACAAAAACTACTAGAATCTCTGTTCTGTTGCAATAAGTTAATCACGATCGAAATATCATGGCATTCAAACAATGAAACAATTCATTTGTTTCATAACTGTTCATATTATTTTATTTGAGGTCCTATGTTTTATTTTTAATTGTACCGCATACTAGCACCTTTAAACGGAAGGAAAATTATTGAATGATGCAACTTACAGCAAAATCGTTGGATTTATTTAAACTAATGATAATTATTGATAAAAGAAATTTAATATAAATCAGAAACAACTCTTAAGGGGGGGGAGTGCAGTAGGCAGATTACACAGGTCTACAAAAAAAATATATTTTTTTTGTTATAGAGACCTGACTACTATTCTTTAGTAAAATTTTTCGCTGAAGCCGAAAATGAAAAAAAAATATTTTTCGTGTGGGTTCCTCCCCACACACCCCAATTCCCTCCATAAATTAAAAAATTAAAACTGGGCCAAAAAACCTACCTGTCTTTGGTAAAATTTTCTGCAGAAGCCGAAAATGAAAAAAAATTATCGTGTGGGTTACCCCCACACACTCCATTTCCCCTCAAAAAATTGAAAAAATGCAAACTGGGCGAAAAAACCTACCTATCTTTAGTAAAATTTTCCGCTGAAGCCAAAAATGAAAAAAAAATTATCATATGGGTTCCCCCCACACACCCCAATTCTCCCCAAAAATTAAAAAAAAATGCAAACTGGGCGAAAAAAGCCCTACCTATCTTTAGTAAAATTTTCCGCTGAAGCCGAAATACGAAAACATAGGCATGGATAGACAAACTAAAAAGTAAACCTGCAGCAGGCACACTTGAACTGACGAAATTTCCTAAAAAATCAGCAACCAAAATACTTGAGGGAGTTTTCGAAGGACCACAAATTCGTCTTCTCATGAATGATGATCCGTTTATTAATCACATGACTAACATCGAAAAAAAAGCGTGGGTTAGTTTCGTAAAGGTCATCGAAAATTTTCTCGGCAATGGCAAATTTCCTAATTACAGTCAGTTAGTAAACGAACTGCTGATAAATTTCAAAAAGCAAGGTATCCTTATGAGTTTAAAACCTCATTTTTTAGATTCACATTTGGACTATTCTCCTAAAAATTTGGGCGACTACAGTGAAGAGCAGGGTGAGCGCTTCCACCAGGATTTGATGACTATGGAACAACGGTATCAGGGACGATGGGATAGCCATATGATGGCAGATTACTGCTGGACTTTAAAAAGAGAGACAGTTAATGCAAGCCATAAGAGAAAAAGTACGAGCCGAAGTTTAGGTACATGATGTGCTATAATGAATTCTGTTTAGAATTTCGAGAAGAATTGAAATATTGAATAATATATAGGATGTTCCATTAAAGAAAAAGCAACTTTGTTTCGTCATGAGTTTTTGACTAATCCTGTATACCTAATTTATTGTAATAGATTTTAAAAAAACCTAAAACTTTTGTATTTTTTCATTTTTCGATGGCTATCTTACTTTAGGAGATAATCAACCATTTCTAGGCATATCAGCGACCCTAGTATATGACATATTGACGAAAATGTTTTTCGTACTCATACGGTTGTCGAACTCAGCTTTCCCTCGTCCAGCAATTTTCCGTAATCGAACGAGAAACTGCATTTTTCGTCTTTGTGTCATAAATAACAATTAAAGGTTTTCATGAATTCACCCAACTTTACCCCACATGTTTATATTTACAATAAACTACAAGTAGCATACACATTGCTATTGATGCAATAACATTTTAAGTTAATTACTTTTTCTATAATTCTTCATCATCATTTGGTAACTAAACTTTTCATTTAATCAATAAATTACATGACGTAATATGTAAATGTTTTCTGATCTATAATACAGAAACGTTGCTGTTTATTACAAAATGAAACGAGACCAATTATTGTATGAGTAGGTACGTACTATCAGACCCAAGTATTTGACCTAGATTTACCACACATCCTTGCCATCTTGCCATCTCCGATGGGTTATGGTTTTTGCTTTTACATTTTAACGTAATCCGTTCTATACCTACTTTGGAATTTGTTGACCAACACAATTACTTTTCTTATTATAACATCGACTTTTTGAAATCTTCAATGCGCCTAATACGTACACGTTTGTACTTACTGTACGACTTGTCGATTACAAACGTGATTTGAAACTTTATTTAACAATTATCTAATGCTTGGAACGAATAAAAACAAATATTGAATTTACAGAGTCAGTTCGAAAAGTTTCAACCCCAATTATCTCGAGAAAAGATAAATATATTGTAGAACGGTTTAAACCATGTTAAATTGAGTCGAAAGGAGTAACTGTTGCAGTTTGAAGATCAACAATAGATCAGTCCCCTTACCCCCAACCACCACTACTTTAGAATCTTAAATGACACCCTTCCTTTTGCGATATCTCAAATGAAAGCTCTTTTGAAAGGCTATCTTTCTGCACTTAATTTCATTTATTTATTTATTTATTTATTTATTTATTTATTTATTTATTTATTTATTTATTTATTTATTTATTTATTTATTTATTTATTTATTTATTTATTTATTTATTTATTTATTTATTTATTTATTTATTTATTTATTTATTTATATATTTATTTATTTATTTATTTATTTATTTATTTATTTATTTATTTATTTATTTATTTATCTATTTATTTATTTATTTATTTATTTATTTATTTATTTATTTCATACACTGCCCAACAAGAACCAGACCCAACTACAGGGCAGTGGGATTCTGACAGAGTTTAATACAAACAGAAATTGTAAATACAAAAAACAGTTATGACAAAAGGTACAAAGGAGTTAAAACTTAAAATTAAATTAAAGCTTCGATCTAACATAACAACAGTAAATCATCTTGAGTGTGTCAATATTCGAAAAATCACGCGAATTTCTAACTATAAATCCTTACGATTTGCTAGCTTCAGACACGATGGTGTTAATATAAAAGTTAAATGTAAGTGATTTGTCAAACGTAACACCTAAGTCTCGGGGCGTGTTAGGCCTATTTAGTACATCATCATTAATGCTATACACGTATGATATTGAGGATAATTTGCGTGTATAAGACATACCATAGCATTTTTGGGTGTTTAAAGGAAGTCTGTGTTTATTGCACCAATTACTAATTTTTTGTACGTTTTCTTACAGATGGATACAATCCTCTATGCTATCGATACTGCAGAAAAGCTTTAGATCATTGCATCGGCGTACATTAAATATCTGACTTCTAAATTATCTGCAATATCATTAACGAATACAACAAAGAATAATGGACCGAGGATAGATCCTTGCGGAACTCCGGAGGTAGTAATGTATTCGACATACTTGAAACCATTAAATGCAACAGATTGGTATCTGTTAGACAGATAGGATTGAAAAAGAGATATTAAGTTTTTAGAAAGTCCAACATTACAAAGTTTATTAAGCAATATTTTATGGTCAAGCCTGTCGAATGTTTTCGAAAAATCTGTGTAAATGACATATGTGTTTGTGATTGATCATCTAAGGATTCAGACAAGTGTTGCGTAATGCAGAGCAAGTTTGTTGTTGTGGAACGTCCCTTCATAAAATCGTGTGGATGAATTGATATTTGATTACTAATATTACTGTAAATGGCATCATGTAACAGAATTTCAAGAATTTTAGCAAAGTTGCAAATTATAGATTTCACGGAAGTTCGAGATATCTGATTTGTCGCCTTTTTTAAAAATTGGGCAAACTTTCGACCGTCTCCGCAAAACAGGAAAATAGCTCCATTTTAAAATTAAGATAAAAATTTTCGTTAAAGGCGATGCAAAAATAATAGCGCAGTCTTTTAGTAAAAACGCATGGATATGCATGGATATGCAATCTTTGAGTGGTTTAGCTAATTTTCCGATACTTACCTCAAAAACTTGCTCATTTTTTTCTTTTAATTAAAATTCGAACAACTTTACCAAATTTACATTTAAAAAAAAATTTAAAAAAGAAAAAAATTCAAACAACTAAAGAAATTTATGGCGGGCTCACATCTCGGGGGCTATGCTGGCTAACAGAAATACATATGCCCATTGCAGATCATGCTAGAAAGACTGCACGCACTGCCACCGGGTGGAAAAACAGCAAGATGAACACCGTTAAACTTGATGTTCCAGGTGCCTGGACGAGAGAGACAAGAGAGAAGTTGAAACTGGTCCTATCCTGGACTGGAAGGAAAGAGGAACCCCACTCGATTGAAAGGACATTTCAAACAAATGAGTGGGGCTGAAGGCTTTATGGTTACAATGGGGCTCCCTTAGAGTAGAGAGAGGATGGGCTGCTGAAGTGAGCTTTGGAAATGCCAGATGGGAAGAAAATTACATTGAGTTTAGTAATAATCAGATGTCACATAGCAAAAGTACTTAAGCAAGTGCATAATGGAACGTCTGGTGGTACATAGGCGCTGAGTTTTGAAATTTCAGCCGTATTCTCACCGAAAAAAAACGACATAAACTACCGTAAGCGAATTTTTTTTATGAAAAGGGGACAGTTTGTGAAAACCCATTTTGTGAGCACCACACGTAATTTTAAGACAAGAATTTTCCATAATGCAGAAATTTTCCCAAAAATACACATCACTAAATATTAACATTAAAAATGGTAACATTTTTGGTGTACTCACACTCATAGTAATAAAAAAAATCTCTCTTTACAAAAGCAAAACAAGAAAATCAGTAAGTAATACTATTTAAAATACAAAATATCACTCTATCGCTCAGTTGAGGATAATAGTCCTCTAACAAGAAAAAACGACGGATAATTAGAGAAGTAGTAGATACTATTTAAAATGAAAGATGAGATTTGGAGGTGAAGAAACAAATACAATATTATTAGTACTTGACCGGGGGCTCTGACACCGACCAAAGTTCTGGCCGGGTGCTCTAACCCCGGAGCACCCGAGTAGTCAGCGCCTATTTCTGGCGAACATTTTGGTATCAACAAAATCCTCACAAAGTACGAGATTGATTCTACTGGGTAAACAGTCGTCAAGATGTGAGGGTTTGATGCTGCAAATGAAAAGTTTGTGCGGCAAGTAAGGGGTCACGGACAAGAAATAAAGGCTAAATGAAGCAATGTAACACCGGGGCTCCTTTTGAGCGAATTGCCATAACAACTGACCGCATGAAAGCTCGTTATGATATTAAAGGAGGGTTCCAGGCAGGAGATCTGGTTTGCATATATAACCCACAACGAAAGAAAGGCAGGTCCTCAATGCTTTACTCGCCTTGGGAAGGACTATATATTGTCGTCACCAGAATAAACGACGTCATATATCAAATTCATTAAGTCCAAATTCAAAGATGAAAATGATGAATATAGAGAGACTAGTATGCAGGGAACAATGAATTGCTGACCGGGACGTTCAGGCTTAAGGAGTGGACAGTATTACGCCAATGGTCTGTATAGATATCTGATTCCGGTGTCGGTCCCGAGATTGCGCTACCATTATTAATAACGAATTAAATAGCCAAATTTATTTAGATTTATAGAGATGGAACTAGAACTGTCGAGAAGGGCCGGGGATGTTCATGTAAGTTCTGGACCATACATGGATGGATATATAAGGCATACAATGGGTCCAGAAGCCTAGTTATAATTTGGAATTGTACGATCAAATAAGAAACAAATTAGGAACTAAAGTAGTCATTTTTAAGTGTTTAATTTTGATTATAGTTAAGTCCTTCTTTAAGTTAGTGTTGTTATTAATTAGTTAATAAAGTAGTGAGTAAGTGTTACCTGGACTTTCAAACAACGAATCTACCATTTAATGTGTTTGTGTGAAATGAAACACGTAACGTTGCCGACCTACATACAGGTTGTTTAAAATATCTGACACTTAGAAACTGTAAAAATAAAATTGTATGTTAAAGCTTTAGCCTGATAACGTCACACCGTCTATTACTGTCAATTGAGATTTTTAAGTTTAAATATTGTTCTAGAAGTATAGTACAAACACAAGAAAAGCGGGCCTTTGTATTAATATTAGAGCGTAGTTGTTTAAGGACTGAAATATGAAATATTTTCAAAAATAAAAGTATTTGTTCGAATAGTCAACTCATTATGAAAAGAATCATAAATAAGTATCAATGGGTTGTGACGGCTAAATTCTGTAAACGCACAACACATATGTGGAAATTACTCTTTTTGGGTTTCTTAAACAACCTGTCAAGAAACCATTAGTTCTAATGCTACTCTACTAAATTGCTTTTAAATTATCTATCAATAACATTAGTTAATTGGATGATATCTGTTTGCTGTTTCATACATTAGAATTTTTATTAGCCCATTAATATAAGTAAAACGAAGTCATATTAAAGAACGCCTGTCACTATCTAAAAAAATATCAGATTCAACTCAGTGGCGTAGGTAGCAAGAAAAATATAAAAATGACCGATATTTGACTTAAACTAGGAGAGCAAACTTGATATACAGATTGTGATCATTAGACATAGTATATGGTGGGCAAATTTCGAAGTTTGTACGGGGTAACTCGGTAACTGCAAGATATAAAAAAAAATGGATCTCGATCTCTTTTTAACTTCCCGCTAAGAAAATTGAAAATTTTCAGAAATCAGGACGTTATTGGTTTCATCCCGATTTTCGAAAATCGAGTTTTTGTCAGATCTCGACGTTTTGAGGTCCTAAGAAGCTATTCTGACTATTCCCACGATGGTGTCTATATGGCTGTATGTGTGTGTGTGTGCGCACGCGCGAGAGTGCGTGCGTGAGTGCGTGTGTACGTGAGTGCGTGAGTGCGTGCGTGAATGCATGAGTGCGTGAGTGCGTGCGTGCGTGCGTGCATGCGTGCGTGCGTGCGTGTGTGTGTATGTGTGTACAGTGTAAGTAAACCTCTCATAACTTTTGAACGGCTTGACTGATCAAAACGTGGTTTACGGCATTCTAAAGGGGTTGACTCAACTTAGATTTCCTGAGAATTAGAACCGATTCGGCCCGGTAGATTTTGAGAAATCTCAAAAATAAAATTTTAAAAAATTAGTTTTTTTTGGAATATCTTTTAGACTACTGAACCGATCAATTCCAAAATCTAATCAGCTCTTCTCCTTATAAAACAATATCGATCGTCGCAAACCGATCGGTTGATTCGTTCGAGAGATTTCGATTACGAAAAATTCGCAAAAAAATTGTTTTTTTGAAATAACATTCATAATTCCTGTCGGATCGATTTTTGGTACTAAGATAACTTTTTGTACTTAAAAAACTGCGTTGAATGCAGTAAACTGCATCAAAATCGGTTGATTCGTTCAAGAGATATCGATTACGAAAAATTCGCAAAAAAAGTGTTTTTTTTGAAATAACATTCAAAATTTTTGTCGGATCGATTTTTGGTACAAACATAACTTTTTGTACTTGAAAAACTGCAAACTGCATCTCGATTGGTTAGTTTGCTCAAAAGATAAAGCAGTTAAAAAATTACAAATAAAGTGTTTTTTTAATATAACTTCGAGATTTTTCACCTAATCGTAGAGCTCAAAAATGTATGTGTATAATATTTTGAGCTCGACGAGCTCAAAAATTAACTAATACGTATATTTTTGAGCGCTTTAAGCTCGAAAATAGAGGGAAGTTTCAGGGATGGCCTGAGGGTCAACCGATTTTCAGATTTTTTTGAGACAAATTCACTGGCGAAAATAAAAATTTGCTATCGTCTTCTGTTTTCAAGTTATAAACAACAGTTCGATTTTTCGACTTTTAGACATATGTCAATATCTTGGTTGTTTGTAAAGTTATAGAAAATCAACTTTTACATTCTGTAGGTACTTTTTTCTGTATAATACAGTGGCGTCGAGAAAATTTTTTAAAAAAATGTTCAATTTCGAATTATGGCATAAAGTTTTATTTCTTTAAGTGGAAAACATAGTTGGCTATGTTTAGTTAAAAAGGAAAAATTTTTTCTCTTTCCAACTATATCATATGTAGGGTCGCTTTTGATGTGTAAGTATTTAATAGCGAAAATAATCTTTCAGTAGATTACTTTTTGCGTTTTTTTAATATATATTCCAAGTAGGTGTGTGTCATCTATGACAGTGTTTATCCGTTTGTCAGTAAATTTGCATGTTAATAGTTTTGTTTTTGTCATAATTACAGCCCATTTAATCGTAAAAGTGAAGATGTCTTACGATATGATATATGATATGCTAGATTGCTTTATTCAAAGTAATAACAATTGTGATATTGAATTCGAAATATATTTCTATCGCTATCCAAAAAGAAGACAACCCAATAATGCTATTTTTAAGAGGTTAATAGAAAATCTCAATAATTGTGGGTCCTTCAACAAGCCAAGACCAAAATATTACAACATTGAAGATGCTGAAGAAACTTCTATAACTGTAATTGGAATGGCGGTTGCAAATTCTTCAATTTCAAGTCGTCAAATTGAAGCTAATTCTGGGATTTCAAGACGTCGAGCTTTGGGTATTCTGAAGACACACAAATTCAGGCCTTATACAATAAGGAAACGACATCACCTGCAATCAACTGATCTTTAGCGACGATTGGAGTTTTGCAAATGATATCGTCAAAAAAGTCAACAAAATCCATTATTCTCCAGAAATGTAGTTTGGACAGATGAAGCCTACATTAGCAGTGCAGGAATTTTCAACAGGCATAATGAGCACTATTGGTCTGATATGAACTCTCACCATACCGTGGACGTGCGATCTCGGGGACGCTTTGGTTTTAGTGTTTGGTGTGCCCTACATGGCAATCGTGTTTTAACACATCACATATATCAAGAAAATCTTAATGGTCAATGGTACCACGAAATCTTAAATCAGAAAATTATTGAGGAATTTATGGACAATCTACACTTAATTGAGGCAAGAAATCAGTTCCAATAAGATGGTGCACCATCTCATAATATCAGGACCGTTTCAGTATTATTAAATACCAATTTTGGAAATAACTGGATGGGAAGTAATGGACCAGTGAGGCGACCACCACGATCACCTGACCTAACGCCACTGGATTTTTATTTTGGGGCCACATTAAAGACAAATAATACAAGAAAACCAGTATCGACATAAATGAACTCAGACAAAATTTTATAGACTGTGAATTCCCTTTCAAATCTTCATATTTATAATACAGTTCAGAGTGTTATGAAGAGATGTAATTTGTGTATCGAACATAATGGACATCAGTTTGAACATTTACTTTAATTTGAATTTTTATTTTTTAATTGTAATGTATTATAAAATTAAATATAAATATCTGATTTTTTAGTCTTGGTTGTTGAAGGAACCACAATTAATGAGATTTTCTTTTAACCTCTTAAAAATAGCTTTATTAGATTATCTTCCTTCTGGACAGCGATTGAAATATATTTCGGATGAAATATCACAATTGTTATTATTTTGATTAAAGCATTCTAGCACATTATATTTCTTGTAATTTTCTTAAAACATCTTCACTTTTACGATTAAATGGGATGTAATTATGACGGAAACAAAATTATTAATATGCAATTTACTGACAAACGGATAAACTCTGTCATAGGTTACACACGTCTACTTGGAATAAATATAAAAAAAAACGCAAAAAGTAATCTACTAAAAGATTATTTTCGGTATTAAATACTTACACACCAAAAGCGACCCCACATATGACATATAGTTTGAAAGAGAAAAAAAACCCTTTTTAACTAAACCATAGCCAACTATGACTCCCATTAAAAAAAATAAAACTTTATGCCATAACTCGAAATTGCACCTTTTTTTAAATTTTCTCGACGCCACTGTAATATACAGAAAAAGTGCCTAAAGAATGTAAAAGCTGTTTTTTCATAACTTTACAAACAACCAAGATATTGGCATGTGTCTTAAAGTCGAAAAATCGACTTTTGTTTGACAATAGCAAATTTTTGTGAATTTTGTGAATTTGTCTCAAAAAATGAGATCCAGAATTTGTCTTCCATTTTTTTTGTATCTCTTATAGTTACCGAGTTACTCTATACAAACGTCGAAATTTGCCCACCGTGTACATTGTAGGAAGACTGAAAATTGGCATCGTATCGCGGTTCAGTGAACCGTGACTAACTAACCAATAGAACGGACTATACGGGATTAGCCCTCTGTCACTATTCATACTATTTTTACACTTACGCTTTCAAATTCATCCAGCTGTCCAGTATTTGTTACATTCTTAATTAATCCTAAATTACTATCATCTATTTTATGCTTCTTCCCAGACGCATGTTGGGTAACATTAGACTTATACCTGTTGTATCAAATGGGAGGCTTTTTTTTTAGAAATTAAATATCTGTACAGTCAACGACGTACGTTAGAATTACAAGCATATGGGCACAAAGTTTACCTACAAGTTAGATAATTTAGAACATGAACATGTTTTAATCCGTTAACACTAAATTTATTAAGAAAAGATAGTCACGAAATAAAAACCTCAAAAGGTTAATTAGTACGTCAAAAGAAAGTGTTTCTCAGAAAGTTTTCACCATTATAAAAAATCATTCCTCACAATCATTTGACAAAGGATTGAATTTCGCATTACCTGCCTCTGAAGGCATTCTAGATGAGATTGTTGCAAGTGTTGAAAGTTCAAATAAATCCCTTCCGGAGTCCTCTAAAGAATTTGTTAGAGAAGCTTACAGGAATCAAATCTCTTGAAATATTGTCACTAAAGTAAATAGAAAGTGAGAATTCATAAAGAATAGAAAAATTATCAAAAGGTTGCATACAAATATATCCAATAGAGGAAAGCAATAAGTTGATGAATTAATATAAACATAAATTAAATTTGAAAATATACAGCACAAAAATAACCACCTAAATGTAAAAGAATTATAAAATAAAGATAATAAATATGTCTAATACCATAAAATAATGGACAGAATGGTAATGGGTTAGAATAAGATAAAATTAGTTAATTTAGCAACAACCTACACTATCAACAAATTGATATAATCGAGTATTTGTGCAAACCTCAACAAATTCAATTAGTAAACTACTTCTACAAGTCTAGGGATAAACTTACTGTTTCGAATTAGGCGCATATTACTACTCTCAAATTTCTATGACATTTTTAAGAATACTGAAAAATGCAATTTGTCTGAAAAGGAATATGGGTTTGGGCTGAAATCTATATAGGCAGCAGAACCTGTAATATACTTCTTCGTTGATCCGGCAAAATCATAAGCAAGCCATTCCGCCTTCTTGAGTACTTTGGGAGGTATCCGATTTAGAGGGAGCTGTCTATAGAATTATTAAAATTTATCTAAGCGATAGAGTGCAGTGTATAAAATTTGTTGAGGCAACAAATATCGATTTTCAATGGATACGTCTGGTTTCTATTCTTATTCTTTATAAAAATGTGTGAAATTGCTCCCCTAGCTCTTAGAGAAATAAGAAATTGTGGTGAGACTCAGACTTGAACTGAAACATTGTGTAGTTATAATTTTAATTATTGTCATCACATACAAAATTAGTAATCATTATAACAATAAAGACTAATTTTATCCTGATAACTCCTTCTTAGGTTAATAATTAAATTAAGGAAAAATCTCAGCACATGTATGAGAAGTTAATTCTATAATTAGTATTCATTTCTTTCATAAGACAAAATACTTTTACCTGTATTTAAACAATATAAAGTCATAATTATGAAAACCAATTAATGTTCTTTTATAAATTAGAATTGTAAATTATGTACATATCATAAATTGGATTGTGTCAACAAAAGAAAATTAATTACATATGTATTACACAGCATTATTTATTATTAGTAGAATAGTAACACTGCATAATAGTGACTTGTAATACAAAAATTTCAACTTTTTTTACTTCTTAATAATGGCAAATTCAAACTATTTTCTGGCACAAAACCAACAAGTAGTTACCATGTTCTACGTCGATATAATTCAGAGCAGGTACCTACCTATTAAATTTATATCTAAAAAATTGACAAAGAAATGCAGACGGGTATGTAGTTATCTTGATAATAATCATAAATTAAATGTGTATTCTTCTTTTATGAGCAAAGGTCACACTTTAAGTAATAAATGTCAATGTTTAGCAATCAATATACAATACGCTATAATGGAATTTATAATTTAAATTAACAATTATAATGATAAAGCAACAGTGGCGGCTGGTCATGGGAGGCAGGGGGAGGCTGAGCCCCCCTCTACAATTTTGGGAGAAGCAGAATATCTCCAAACTAATATTTTTCACAAGTAGAAATTTCTACTTAGGTATATCTCAATTCTCAATGTTATTTATAATTCATTAATTAATTTTCAGTGTAAAAAAAAATTTTGCATTTCCTTTCCACAAACATGCAACATTATAGTCCAGATAGTCCACTCCACGTATGCATATTTCCCGGTCTCTCATCACACTTTCGCGCTTGCTTGGATGAACTGAGGCTAGCGGTGAGCCAAACCTCATTTCAATACTTTGTTCGTGACCTTGAATTATGGTGCGTATCAGCAAACATTCTGGATGTGTAAAGTTAGGGCAGCTACCCTCTAGTATTCCATCCCTTTCTAGCGCATATACACTTCAGTTGAGCATTGATTCCCTTTCTCACAACAGTTTATAGAACAAGGACAGTGGCAATTTGTGGTTTCGTGGGAGAACAACATAAACATACATAAAATATTTAATAGGTGGTTGAAAAATGAGTGCTCTAGGTGAAAAATTCCAAATGACATGTCTTTGTTGTCCAGACGTGGTGGATTATTTGTTGTTAAATGGATTTAGTTCTCTTAGTTATGACCAAAAGGTAAGAATTTTAAAAAAAATTGTCAGACCTACACCGTCAATGCCGTCATTAGTTTTCACAAGTGGTAAACAAAACAAAGGGCGTAGCGATAGCAATTATCAAAAAATCGAGTGGTTAACGGCATCAGCAGTTAGAAACAAATTATATTGTTGGAAATGTTTGTTATTCACTTATGATCAATCCTCAATTTGGAGCAGGACCGGGTTTAATAATTTGCAAAATTTGTCACGAGGTTTAGAAAGGCATGAAAAATCTCAGGAGCATATTTCATCTTGCATTAAATTCGAAATGTTGGCTAAACAAAATATTCTAAATTTCTTGGATTCTGCGCATGAAAGAGAAATAGAAAATTTTAATGAAAAAGTCCGGGAAAATAGGGAAATATTAAACAGATTAATTGATGCCGTTATATATTTATCTTCTCAAGAAATTTCTTTTCGAGGACATGAAGAAAAACGCGATTTGTATAATAAAGGAAATTTCAAGGAGTTAATAGATTTTTCAAAAACGATGAATGAAATGATCCAAAATTAGAGAACTTTTTGAATAACGCCACTGTTTTTTCCGGGTCGTCTAAATCAATTCAAAATGACCTAATTGAGAGTGTTTAGCTTCATTATTAAAGGCAAAATTTATGAAGAACTACATAATTGCGAATTTTTCTCGTGGCAAATTGATGAAACGACGGACATTACTTGTAAATCTCAACTTTCCGTAATTTATAGATATATAATGTACGGTGAAGTTGTTGAAAGGTTTGTTGGTGAGTAGTGGAAGAAACGCAGACAGTTTATTTAAATTATTATTCGACGAATTTGGTAAATTTGATTTGAAAAATTAATTAGTTGCACAAACCTATGACGACGCTACGGTTATGTCAGGACATCTTAATGAACTCCAAACTAAAATAAAAGATATTGCTCCTCAAGCTTACTTCATTCATTGTTACGCACACAAATTAAATTTGGTTTTAAGTAAAGCCTGTAACGGATTTAAAGAAGTTAGAATATTTTTTTTCAAATATTACTGGTTTTTCGTCATTTTTTTCAAAATCTAGTAAAAGATCTGATATTTTAAATAGAATTATGGAACATAGTATTCCGAGTAATGCTCCCACTCGTTGGAATTTTTCATCTAGAGTTGTTTTCACTGTTGACATATACAGGAAAAAACTTATTGACGTTTTTAATTTTATTTCGGAAAGTGAAGACTTTTTAAATGACGATCAGACTTTTAAGAGCAGCTTACGGATTAAAATCGTTAATGTTGGACAAAAACTTCATATTTTTTCTAATGGTTTTTAAAATGATTTTTGAGCAAACTGATGTTGTTTTCCAAATTTTACAGAATAAATTAACTGATATAACATATTCTAAAAATAGATTTAATTCACTTATAACTAAATTAAAAGAATTTCGCAATAACGAAATACATTTCAATACTTTATATAATGGGTTTTTAGAAAATATTGAAGAATTAGATGATGAGCCACAGTTTAAAAAAAAGAAAGATAACAGATAACTTTGACAGGATAGACATACATTACAAACTAATTTTCACAGAAATTTTGGACACCATCATAGTTCAAACTGAAATTAGATTTTTCGAATTAAATACTTTGTAATGTTTTGATTTAGTAAATCTTAATAATTTTATAATGGTTTTTAAATCATTTCTTAACAGTCTAATGGACAAATTAATGGACCAGTATCCCATTTTTAACCGTATTTCGTTAAGAAAGGAACTATGTGTGTTGTATTCTGATTAGCAACTCTTAGCAAATTCAAAATCGCATCAAGAAATGCTTACTTTTATATATAATAATGATTTAAAAAGCTGTCTCTCCGAACTGTACAAACTTTTATCTTTAGTGTCAACAATTCCGGTAACCTCAGCTTATGTAGAACGATCGTTTTCAGCACTTAAACGCATAAAAACATTTACTAGAAACACAATGGCTCAAGACCACCTGTCAAATATATCGCTTATTTCAATAGAAAAACGTTTTTTGTCAGAGTTGAAGAAAAATGATTTATTTTCATTTTATGAAGAAGTAATCAACCATTTTGTTAGTTCTGAAAATCGCAGGTTACCACTAATTTATAAAAATGTTTAGACTTTACACCAAAGATTAATATAGTTAGTTATTATTTTAGAAGAAATATTTATTTACGTTATTTAATTTTTAGAAAATATTTTTTATGTAACTTCTTTTTCAAAACTATCTTAATTTTTATTAAAAGTAATAATTTTACACTCTAACAGTGATAATGAATACAATTTTTTGTTTGTAGAGAAACACTTTTATTAACAATTTTTCTTTCCAAAACTGTTTTAATTTTTATTAGAAGTTATAATTTAATTATAAGTAGGATAGTAGGGCTACTCTGGCGATCAACTCACAACAAAAAAATGTAACGCGCCGTTGTACTACCTCAAGGGTGGTGGCGAAATGTGCAAATTATAATCATATTGAAATTTAGTTGCCATTTAAATTTCAAGCCTCCTCTGTAAAGCAAATAGTTAATATAAGCCTTCGTAGCGTTTAAAAATACTAGTTTGGAGTGACACTAACTTTATAAAAAATGTGTTAACTTAATTAATTAACAAATTTAGGATTATTATTAAATCACTACTATACTAGTAGAAGCCCAATAAACGTGAAACGTAAGAGAGGAGCTATCGTACGTTTCACGTTTGATTTTTTCATCGATGCTTTGGTGCGTTTACGTATTATGGTATGTCTTTTTCGCCTAAAATAAATGGTTAGTTATCACAATTGTAACAATTAATACACTGAAAGTTAAAGATATTTCATATTTTCATGGATGGATTGGATTAAAAAAATTCGTTCGATTGACAACTTCTCTATTAACTTTTTTTGCACAATTTGGTTTTGAAAAGTAAAAGTAAAAACTGTTTTAGTTTAAGAATTGTTTAGCAGTGGGGAATCAACATATCCCAAACCTATCATCAATACCTCGTATTTTTGCCCCTCACTCTAATTACTTCAACTATAGATATAGGCATGCTTCTGATGATGTGGTCGATCACACTTTGTGGGATCTGTGCCCATAAAATGGAAGAATATCTTACAGTTACCTAACGTTCTCTTGAGCTGGTTGATAGTTTTGAGGTGTCGTACCCAATAAATCCCACACTTGTTCAATGGGATTCAAGTAAGGAGAATGCGGGGGAAGAGGATCGTTATCAATTCCGGATATTTTATATGGAACTGCACTTTATACGTTTTTGATGGTTTACGTTTACTAAGCAAAAATTGAATTTTAGATTAGAAGACCCAAATAACTGTTACGGTACATATATTCATCTGTACTGAAAATATCTTTGACACATTGCCTTATTGAAACCTATTAAGAGCCGATTAATGAAGGCTGCGATATAAAACACATTAACCTTGACACCTACAAAAGTATGAACAATTTAATTTTTTTTCTTCAACATGCATTTAAATTGTGAAGTAAGATGAATCAAGTACAATAATTGTAGGCGTACACCCAACAAATTATTTTAATTTGCCTATGGTTGTTAAATAAATGTAGTTTCCTGCAATTTTGACATCTCAAAGTGCTTTTACGACCTTTTATGTAAAGATCCACCTATGGTCTCGTCTGTTAGCAGAACCCATGCGTGCGAAACAACAAAAAATCTAATTTGTACACAATAGTTCTATTGTACTGGAGATGATTTCTTTCATGTATTTTATGTACCATTAGCTCTTTATTGAACAATTTAATTGAATTCCATGAGGTTATTATATTAACGTTTTTAGTGTATTTTTATATGCCGTACTTAATAACATTTTGCTATAAAGCATATTGTACCTTACATGTACTTAACTTTTTAACTGATCAATATATCTTCAGAAAAGTTCTTTTAATTATTCTTAAGTGACAAAATTGCCTGCAAAAAATTTCTACAGAGTGGAACTTGTATAATGTTGCGTTCAACATTTGTAAAATTCTCATAATAAATCCTCAAAACGGCCAAGAAGAATATTAAGATATCTCCGAACATTGCACAACCGCACTGCTAGAAGTAGTTGACAACGTTGTCTCGGCTACGAATACAAAAAACTGACAAACTGACAACTTTGGTACTTTTAGATTACCCCAAAGCTTTTGGCTTCTAACAATGCTACAATATTACGGATTTAATGCAAACTCAGAAGCTCTGATAAAAAGCTGTTTAACCGGTCGTAAGCAGGAGGTTATTGTTAATAATAAAAAATCTGAGGCGCAATATATTTGCAGTGGCGTTCAGCAGGATTCCTTTAATGTTTATTATCTATACTTCAAATCTAAGTAACTCTCTACGCCACTGTAATGCCGACGACACGCAGATATACAAAATTCAGCAATAAAAATTGAAAACATATTTTTTTTATTTGTAATTCAAGAGAAAATATTATAAAAAGTGCTCTACATGTTGCCCATTTTGATTGACACAAATTTCTATGCGTCTTTTGAATGAGGTTTCTACTATTCATAAAATTGCCGGAGTGATATATATTACATTACTTATTATTCTTTCCTTCAATTTTTGGATAGTTGTTGGTGTGATCTTTTTTATGGGCATCAAGTAACACGCTTATTATAATACCTTCTCTTGAATTATTTGAAAAAAAAAAATCTGCATTTTTATTTTTTATTGTTGAATTTTGCAGTTATTGTTCAATAAATTGAAAATACTTACAAATAGCCATATTAATGTACGTACAAAAAATGTTCGTTTCTCAATCATGCATTACATCGTCCAAAAATATACAAGGTGTTCCATTTGGAAAATTTGACAAAATTCAGTTCATTAAATTAAAAATGAAGGTTTTTTTCAAATAGTTCAAGAGAAGGTATTATACTAAGCGTGTTACATGATGCCTATAAAAACATCACACTAACAACAATCCAACATTGGAAGGAAAAGATAATAAATGCTTTTAGAAGTATCACTCCGGCAATGTTATGAACAGTAGAAAACTTATTCCAATGACGCATAAAAATGTGTGTCAATCAAAATGGGCAACATGTGGAGAACTTTTATAATATTTACTCTTGAAAAAAAAAATTATTTTTAATTTTTATTGCTGAATTTTGCAGTTATTGTTCAATAAATCGAAAATGGTTACAAATAGCCATAGGGATGTACGCTCTTTTTTCAATTCTACATCACATCGTTCAAAAATATACAGGATGTTCCATTTGAAAAAATTGACAAAATTCAGTTCAAAGAGTTGTAAATTGAAAAATTCTTTTTTGGCCACCCTGTATGCTTTTAGGAAGTGAAAATGGCTGTGTTATCATACAGATGTCTCATAACTAGTCCTAACATATTTTTTCTTAAAATCGATTGTTGTGATTGTGGTGATATTTTTGATATACTCGTGTAAATGGTATAATTTCAACAAAAAAAAAAATCATTACATCCAAGTGGTTGGGAGAAAGTAATACAGGAGTAAAAGGAGGCCACAAAGAGGTTTCAAAAAAATTTTCTGATAAACATGGCATTTCATTTAAAAAAATATTACTTGACCCTGTAGAATCATCTTGGCTCACCCTGTATATTCGAAAACAATTTCCAGTTATAGACTTTTTTGTCTAGTTTACTTATGTTTTTAATTCAAGTTTCTAGCTATCATAGAATTCGAGATATCGAAGTCAGACGCACTATTGCCTCACCCTGTATTACTCCTTTCCTGTTGACAACGTGGATACTGCTTCTTTTTTAATTAATAGGGTATATTCCTAACTTATTGTAGCTTCTGAAAATATTTGCTTTACTGTGAATCCCAGTGAAAGTTCGGTTGTTATCTTTGGATCGATGAAACAACACCAGGATTGTGCAAAAAAGATTCAAAATGGTTATTAATAATGATCTTTAAAACAGGCATAATAGTTCTTTTTATTTCTTTGTTGTGTCTTTTGTTAAGTGAAAGACTCATTTTTAAAATAGTTTAAAGGCAGCTGCGCTTCTGGTCTAATCTTTATCAGAAAGGGATATTCCTGTTTTGTTTAAAGAATCCACAAATATTATTTAGTTGATTACAGCAATAGATTAGTGAGATGCACGAAAATAAATGAGTTTAAAATAACCAAATAAAAGATTTAACCCTGTATTATGTTCCGTCACTGATACTCCTACAAGAATAAAGGGATCTTCAATGTAAATAAATCACAAAGAGTCACGGAACGTACTTGAAACGTGTTTCGCGTGGGCACATTCATTCCCGAAGGCGCAACCATCATTAGCTGAGCTCGTTCTTCAATCTACACTTATTCACAATGCGAATCAGGAATTCATAGCTCACTAGATTCGTGTGTCATCTTCACTTTCACTGGTGACCTTTTCACCTGAGGCGAAAGTTCTTAGAGCATTTAGTACTTATGAAGACCGATAATGTCACTGTATGCGATTTCCTGAAATACTTCGAGCCCACTGAGATCCTGTATCTGCTCTATTAAGTTAGCTTGGTTAGAAATATGTGCAAATGGCATTGTAAACTTACACATAAAAGAAAACGTATTAATTAAATATAGTATAAGCGGACCTGATATTTTAGCCAATTTATATCAAATTGAGAATAAATTCACAGTTGATAATATTTCGTAATTAAAAATTTAAACTTTGCTTTTGGCATAAATACTTATTCACTTAAAAAAATAGTTAGTGTTTAAATATTAACCAACATTTTTTTGAGAAATATAATTACTTATTGAGTTTGTGGAGGGAAAACATTTTTTAATAGCATTATTTTATGTCTCTCTCTAGTAATTTACATTGTTACAATAGGGAACCATGCGGACGCTTTCAGGGAAAATAACGGAAGTAATACACCAAGTGATTTGCTTTCAATTAAACCAACATATATTTTCATTTATTCCCCCAAATTCGTATAGCAAGGAGGGTAAATCTGACACCATTTGGCAACCATGTTTTTCACCCTCCCCCCATAGACTTAGACAGATAAACTGCGCAGTCAAATAGTCCGGTTGAAGGAGGCATTGAAGGACATAGACATATTCCGTTTTTTTTTTATTATGTTTTTTACTTTCTTATATCTAATATAAGGAAGTATAGTAATTGTGATTTTTTTCGACCTCGAGATTTTGATTGATATATACGTTTTGAACTCTCCTGAATCCATTCTTACTATTTTACGAATGACGTCTATCGGTTCGTGTGTGTGTGTGCGTGTGTGTGTGCCTGCGTGCGTGCTTGCATGCGTGCGTGTAGCTGCGAAAACTCAAAAAATACTAATGGGAAACCTCCCAAATTTGGCAATTAAAATGTTCAACAACATTATAGGTGCCATATTAAATTTAGTGAATGTGGTACCACCGGAAAAGACATGATGATGAAAGAAGGGAAAAGGTACAATTTCGGGAAAAAAATTAAAAATTTTTATTGCATTTCTGGACGAATCTCGACGAACTATAATAAAACAACATACCTTTATGAAAAAAAATCTGTTGCCATGTCTGTAGTATCGCGATAGCAATCACAGATTTTAAGATAAAGCTTTGAAATTTCTTACGTTCTAAAGTCCAAAGACAATGAAAAATTCGGTGTCGAGCAAAATTGGCCAGCTAAAAGGAGGTATACGGGACTCAAACTTTTTTGTATTTGTCATTACAAAAAAATATATTCTTGATGAAAGATTATAAATGAGGCATGTAGAAGCAGAACTCGCCTTCTATGACAAATTAATGGATCATGTAAAACATATTTTAGAAAATGACCGGCTTGAATTTATTTAAACGACGATCTTCATATTTTTGAAGAAAATTAGATTTAAGTTTGGATAAGACAGGTTTTGAAAAATCAACATGGAATTGACAAGTTTTGCAAGACAAGTTTTAAATCAACATGGCATTTGACAAGTTTTGCAATAACAAGGTTAGGATATAAGCAATTTTGCAGAAATATATTTTTATTTTGTTGGACAGAGGAACAAAACACTATATTAAATTTTAAATTCTTAATCCTACATCTTCTTCCAAAGTTCTTGGCTCGCAAAAATCATCTGCACCAAGAGCTTCTTCATTTTGAGTAACTTCGTTTTAAGTAGCTTCCTCCTCTGAAGGTACTTCACTCGACAGTAGAGTTTTGAAAAAGGCAAGATCTCTTGATTGCCATGCATATCGAAAATGTTTATTTAATAAATTATTTACATTGGCCAACTTCTTGGGGTTTATAGGAACTCCCATGGTAATCATATTCGGAGAAAAATTATTGAGTTTCTTTCCTTTTTTTTAATGTGGATTTAATAATAAATAATGGCGGCAAACTATTTAGCGAGACACGTGTTCTGCAATTACTGTCTCCCATTGGCTGCGCGGAAAAGACAAGTTGTGCATTAATATGAAGGTTGGATAAGGCGAGTTGTGCACCGATGTCAATGTTTCATTATTTAATTTGAAAGGGATAAAGCGATATTTGATACAAAACATTGTATCTAGTATATACGGGCTAAAAAGAACAACACTGTGCCGTATGCAACTCATTTTTCACCGAGAGTGGAGTAGGCGAGTTTTGCTTCTACATTCCTCAAATCAAGTCTACTATATCAAGTCAATAAAAT
This sequence comes from Rhamnusium bicolor, assembly GCA_029963845.1. Taxonomy (NCBI): domain Eukaryota; kingdom Metazoa; phylum Arthropoda; class Insecta; order Coleoptera; family Cerambycidae; genus Rhamnusium; species Rhamnusium bicolor. The sequence goes on from JANEYF010002517.1 coordinate 139,982, forward strand.
ATATTTTCTAAGTACTTAAATAAAGCTGATCTAAACTTAAATTTTTTCCACATTTGACCTAATAAAATGGGGTTAGGATAACTTTAGCAGTTGACATTTGAAATGTCTAATTCAGTCACAAAAATGTCAATTTCAAGAAGAAGAAATTATTAAAATATATGACATGAATTATTATTGACAATATCGAAGGACGCTGATAATTAATTATTTAAAAATTTTAATGAAACATTTCAAGATGCGCTATTAAAATTTAATTGAGGTAAATGAAGAATTTAATAGAATGATTTTTTTTAGATCAGGATGACATACACTAGTATAAGAAAGTTATGTGTTGGCCACTTTAGATATTTTTTGTAGAGAAGGATCTCTGTGTATATTTATTTTTGAATTTATATTACCAAAGTTGTGTAGTAGTAGTAGGGATCAAATATCTATGAAGCCTCAAAAAACAGTAATAGTATCAATGATCCGGAAAAGGAAGCTGGAGGACTTAAGACCACCCTCCTTAATGGGTGAAACTACTCTATTTGCGGAGGAGGTGAAATATCTAGGAATCCCTCTGGACAAGTCACTTAATTGGAAATTCCATCTGGAACAGGTAATCCACAAAGCAAAGCGGTCTTTATGGACATGTTGTCGTTTTTGTGGTAAATCCTGGGGCATGGATCCCCAACAAATTTACTGGATCTATGTCACGTTAATCAGACCAATGACAACATACGGATCCATCGTTTGGTCACCGAAAGGATCACAACGGACGGCCAAAGCCAAACTCTCTGGATTGTAAAGATTAGCATGCTTGACAGTAACGGAGGTAATTAGCACCACACCGTCAGCTACAATGGAAATTCTCCTGCACTTACCTCCTCTTCATATATATTTGGAGAGAGAGGCCAGGTGGGCAACGTATAGCTTGCAACAAACGGCTATTAATATACCGCAGACTGATATCATGGAGGGGAACAGGTTGCTGTATGACATAGAGAGTCATAGCATCCTGGGAATGCTCTCGGATACTATGCCTAACATGATCAACTACGAGCTGACCTTCAACATCCTTCCTCCTGACAAAGATGAGTGGGATTGGAATAAAGCAGACCTACTGAGGGCAGACAGCTGTTGGTTTACAGACGGCTCCAAAACTCCCGATGGAACAGGAGTCGGAGTACATAGCTACAGACCATGGGTGAGAATATCCTCAAGCCTAGATACTAATGCAACTATTTGTCAGATTGAGGTCATGTCATTGAACTGTTTGTGCGAAGGATGGAATATATGCATCTTACACTTAGATCAATAAAAATTTTCTCAGATAACCAAACAGCTATAAAAGCTCCTTGCTCCTACCGGTGTAACTCCAAAACGGTATGGAACTGTCAGAATGCTCTAAATCATTTGAACAAAAACAACAAAGTGACTGGTCTGGATACCTTGCCACTCTGGTATGAAAGGTATTGAAATTGCCGCTCGCTGACCAGAAAAGGAGCGGGATCACGAATCGTCGGACCAGAGTAAATACTTGGAATATCTTCAAGTACTGCTGGGCTTCAACTTGGGCTGAAAGGGAAACTCTTCAGTATTGGCAAGAGTTACCAGGATTAGTTCATTCGAAGTCGTTTATAAAAAAACCTTTAAAATCAAGAGCTAAGAAACTTTTAGATCCACTCAGGGTAGACCTGAAAACCCTAACAGGCCTATATACCGGGCACTGGCGAATAAATTATCATCTGCATAAACTCGGCCTAGCGGAAAATACCGAGTGCCACCTATGCCTGGTTGATGATGAGAAGGCAAACCACGTCTTACGCACCTGTCCCGCTGCGGAGAGGATTCGATTCACACTGGACACACTCTCAGCAAATAAAGTTATCAGTTTCATTAAGAGATTGAACTTATTGGGTGAAATATAATTAGGAGTGAGCTATAATATACCTGCTGGTGGCCGCAGTGGAGGGTTTACAAGGACCCACTCATAAAAAAACCTATCACCTATCACCTACTAAAGTTGTTGTTTTGTTTTTAGGTTTTTTTTTTATTTTTTTTACCAAAATTTGATGTAAATAACGAGGATAGCTCTTTTAAGGTGTTTAGAGTTTATTTTGTTTTTCATACTTTATGCCACAATGAAGTGTGAAAGTGTGTTGAAAGTTTATTTTAGTATTAGAATTTCCGTTTTATTTTTTTTGGTTTTCAATAAAAAATTTTATAAAAACATGTATATTATTTTTGGCCCTCTCTGAAAAATTTTCTAACGGCGCCCATGAATAGAACGTAAGGACGTTAGAAAAAATGTTTGGTATATCTATTCTCTTAATGATTTTTTTTATTTTCTTGTTGATTATACTATAGAGAATTTGAAAAAAAAAAATTTACAGGTGAGGTCCTTATTTATGAAAACTAAACAGGTAAATTTAGTTACTATGTGCAAAATGATATAAATTGTGAATCCCACTATATAGTGCACTTTACGAGAAAATCCCATTCGTATAGTTTAAGAAAAATCGCTCTTGAGTCTATTCGTCCTTGTTCTGTAATTAAAACTGATATATTTGTAGTTTTAGTTATAGACAATCTTTAATACAAACAGGGCAGATCATTCCCAGGCGATTTTCCTTAAACTGTAGGATTAGGATTCTCGCGTGAAATACACTTTATTAACACTAGGCAGAATTCTAGGTCCATTTTTAGTCGTGAATTAACAATTTAGCCTTAGAGTGGCTACCCAGATCACCTGACCTTACCGCCCTGGACTTCTTTTGGAAACATTTGAAAAGTAGAGTTTATGCGGCAAAACCCCAAAATGTAGACGATTTAAGAAATCGCACCATTGAGGTGGCTGGACAAATAACCCCACAGTTATTACAAAATGTTTTAAATAATTGCTGTGCATGTTTAGCACATTTACCATTTGCAGACACAAACGGGGGGAGCTATGGATATAAGCCCAAGATCCTGTTATGCCTGTACGTACCCACTAACAAGTTTTGATCTTCCTTCTTCCTTCCTTCTATCTTTAGTTTTTCATACTTTCAATACGTCATTCTATTAAAAAAAATTAGTTGCCTGTGTAACTTTTCGAGCGAAAAGTTAAAAACTAGGCCTTTATCTAGTTTTGCAAAATTTTGTTACTTAAACTGTCCTTAATAAATTGCCTGTAACAATATTTTTGATTTTCATTTACGTTTCTTGTCCTTTGAAGGATGCTTGCATGGAATGTATTCCTTGTTTTTTTTTATTGTTTATTAGTTATTTTTGTTAAGTTTTAATATTTGTCTTTACGCCACGTATTTTGTTAATATCGTACGATGATAGGATGATTTGTCAATAACGAAACGTGATTTGTATGAAGAAATAAATAATTTTGATTTCCTGCTATTAATTTATTGCAGACGTCTTCGTGCATTGTAATTATAAATAAATTTGTCATTTAGTAGGTGCTAATTTATTTGTATTATATTTTATTAGTATCTATATGCAGTAAGTGTATATCTTATGTTCTTGTATGAAATAAAATGAAAATATAATCCTAATTTCTTTTTGTTAATTATTATTTTTTAACTTTTACAAAAACTTATCAGCACAGGTAAGTATAAGATATATCTTTTTAAACAATTATTTTCCCGGCTATTTGCCAAACGCTGAAATTTGGATTATAAAAAAGACATATGCACATTATATTAAGTACGACTGATTACATAAGTTTTAAGAGACTCTCCCTGTTTGGACTGTTTGGTGCTGTTCAGTGTGTAGTATTTACCAAATATTTTGTCAGAACCCCCCAAGTGAATATCCTATACAAAATAACAACAATGATATATCTCTGTACAGGAAATGTTGATGGAAGTTCATTGCGCAACATCTTTTGAATCGTTGTAGATATAATTATTTTCTACGGTAATAAATGAAAATTGATGATGAAATTTAGGGTCACAATACCTAGCATCTCGTCATCGCTAAACTGTTTTTGTTACCTAATATGTAATGGAATACTTCTGAAATTGAATATTTAATACAAAATAAGCGTAATTTATTGATCATAGAATATTAATCAATTATTTTGTGTAAAATATTTTATTTTAGAAAACCTTTTTGATATACGAATTTGTTTTTTATGCTGTATATAATAATCTAATAATAACGATAATTTATTTTGAAATTTTTATTTCCTTTTTTGAAGCATTTTTAGGATATTTGAAAAACAATGTTTTTCTTCCAGCTTTTTCAGCTCTATCTATATTCGTTATTTTTTTTTTTTAATTTTGGGTGAAATATTGTACAGAAGGATCTGTCTGAACGCCTTTTATTGTAAATGAAAAATATTATTTATTATCTTTTATGTTGTACCTACTGTTTGTTCCACGTCTTATAAAGATACTTATTGTTAGTAGTAACGAAAACAACGTTTGTTAATTCTTTTCTATGAAAAAATTTTTCTTGATTGACATATGAATAGAGCAGAATATAATAGAACATTTTTTGACCATTTAAGATACAAGATATATAAATGGTGTCAAAAAACTGCAAAAGAAGAAATAGTACAGATAACAAAATGTCGTCATACCCACTGGCGGTTCTTCTATAGGGTCATTTGGTCAATGACCTCCCACATACAAATAAAAAAATAGAGCTATTCATTTTCTGAAGTTTAAAAATATATAATCTAGGTACATATTTTTATAATTTTAAAAAATATATTAAAGTTTCTAGTTCATTCTATGCGCAATACTATTCAAATATCTAGATCGCAGGATTTCGTATCCCCTCCGAGCACCGAGCCTCTATTCATTACATTATTTATTTATAGAATTTAAAAATCTTGGGTCAGTCCACAACTTGTCCTCAAAGCTAGCTACGGACCGAATTTACAACGAATTAAAGTGAAATAGACTTATGCGCGAATCGTCAGAAATCAAAAGAGACAGAAAACACTGGCGGGAACAATGTCCCTGACACATTTTACGGAAACGGTAACGCACGAAGTTCAATAGTGAATAGAGCAGTCTTAATGCTGACTAGGGACGCGTTGGTCGGTAAATTCTGTCGCGTTGTTTTTAATGTTTTTATTTGTGAACATTTTATTAGTAAATCTTTACTTGTCGTGAAATTAAGTAAAACAGTGTTTTTGGTGTTTATTATTAAATATGAGTGTTGTACAAAATATATTAAAACTGAAAGATGGACATAAGTTGGGTTATGAATAAAGTACAAATAGTTTTTGTGTTTAGATACGTTTTAGACGGTGTTGTATGTCAGAGATTTTGGAAATTTATTCAGCCTCAAAGAATGATATCGCAGCATTTGTCAGATGTAATTTTAAAAGTGTTAGAATGTCTGGAAATTAAAATTAATTAAAAAATCCTGAAAAATTGATAGCACAAAGTTACGATGCAGCATCAGTAATGAATGGTGCTTTTGGAGGTGTACAAGCCAAAATTAAAAAAAGTTATTCTTCAGCAAATTTTATTCATTGTTACGCTCATCAACTAAATTTAATTTTACAAAAAGCATCAAATCAGGATAAAAGCATAAACATTTTTTTTGCTAATTTACATAGCTTTTCTTCATACTTTGGAAAATCGCCAAAGAGAACAGCCGTGTTAGATAATGTTGTTAAGGTGAGATTACCTAAAGCGGCTCCAACACGATGGAATTTTAATACAAAGTGCATAGAGACTGTTTATACCTATCTAACAGAATTATTAGATTGTTTAAAAAAAATCATTGATAATGAATCAGAAAACAACACTCTAAACCAAGCTATTGGTTTAAAAAACTACTTACAAAATGAACATTTTCTTTACTGGTTAAATTTTTTTTATTTAGTTATGCCTCATTGTGATATATTGTTCAATCAATTACAAAAATGTAATATCGATGTCATAACAGTAAATAAGTGTATTGGCAATTTTAATAGTAAAATTGAAGACATCAGAAATAAAATTTTGAATAACTATTTGGAGGAGACATCCATGCAGTCTGCCCAGAGATGTAAAACGGAAGAATCAAAAAGGAGAATTTCATTAGAAGTTTGTGATATAATTACATCTGAGATCAAAAACAGGTTTGGCTTCAGTGATCATTTAGCAGTGTCTCAGTTATTTCACGCAGATCGATTTAAAGATTATAAAAAAAACTTTCCTCAAGATAAGTTTAAATTAGTTAAAACGGAGTATCCAGTCATAAATCATTTGAAACTTAAAACTGAATTAGAAGTATTATATAGCCGTGAAGATTTTTCCAATAGTGAAGGTGCAGTTGCTTTGTTACAGCTTTTTATTAACAAAAATTTGTGCAATACTTTTTCTGAAAGTGTCAAACTGTTAATAATCTTGTATACTCTCCCTATGACTGCCGTCGAAAGTGAACGTTGTTTTTACACCTTAAAAAGAATAAAGACATTTTTAAGAAATACCATGGGTCAGGAAAGATTATCTTCTTTAGCTATGGTTACCATAGAAAGGGCATTAATAAAGAAGATAAAAGACTTTAATGAAAAAGTAATTGACCACTTTGCATCTCAAAAAGACCGGAGGATCGACTTGGAATTTAAATCACTTTAAAAGGTAGGTAATACAGTAAACTTTTCTAATTGACCTCCCTATCTCTTGACCCACGAACCGCCACTGGTCATACCTACATGTATACATATATATGCACTAATATGCTATACAATTCTTATATAAATATATTTAAATCTCAAATAAAGTAATAAGACTAAAGAGTAAATCTTATCCAAAAAATCATTTACAGAATAAAATAAATTAGAAAGAAGCTTTAAATTTAAATTTACTGTAATTCACAATATTTCTAATTTCATTGGGCAATTTATTATAACGATATGCAACTATATAACTAAGAATGTTCATATCTTAATTCTTAAGACTTAAATAAGTTTAGGTTTTTTTAGTGGAGCATAAATATTTTATAATATAGATACAATGTAGTAAGAATACTTTTGGTTTGAAAAATATTCTGCTAGGTTTTTCAAGGGAGAAAGTTATAAATTAGTCTAACAATTCTTTTTTGGGCTACAAAAATACTTTCTCTATCTTTAGCATTACTCCAACAAATTATATTATATGAAACGTGTGAATAAGTCTACTCATAGTATGTTTTTAATCATTTTCCTTCAGCACACATTTTAGCTGTAAAATTACAAAATAATTAGCCTTTTGCTTACGAAATCAATAGGACCTCAAATGATAATTTCTTATCAAGATTAGTACTTAAACGTTTATCCAATTCTTATAGAGTTAGATGGTCATATATTATGTGGATGGAAAAATTGAAACAAACAGTTTTTCTATCATTTATAATGTCTATGCTCTGAACAAAGGAAAATAAAGCTAGACAACCACTGGAATCAAAAATATGCAGTATTTTGTTCCGAATTTCATTCGAGGCAGTAACGTTATTAGGTATTTTTACTTCCTCACCCCTCAAAGTAAGGAAGTTATGTATTCGTGAAAAAAAATTTGAAAATGTTTATTGCATTTCTGGACGAATCTCGACGAATTATGACGATATCCAAAATTTCAGACCGAAAAAATTTTTCTGTCTGTGTATCTGTGTTCGCGATAGCAGCTACAGTTTTTGAAATAAAGCTTTCAAATTTGGTACACACATTTTAGAGGTCGAGGAAAAGATTGAGTTCGTTGATGAACAAAATCAGCCTAAAAAAAATGTTAGTGACATTCCACCAATTTGACTTTTTTTGAAACGTCAAAATGTGACTTTTTAAAACGTCAAAAAATGTGACTTTTTTTTAAACGTCAAAGTAACATTTTTGAAACGTCAAAATGTGACTTTTTTGAAACGTAAAAAATGTGACTTTTTTTGAAACGTCAAAAATTACTTTTATTATAAACTCCACCACACGACGAGTTTCACTACGGTGAGGAAGTTCTAATCCCCAAGTAAATGGCAGCGGTTTTGTTTTTGATTTTGTTCCCACAAAAATCTTTCTCATGTATTTTGTTCTCAATTTAGTTCCCCAAAGGAACCTTCATGTACAATAGATATCATTTATACCGACGGACAAGGGACCGAAGGAATTTAGTCATTATATCCGTAGGTCGCTATAAACCAACACAATAGAAAAGGCTTAGGAGATAGTCTGTGACAATAGTAAAAGCAATGTTCATTGACCGAAAGAATTAAGTATGGATTATTATTTAAACAAAAAATCTGTTAATTTGGTTTATGTATGTAACTGATTAACTAATAATACAGGACAGTGAGCAGAAAGCTAATATGTTTAATCAATATTTTATAAATATCGGTTCAATCATGGCAGAATCAATTACCCCCTCTCCAAATGTCACAGATGAAAATCATTATACAGCACCTAATAGCATATTTTTAAACCCCGTTACTCAAAATGAAATAATCAAATATATCTCCAGTTTAAAAAATAATAGTGCCACAGGTTTGGATCAAATACCCGTAAAAATAATTAAATTTTGCCACATATATTTAATAAAACCTTTAATTCATATTATTAATATAATCTTCGCTACAGGTTTAGTTCCTGCACATTTCAAGGAATCCATTGTCACACCCATTTATAAAAGAGGTTCTAGAACAGATACAACTAATTATAGACCAATATCAGTTATTAATAATATTGCAAAAATCTTTGAAAAAGCGTTAAAAAACCGCCTTGAGGAATTTCTAGATTCTAATAAAATTATATCTGAAAACCAATTTGGTTTCAGAAATACTTTTAGTACCAACGATGCCATTTACAAATTAACGAGCTCTATAAATAATAGTATACATAATAATAAAAAATGCATAGCAGTTTTTTTGGATTTAGCAAAGGCATTCGATACAGTGTCTCATTCAAAATTGTTACAAAAGATGGAATATATCGGTATTAGAGGCACTGCATTGAATGTTTTTGCTACATACTTATCGAACAGAAAACAATACGTTAAAATTGAAAATCAAATTAGTCACCCTGAAATTATAAAAACCGGAATTCCTCAAGGCACAGTTATAGCTCCGATTCTTTTTTTTAATTTTTATAAATAATCTTTGCAATATTTCTAATATATCAGGAAAAATAATTTCATATGCAGATGACACGGTAATTATATTTGAAGGATTGGATTGGAAAGAAGTAACTATAAAAGTGTCATCTGATATGGAAGTAATAAAAAATTGGTTAGATCAAAATTTACTCTCTTTGAATATAGGGAAGACAAAATTTATGTGCTTTTCCATTTATACGATTAAGAATCATAATATTAACGAAATAAATATTCAAAATACAGATCTTATAATAAGTAGTTGTAAAAAAATAAAATATCTTGGTATCATAATAGATGAAAATTTTAAATGGCAGGAACATGTAACAGATAAAATTCGAAAAGTAATAAGAAAATTCTATATTCTCCGGAATATTCTCAAAACAAAAACATTAATAAATATTTATAATACATTAGTGGAGTCCATAATTAGATATGGCATAATAGTATGGGGTGGTGCATATGAAAATGCACTAAATCCACTAAAAGTATTACAAAAATATATCTTAAAAATAATCATGAAAAAAATCTATCTATATCTTAGTGACAAATTGTTTAAGGAATGTTGTTGTCTGAATTTGAAAAACATATATATACTTGAAAGTATTCTTTTCATAAATAAAAATAAGGGAAAATATAATTTTCCCAGTCACTTTCACAACACAAGATCAGTCTCAAATTCTAATTTGCTAATTAATAAATATAATAAAACATCTCAACAGAACTTTATTGATTATCAAGGACCATTGTTCTATAATAAATTACCTTTAAACATAAAAAGTATTAGTAACAAAATGAAATTTCGTCATACCGTATCAAATTTTATTGCGACATCTTCCGAACTATTTAGTTAAATTTGCTACTCAAAATAGTACCTAATTATATTTGTACATCCTCCTGATTCTCCTCCAACTATCTATTGATTTTATGTATTTCTTTGTAAATAACTATGTTTAATAATAAAAATATGTTAGTATTTAAATATTCCAATTGAAAGATATTAGCACAAAACAAGCCTTTTCTGGCTTAGGTGCTACCCTCATATTAATGTAGATAATTTATATATATTATGTTTAATAAAGGAACTCTATAGAACTTGAACTCGATTGCTTTTGAAAATTTTGGCTTCGGTTATCCTTTCTGCATGTGAAATGGCGGACTGTGTGTTTGCCTCTATCAAATCTTGATTAAATATGTAATAATTTTGATTTCTTTGAATTGTGAAAAATGCTTTCCTTATAGATGGCGGCACAAATTAGTCAAGCTCCGCATCATCTTTATTGATTTTAGTTTCCAAAACTTCTGAATTCAAATTTGCTAAAATTTCTTCGTCCGTCATATTACCATCAGTTTCGAGTTCTTCGTCAGTGATCATAAAGTTTTCTCAATTTTCATCTGTAGTTAAATTTTTCACAGAAAGTATACAAATCCACTTCATCAAAGATGGGTATTCTTGTTCTCTTGAAGTCGTTCGATCAAGGAAAAATCGTCTTCTTCAGAAAACTATAGGATGGAATCATTTGCAAGTTTGAAGATGATCACAAACATAGAAGAAATCAATAGAATAGCTCCAAAACATTCAATTTTTGTGGTGTAGAGTCTGTAGTTCCAATTTATTTTCAAATTTTATTTATTTGTAGTGTTCTAAATTGGGTGGGTAATCAAAGATTTTATAACTCCCTGGTCCATTGATTGAAGAATAGAGGTAGTATTAGATGGAAGAAACACAAGATTAATTGCTTTCAAATTTTACACGTTGGGATGAACTAGGCAGTTTTCCAATAATTACAGAGTTTTCTATTTGGTTTAAAGATTCTGTTATCCCATTGTTGAATAGTCAACCGTTCTTTTGACAGTTTGCCCGCGACACATTTTTTCGCCTTTTAACCTCATTGTTTTGTCCGGCGTTATTCTAAAGAACAATCTTCTCTCATCCGATTTAAATGAAAACACGGTATACGATAATTTGTACCAAATTTAAGCCCATTTTTCGAAAATATATTAGAATGTGAAATATACAGAAAAGATACCAGTACTCTAAGATATATCCCTAAGGACTCTCAACCATTGTGCTCACCACAAAATGGCGACATTTAACTTTCTAGTCAATCGTCTATAGCTTCCCCCTCAATAAGTAAAGGTTTGAAAAAGAAAAAACACTGATTAAGGAACTAGCTGCGAGTAATGGATATTATGTAAGTCTAATTGACATAGCAATTAGGAAACGAAAATTTAACGTCACTTCGAAATTCCTCGACCTTAATAAAAGAGAAAATCCGAAATTTGTATCGATTCCATTCGATCCTCAATTCACCCGTGGTATTGGTAAGATTTTTAAAGATATGGGTATGACAGTGGTTCATCGGGAAATAAACTACAACAACTTATAGGCAATCTAAAAGACACAAATGAAACAAACGAAAAGTCGGGGATTTATGAAATTAGCTGTAAGGATTGTAATCAAAAGTATGTTCGACAAACTAAACGATCAATTCAAATTAGATTTAAAGATCATATGGCCCATCCGAAATATGGTAGAACAGATAAGTCTAGTGTTGCCCAACATGCGTTTGACAACAACTATGAAATAGATATTAGCAGTTTAAGATTACTTAGGAATGTATTTGAAAGCTTGGAAATCACAAAAAGTGTAAAAATAGTATGAATAGTGACAGAGGGCCAATTCTAAATAGCCTGCTTTATTAGTTAGTGGGTCGCGGTTTTCCGAACCGTAGCAACGTATAAATAGGTATAAATAGGATACACTGTTAGCATAAGGTTAGTTTTAATCATATCCAGATGATGCTAACTTGGTTGGCGAAATGCGTGTCGAGTGCAGTATATAGTTTCTTGCTGTTTTGTGGAAAACTACATCAGTGTTGTCCTCACATCAAAGGTTCCAACTCATTGATTGCGAAATAACTTTATTATGTGTTTCGTTTTTCAGTTTGTCCTGGTTTGAATTTTGTTCCAGATAACAAAACTATAAGCGATAGTGAAATTTAGGATACAATTTTCATTTTTTCCTTTCACTCACGATTTTTGAACGACCTATATATTTTCAATTCCATGGGTATGTAATCTTTTCAAGTGGTCTCTACATTTTAAAATTAGGTGCGAAGAGACTGAAAGATAGAATCATTTGAGCATTTTCCTATCTAATAACTATTTGTAATTGACATTGATATGTTTCTGAAAACTAATGATCCATCTAAATAATATCAACTAAGCTTCAAGATTGTAAAAATGAGTTTCGTAGGAAAATTGATAAATTTATCTGAAAGAGTCTAATAAAATAAAACTATTACGATCACGCAAAATTTGATGTATTTCTTAAATATTACTATTTGAAAACGTTCCACACCATTTTTTTTGCAGCATCAAGTATTAAGGTTATATTTACAGAATAAATGTCTTTATAGCACTATCTATAGGTGGGAAAAACAAGTAAATAGATCAATAAATAAACAAATATTAAATAACCAATTATTGATTAGTAATAAAGGTAGGTACTACCATTAAGTTTTTGATTCGGTCGATGGTACTACTGATTTTACAGTTTATATGTATATATCAACGCTGTGACGTTGAAGAACTCCATCAACCTCACCACAGATCCTTCTCTGTTACTCAGGCACCATGTAAGTGTGTCTGGTATAGTATAAAGTTGCCGACAGGCATCTTCGTACTCGGTACATTCTAGAAGTATATGCTTCACTATAAATCTGACCACACCCTTCTTTACGCCAATGAAGGCTGCGGTCTGATCCTGCATGTACGATACCTAGTTTGTCTAATTCCTAATAGTATGTATGCAGAGGCCAGCTGCTTATGTCCAATTTCCAAATGGGTGAGAGCTACACCCTCCTTTCATGTCGGCTTACTAGGGGAGGTCCCATGATGGTTTAACTTCCCTTAATTCATGCTCATACTCATTCCATTCAGCTTCTCATACTTTCTTGATAGTTTGCTCCACAGATACCTTTATGTCATCAGGATGAAGAAGAAATTCCTCACTAGTTCCGTTTTCTGCTGCATCCCTTGCCGCCTGATCCGTTAATTCATTTTCCGCTATTCCAGTAAACCCAGGATTCCAAATAAATTCTATTACTTTTTCTGTTCTATGAAACTGGCATGAATTGTTTTAATCTGCGGATCAAAACCAAAAGGGTTTTAATTGCATGCATGGTACTAAGTGAGTCTGAGCAGATCATGAATGTGCCGTAGTTTTTAAAGTTGGTATACAACTGAGCTTACCAAATTGCATATAGCTACGCTGTATAAATGCTTGTCAATGGATGAAGGCTCTATGAGTATGATTCTCTTAAACTCGAACATCCATCCGTGTATATGATTAGAGAGTTGGTGTACTACTACTAGTAGTGTCATTGAATGTCGCCAAATAGAGGACACGATTCGTACAGGATTTATTAAATGTGGCACTATCCAAATGGACTCCTGAAAGATTCAAGCGCCAAAGAGGAATCTCACAAATATCCACTTGATACACTGAATATGGTGGAAAAGTACCGCTGCCGAGTCCATCAAGTACCTGCTTCAGTCTTACTCCTGCCGGTCTTGTTATAGTAGGTCAATCCTCAAAGGTAATATGGTCGTCTTCGTTAAACATTATACTTATGTTTTGGGTGGTTACGCAGCATCCCCATATTAACATTTTAAAATATATATAATTTACTGCTTACTTGCGACGATCTAGTTTATGAATCCTGCAAAATATTAATTGAAAAGGTATTGAAGCAAATATTTGCAATTTACAATGTTTAGTGGGTTCATAACTTCTTTTTTAATATAATGGCATAGTTTTCGGCTGTAAATTATAGCATGAATATGAACCATTTTTCCTTATAAAACATGCGATTATATTATTATTTTCTTTAAGACTAACAAGTGTTCTATTGTCATTGATGGGTATTTGCATTATGTTGGAATTTAATATTTAAATTAATTTCATTATTACGATAATACGTCGCAAGTGAACCATATAAATTGGAATGTCACGCTCTTATAATACGCTTCATTGTTCCCAAGATAACATCCTTTATAGTACCTGTAATAACATTTATTCGTTGTCTGTGGTATAATAAATGGTATCAGTACACCTCACAATCTGCATTTCGTTAAAGGTCAATGTAGTTTCAGACGTTTCAAATTAAAAGGAAAAGCATCTTGACATTACGACTGAAGATATCCTTCATTTATACATATAGTTTACGAAATTGATTGTGGGAATCACCTATGAAAGAAATTTTAAAAAAATATTGTTATATTATTTGTTTACAAACTTAACGTAATGTTTTCTACTATTTATAACTAACATACGGTTAATATTTAACTAATTGAAAAGTTTCAATAAAAAATAATTATGAACACATCAGTTTTGAGATTTCAATAAAAAATATGCTTTAGTTTCGAAACGGGATAACTGAAGTACATAATTGGACAAACACAAATATTTAGAAAATAATAAAATATCAAGAACTTCAGGAGATAATACCAAGTATTTTTCTTCATCTAAGAGAAGGTTACCGTTCTCATCAAATTGATTATTCAATGCTTGGGTTAAAATTAAGAGGGTTATTGGTGATTTCTAACATGCCAAAACCGATGTTGCCATTGAGATTTTCTTCAATGGATAGAGAGCCAATAATACTATCTCTCAGTAGTCTCAGTATAAACGTTTATTTTCTGTGGCCATCGAGTATGTTCTTCAACCAAAACATGTTTACTGTCATCGTTTGAGTATCGGCAGTTGTGTTTATATTGACAAAAACATTTAAAAGGAATGATGATCCGTCACTGAAACAAATATTTTGTAACAGAATTAAGTGTGTTGTTGTTTATTCTTTCGAATATTTATTCACAGAACTGAACATCTTCTGTCAAAATTGTCCTCAACTAGTTCATGATGGACTTACATTTTATAGGAATGAAATTTATGTAATTTGAGAACCTTCAGAAGAGTCTCAGTGTTATAATAGACCCATTGTTATAGCAGACACCTAGTGACGTAAACTTGTGGGATTGATAACCAAATGCCCTAACAATATGAGCTCTTCATCAAGACCTTTGGCTCGGTTTTCTTCTTTCATTGAAAATCGCAGCTGTTTGTCTTGCATAACGATTAATTATTTAATTAATTTTACTCTGTGGTGGTGCCATAGAGTAAAATTAATTAAATCCTCTCTGCTATTCTATACACCATATTATTATTTCGCATATCACAAGAATCACCATAGGTACTACAATGTAAATAAAAATTTTGCAGCCTATCAAAACTTGCAGGAGTTGTAGGATTTCTTAAAATATTGTCTAATATCCTCTCACCAAACTTATTAATCAGTGCATTATAAATAACGTCTTCCCAAAATTTTTAAACTGTCTAAAGTGTTCCCTATGTTTAAAAAAGACTGTGCTGACGACCCAGCAAATTATCGACCAATTTCCGTAATAGGTACCTATTTTTGCAAAAATTTTCGAAGTGGTATTAAAAATACAGATAACGAATTATTTTGAAAATTGTAAATTATTTACTAGCTGTCAATACGATTTCAGAAAAAACTTGTCGCCGACTTAGACAATCAATCCTTTAATAGATGTAATAAATAAAGGCTTTCAAGAGAAAGAATTCGTACATGTTCAATTCTTGGACTTAAGCAAAGCTTTTGAGTGTGTGTTGCACAATATATTAGAAAGAAACTTAAGCTCTTAAAAATTTTTCGAAAATGGCGTACATTTGATCTTGTCCTATTCACCGACTCATCTCAATTTGTAACGTTTAATAACAATAATTCATATTTGTTAAATATTAAATTTGGCGTTCCTCAGGGGTCTGTTCTGGGGCCAGTACTATTTCTAATTTATGTCAACGACTTGTCAAATAGATTAATATACATTAAAATACGTAATACATTAGCATAGTTCACCCTTTCTACAGATGGCACAAATTTGGCTCTCTCCCATAGGGATGCCAAAGTTTCGTTATCCGAGACTTACAACTCGTTATATATAGTTGAAGACTGGTTTCTAACCAATAAGTTAGTTCTAATAAAACTGAAACAATGATTTTCAGCTTAAGACACCACTCTCAGGATATGGATTCCTCTCATTGTGTTAAATTTTTGGGCGTTACTTTACAAATAGTTTATCACGGACAACAATATTAATGGCATACTATGCATTGATTCAGACTTCGTTAACGTATGTTATCTTGGTATGGGGCCATTCGGCACATATTCCAACCATTTTTTCAATTCAAAGAAAGGCAATACGGATCATTGCTGGATTGGCATACAGAGTGGATTGCAGTGACGCTTTTATCAATCCAAATATACTTATTTTGCCTTGTACATACATACTGCAATGTCTCCTGTACATAAAAGAAAATATAAATAATTACGTAACACACTACAGTGTTCATTCCTATTCAACAAGTAAGAAAAATTATATTAATTTAGAGTTCTTGCGGTTAACGAAGACCAGGAATGGGACAGGCTATTATGCAATAAAGTCTGTCAATGTGCTACCGAAGGCCGTCCAGGAACTTGAACGCAAACGATATAAATTTGTACGTAAACGGTTTTTGTTAGAAAATGTTGTGTATATATGACCAATAAAGATCTAGCTATCTATCTATCTAATGATACTTCTCTTGGACTCATAAACTTTTCTTTCCCAATTAATGACATTAATAACAATATCCAGGTTTCAAAATGAAACAGTGAAAAAAAAAACACAAAAATTGGCTGTGTCATGAGGTACATAAAAAAAATATTTTTTTAAAAATGGACGTCATATGGTACATGAAAAAGAAAACAAGATATTGTGTGAAAACCGAATCGTATGACAAGATATTTGAGGGCTCTTGGCTTATAAGACAATTTTGAGATTTCCAAAAAGGTGCCAAAATTTACGGCAAAGGGTGTATGAAAATTTCTTTCGCCATGATCGTTTCCATATTCCATTTAAGAGACTCCCTCGTAAGTTAAAATTTTAGCTCCTGTTACAACTGGGT
The DNA here is from genome assembly GCA_029963845.1 of Rhamnusium bicolor. NCBI lineage: Eukaryota > Metazoa > Arthropoda > Insecta > Coleoptera > Cerambycidae > Rhamnusium > Rhamnusium bicolor. Next base: position 157,046 of record JANEYF010002517.1, read on the forward strand.
AATCTAGGTAATACAAAAAATATATAAAAATGGCTTCGACAAATTGATTATACATGGGTTAGGGAAATATTTGTTCTCTTTTATTTCAGTATATACAATAGAAGATACATCATAAACTACGATAATAAAATACTATATGCAAAATCTAGTTTCTCAAAACAATATAATAATCACAACCTGTGAAGACATCTAATCCAGGCAAAGATTGAAAAAAGATTCGATCCCAATTTTTTCGGACAAACATGAGAGATGAATAAATCGTCTGTTTGTTCCAACACCAAAATCTAACCAAACCCTGTGTAAGGTTTAACATACGAGTACACCAATTTGCAAATGTTGCTTAAAAACAAAATAAGGACATCTGTATCTCCTGTTCTTATTACTATATCCTTGTAATACTTTTTTGCCGATTTCCTTATAGGAGAGTCACTTTTTAAAATATTTTCTCAATAAAAAAATAGACGTGAATCTGCTTATTCGTGTTTACAATATAGTTGATCGACTTCTTCTGATATACCACTTTGGCTAACAAAACATTTGTCCTCGTATGTAAAATATAGTGTCTTGTTCTTTAACGTCTCTTTGTGGGTGTTTTGCTGCCAGTCTCTTGCAAGAAACTGTGAGAAAGATCTTTTGAAGTTATCATTATTCAGTGCCTTCTGGAATTCTATAGGTCTCTTCTGGTGTGGTCCCTGGATTTGGATATCTTCTGCTCCTCTCTTAGATCTTTCTGATTTCTTTATAGAAGAACTCTTGTACTGATTAAAGATGACATCAATTCGAGTTACTTTGCTGGAACACAGTTTTTGCAAGATATATGTAGATATGTATGGAGATAATTCTCCGTATATCTTAGGCAGTTTTGTTAATAGAGTATGCAGTAGGAACACAGCATCAACGACATTATAGACTGCCTGCAGTGTTTCTTCCGGTAAGATAAACATTTTCAGATGTCGTAACAATTGAGACTTGTCCATTTTTATCACAGTTCCATCGATATGAACTAACGAAAGTGGTATGGGTGTCAATGAGTATTTTAAAACATTCTCCAAGTTCAGTTTCTTTTCAACAGCCAAACAGCATATTCGACCAAATACTCCACACGTGAGACCCAGCTCTTTCATTTTGTTATCTTTGGTACGTATCCTGACTTTACACCCTATGTCTCAAAATTATAAACAGTCTGTTTTTTAATTATCTATTACCTATTTAGTCAGTGTCACAATAATTAACTTCAAAGATGAAGCAGACTTCAAAGACCAAGCTTGATGTCTCAACAAAATGCATTAATTTCGCAATATCTACACAATTAATGAAAAACTACACTACATACCCATTGATAAAGGAAACTGAGAAATGGCTGGTGTTACGTAAAGTCATAGATCCGACGTTGCCGCTGTATCTATCACATGAGAAAGACGGTTGCGCTTACATAAAGATGTGATGGTATGATTCCGTGACTTTAGATTTTGTGTCAGTTAATCTATTAATCTAAAACAAGGGTCTCGTACACAAGATAGAGAAAAAGTTACGTCTCAAATGTGTAAGTGTGTTGATAATTCAATATATCTAATAGAAAAATAATATATCCTTGTATTAAATATGATTTTTTGTTTCTTATCTTTTAAGTTTCAGAGTTGTGCTATAAACCTAAGCCCCCGATAATCATGGTTTAGAGTTATGTAGGCCCTTTCACACAAAATCTCGTAGTTTTCTTTTTTTAATAACTGTATAAAGTAAATTTTGTCCTTATTACTAAAACATGTCTTATAGCAGTTAAGCCACCAAAATTATGTCTTACGATGCAGAATCATGAATAGAACATGGGAATGAACAAATTAGCGAAAAAATTTGTCGTGTACCTTATGAAGTAATTTCATGCCCTTTTTTGAAATATTAAACTTGTCTTACGATCCAAAAGCCTCAGAATATTTTGTTCTACGAATCGGTTTTTAGCTAAGAAGATGTCTCCAAACAATATCTTCATGTACCATATGACGTAAATTTTGGCTCTTAACAAAAATATTGTCTTGAAATGGTTAAGCACACAACAATTAAGTATATCTTACGAGAAAGTTTCTCAAGAAAAACATGGAAACGAACAAGTTGGCGACAAAAATTTTTATGTACCATTTGACGTAAATTATGGTCCTTTTCTGAAACATGAAGCTTGTCTTACGGACCAACGGGCCCCGAAGATTTTGTCTTACCATCCTGTTTTGAGTTAGGGAAAACTTTCCACACAAAACCTCGTTGGTTTTTTTTCATGTACCTTTCACGTAAAATTGGGCCCTTTTAACAAAAAATATTATCTTAAAACGGTAAAGTCCACAAAAATGATATCTTATGAAGGAGTTTACTAAATAGAACATGTAAAGGAACAATTTGATGAAAAAAATTTTCATGTACCTTATGACGTAAATTTTAGCCCTTTTGTGAAACATTAAATTTGTCTTATGGACCAAAGTCCCTCGAAAATATTGTCTTACGATCCTGTTTTGCGTTAGGGAGGGCTTTCCATACAAAGTCTTGTTGTTTTTTGTCATGTACCTTATCACGTAAAATTGGGTTCTTTCTTGGAAAGTTAAGAGTCTCTACCAACTAAACGCCCCCGATCTGATGCGTAAGACAAGTAAAAATTGAAATGGCTTGCCTACGCACACCAAACTTAAGCATCAAAAATGTTGTACCTTATGACGTAAGTTTTCAGTCGCCAGCTCCCTGTCCATTATTAGAATAATGTTACTGACTTTGTGCATTGTCAATTTTAGGACTGATAAAAAATACAAAATAAATAGGTAGTTAATATGCGAATTATAAAATAAAAGCACAAATATATTCATTTACTGTTTGAGGTTCACTGTTAACCAATCCTATGGAACAATCATTCAACAAAGTAGTTGCAAATAAGTCAATTATGCGTATACCTATGCACAACTGGTTTGCTGACAATTGAAACGAATGAAAGTATTTATGGCTTTGACTCTCTAAGAAGGAAGTTGCATTCTTACACCGGCTCGACTATAGGCTTGTTTCGTTTTTGTAGTGAGAAATTTTATGTTACAAAAATTGTTTCACGAGTCACGACGTAATTCAAATTAAGCATCATCATCACCATCAGAGTTTCATGATAAATAAAGTGATTGGATGATCAAAACTGATTTTTTACTTCCCATAACTTCGAAACAATACATTTAGGATGTATCAGACGGATGTTCATAGAAATCTCTAGTTTAGAATAACTTTTCTATAAGCCAGTGCATCTTTTATTTAAAACGGAAAACGGGGGTATTTGCGTGCGTGCGTGCGAGCGCCCGTGCGTGTGCGTGTGCATGTGCGCGTGCGTATACGTGTACGTGTGTGTGTATGTAAAGATTGTCAACATCATTTTAGGTGACACATTAAATTTGGTGAATGTGGTACCACCAGAAGAGACATAATGAATGAAAGAGAAAAAAGATACAATTTCAGGAAAAGAAATGATTATTTCTGGACGAATCTATACGAATTATAATGAAAAAAACATAACTTTATGGAAAAAAATCTCTGTCTGCATGTCTGTAGTGTCGCAAGAGTAACCACAGTTTTTGAGATAAAGCTTTCAAAGACCAAAGACAATGAAAAATTCGGTGATGAGCAAAATTAGCCAGCTGAAAGGGTGTCCACTTGACCCAAACTTTTTTGTATTTGACTTTACAAAAAAAATATATCCTTGATGAAAGATTATAAATCATGTCTACTATATTAAGCGAATAAAATATATTTTCCAAGTACTTAAATAAAGCTGATGTAAACTAAAATATTGTACCATTTGACCTCATAAAATGGGGTTAGGATAAATCTGACAGTTTGAAATATCTAATTTAGCTACAAAAATGTCAATGCCAATAAGAAGAAATTATTAAAATATATGACATGAATTATTATTGACAGTGTCGAAGGACACTGAAAATTAATTATTAAAAAATTTTTTGAAACATTTCAAAGTACCTACGTTTTTAAATTTAATTGAAGTAAGTGAAGAATTAAATAGAATGATTTTTTTAGATCAGGATGATATATACTAGTATAAGAAAGTTATGTGCTGGCCAAATCGAAAACTAGAGATAAAATAAGAGAGACGTGTCCTTTTATTTTTAGAATATTTCATCATAAGTTTTGTTCAGTAATGTTCTAGCAGGTTTCAGCAGTTGATTTCAGTAACAAAAGAGTGAGACAGAGAGCGATTTAACATTAGTCGAAAAGAGACAAATTTGTGTGAATTGTTCAACAAATTTTTGATGATTAACCCAGTTAGCGTTTACTGATGTAATAATGAAAAATGTTAACTTTAAATTGGAATAACTATTTTATAGTGCCATGTAATATATCTTTTTCGGTATCAAATATTAAAAAAAAAATGTTCTTAAAATAAAAGCATTTTCACTTCTATCTCAATGCAATGAAAATACGCCAAGAAGCTAAGTACAATGTAGAGGCAACCAGATATACAAGTCATACGATTTCTGTGTTAAGTTGGTTGCTGTTACTGCATTAATAAATATGTTATGTTGGTAACACAAAACAACTAAAATGCTGCCCTCTGTACTCGGCCACAAAATCGAAAAATCTATACTTGGTTGTTGAACCAAAAATAACTTGTGTAATTTTATAGAAACATTATAGCTTTAATATATCAAAAACTATAAGGGTATGAATAACAACTTCCTTATATCCTAAAATTTTATATTAATATTACAAAGCCAAAACCAAATATCACGTTTTTGTTATATAATTCAATTTTAACCTTAATTTCTTATTTCAGGTGTGACATATTTCAGTATTTTAGGTCAAAGATGGGTAATACGGTATCAGCTGCTGAAATCGCAGCCTGGGAAATAGTTCATCCAAATAAACCAATAGAAACACATAAGCGTCATCCAGATATAACAAATTATAAGGGAGAAATTCCAGTAGAATGTCCCATGCATAAAGCAACTGCACAGGCACCCTCAGAATGCCCAATACATCAAGAAGATGAAGTAAATCCTTTGAATATGGTATGATTCAATTATTAATAAATGATCAGTTTAGCATTGAACGAATAATGTTGCCTACCTAGTAATTACTGTTACAATTGTTGTCTATGACTGCTTATTTAACTAACATGATATTCGGATATAACACAATTTATGTAACTTATATTAGATTGTGCGACTCTAGCAAACCCATATTTATTTACACTAATGTAAAAGAAATTTTATAACAATGATTTGTGTATCATATTTTTATATGCATATTAGAAAATCTGAGTAATATATTGATCTAAAGTTTAATATAAAACATAATTTACGATGGATAGGAAAGTTTCTATAACTCTAGTGAATAACTTATGCTGACCCAATTTCAGTATAGACAATATCAAAAGATGTGCTCACGAAAAATGTTGGATAGACAAAAATAGATAATGTATTTCTTAATTTCTAATTCGTGATTAGTTGACATGATTTTAATGCAAAAAATTAAACTTGTCTGTCTGATTGTAAAACACTATTTAGGGCTGGTTTATCAATGCTTGGTTAACTCTAATTAGAAGATGCCTTAATGAAGGAAGGTGAAAGTTAAGTAATATCATCACCATGAATTTATCATTTCTGTTTTATATAAATAACGATATTAATATTTTGCAATTGGAATCATTATTTTATATGTATGTGTTGACTATTCTAAAATCAATAAACCAAGACATTATAATCCTTAATAGATGGGTGCTGCAAATCAAAATCCATCAGCAGGTCAGCCTTTTCCATTATCCACAGATAGACAAGTATCTACCATTCCAAAAGCTATTGTTAAAGAAGGAGAAAGTTCATTTTGGGTATATCCCAGCGCACAGGTAAGAATATTGTTTTTGCTTCATATATTACATTCACAAATGAGAGGTAAAATAAACAAGGGCACACAGATACTTATTTTTAAAAATTTAATTTCACTATCAGCTAAATAATTACATTATACAATTATTCAGTTAAAAATTAAACCTTGGTACTAGACATAAATATAGTTGGTCAGTTGTTTGAGAACACCATTCTTTATGCAATACATTTGATATTTTACAGTAATAGCGGGTTTACACGTGCAATGATATGCTGGCGCCAGTGTTAACGCCAGTTGAACTTTCACGCCAGTAAAGGTTTACACATTAAATTAAATTTTATCTCGCCAGTCTCATTTGTTGATTGCCCGCTGTCAGTGACTGTTAAGAGTTCCTTTCTGTGTAAAAATGTCAAGCGAATTAATTGACAGAAGCTGCCGAATAGTTGCGAAATTGTTGGTTGAGGATATGATTAACGATTTGGAACGGAAAAAAAATCATTGTATTGTTCATAATATTCTAAGAATTCAATAATTTTTTTCGGAACTTTTTGCTCATTATTGTAAATATATTGAACAAACTTAAAATAAACACAAAGCGTAGTCTACTAAACTAGTAAAGTAATATATACTGGCGTGCTTAAACAGGTTTACACTTGCAAATTTTATTTGTAGTGGCGCATGAGTCATTACTGGCGCATGGAAAAGTTAGAACGCTCTAACTTTTTTCATCCGTACATGCACTGATAAATATTGCATGCCAGTAAAGGTTTACATGTGACATTTTATTTTACTGGCGCGCTAATAGTCATTGGCGCCACTAAATCTATGCATGTGTAAACCCGCTATAAATCAAAAGTTGACTGGTTATAATCAATATATTTTCATTGCCCTTTGTAAGTACATTGAAACAATTGTAAATTAAAGATTTTTTTGTGTTTAGATGTTTTGGAATGCCATGTTGAGGAAAGGCTGGAAGTGGAAGGATGAAGATATTCAACAAAAAGATATGAACGATATCATCAAAATTCATAATGCTAATAATGAACAGGCCTGGCAGGAAGTACTCAAATGGGAAGCGTTACATGCAAAAGAATGTATGAATCCAAGGTAATAATGGTTTAAAACAATAATAATAATAGTACATAAACACCGCAGAAATTAAGTAACCCCCCAATCCAAGGCTGAACCTGCAGGAGAGTGGGTTACATTGATGAAAAAAATGCAGACAAACAAAGCATTCCCACCGACATTGTCAGTGCCGGAGGTGGGATGCGAACCCGCAGCTAAGATAGACAGATTATCTAGTCACACTTGCCGTCGCGCACTTTAGCCAACTTTTTCACAGAGCTGATTCAAATAATACATGATTTATTTCAGTGTATATATAATCTATTAATTACATTAGGTTTTTCTGTACTTATGATATTGGCTGTTTAAGTAATTACTAATTATATAATTGATCTTATGGATTAATAACAACTTATTTAAAATTACAACTCTGGGCACTAAAGGGAGGTCATGAATTCTTGATTTTTTGTATTCTTTGTTACCACATGTTTTGAATGCTTCCATCAATCTCTACAAAAAATTAATAAAAAAAGACGATCACAATCAAAGGAGCTGTGTTTTTAACAAGTTGTATATGGGCTTTGAATATTAAGCCGAAAATTTTTAATGAATCCTAATAGCAAACATATTTTCGACTGGCCTTCAATATCATGGACAGGACCGTGCGGTGGGGTGAAGCGAAGAAGTCAGGGCGCAAACTTTTAGGAGCGGCAAAATTGGGTACATGCGATAATTTTTTGACTGTTAAAAAAATATTCTCGAGCTTAACATATTTCTTTGTTGTTGTAAACTCATTATGCAATATGTTCTCTGAATTTTCATAAAACAGTAAAATATTAAGTATGCTTTATTGGCTGCCAATCAAGAAACCTGCAACATTAATATTTTCCTTGGCTCTTGCCTGCGCATTTAGTTACTAGATGTAGTAGTAAGATAATGATGACAGAGACTTAGATGGAGTTGAGTTACAAAATGAACTCCTTAATTTAAGCAGAAATATTAATATGAAGCTGGATCTGTTAGAAGTTTTTAATCATCTATACGAAAAAGGAACCAACATTTTATATCCCAATACAGTTATTGCTTTGATAATAACTGCCAGTAACTATAGTGAGTGGTGAGAGAGGTTTTTTGAAATTAAAACTAATAAAATCTTACTTAAGGTCAAGTTTGGCACAAAAAAAATTAAGAAGTTTTGCTATTTTAGCAATTGAGTTCTGTAAACTATGATGACTTTATTGACACATTTGCCTAACTAAAGTCACGATGGCCAAAACTATGAAAACGTTATGTGCAATGCGAGATTTTAAAAATTATGCCAAATGGGGATATTAGTTTTTTATTGAACCATCAGAAAAATGAATAAAAAAATTATCAAAACTAAAGATAAAAAACATAAAAAGTAGTGTATTTCTATTTGATATGTGAATATTTCTTATTCATTTTTCTGATGATTCCTTAAAAAATGAATATCCCTATATGTTTTTATTTTGAAGTAAGAAGGAAAATGATAAAACAACCAAATGTCTTCAAAAACTATTTTTCATAAAGAATAATCATCATTGTGAGAAAAAAATTACAGAAACCTCTCATAGTCCAACTCCAAATTCATGCCTATGTTATAGTTATATTTATTTCAATTTTCTGATAGTTATATTGTGAGTTGTGAAATTTCTGAAGGAAATAAAGCTGTGCAGATGTTATGATGCAGTTAATGAATGGATGGCGGCAGTTTATGAAAAAAAAGAGATCAGATCAATTAAAAAAAAAAAAAAAAAAAAGAAATTGCTAGATCGGCTAATAGGAGCAATTGAACTGTGACATCAGGTTCTTATTTGATCTTTAGACCTACAACAGGGATGGAGGAAAATGCCATGAAGCATTTGACTTTGCATATTAATCTGTAAACAATTTTCAGCAAGTATATTGGTTACATTTTTCTTTAGTTTTTTTATACTTACATAACTGTTAATTCCCAAAAATTTATATCAAATTAAACTCGGTTTTAATCATGACAAATTTAAATTAATATTTTTAGGCTCTAGCATTTTGTAACGGATATTCAGACAAAATCGGTAGATTTAGTAGTTCATAGTATGAACCTATTCTGTTTCCATTCTCAGCTATTTGATTGATTACTTCAAAAACTAAACCAAATATGGCAAAAATGAAAATAAATGATTTTGTAGAGCATAAAATTCTCCACAGAAGGTTTTAATAATTATTCCCATGTGCTCTTTCAAAATAGGATTTTTTGAATGTAATTTAAAAAGTAAATAATTTTAAAAATACATTTGTTTTGCATTTTAAGAATAATATATTTACTTTTTTCAGGTTAAAAAGCTTTGGTGGCAAAGCAACCGATTATAGTCCAAGAGCACGGATAAGGCAATTAATGGGATATGAGTTGCCTTTTGACAGACACGACTGGATTGTGGATAGGTGTGGGAAAGAAGTTAGATATGTAATTGATTACTATGATGGTGGATCAGTGGATAATAAATACAAATTTGCCTTGTTAGATGTCAGACCTGCAATGGATAGGTAAATTATGTACTAATCTTAAATCAACCCTTAATGTTTTTATTTTTTTATGTTTTAAATGTGATTTAATGGAATACCATTGAATATTTAGTTCTAAAATTGAAAATTCATGCGATGAATTACCATGAAAAGATATGTATATTATTTTTCCTCCATTTTGCCACACAATAGATATTTCACAGACATCAGCAATTAACCTCTTCCTCCTCAAAACTCCTCGTAAATTTGAATGAAATAATTAGATGAACACAGTACATACAGAGTGTCGTACCTTAACTATCCCAGTCACTCATAGAGCTACAATCTTATTTACCTTAGAAAAATATTAGCAGAAGATATACACCCTTTCGAAACATTCTTTCCAGTCTCACCTTCAATCCACTATCACCACAATCAGAAATCGTAGGGACTGAAATTGCGGCGGAACAGATCCGAAACGCAGATGTCTCGGCTTACAACAATTGATAAAAATTTTCTCAGATAGCCAAACAGCTATAAAATCTCTTGGCTCTTACCAGTATAACTCCAAAACGGTATGGAATTGTCAGAAGGCTCTAAATCATTTGAGCAAAACCAACAAAGTGACTCTGGTCTCTGGATACCTGGCCACTCTGGTATGAAAGGTAAGGAAATAGCCGACTCCTTGGCCAGAGTAGGAGCGGGATCACAAATCATCAGACCGGAACCGATACTTGGCATATCTTCAAGTTCTGCTAAGATGGCTATCTCAACCTTGGCTGAAAGGAAAACTCTCCAGTATTGGCAAGAGTTACCAGGATTAATTCATTCGAAGGCATTTATAAAATATCCTTTGAAATCAAGAGCTAAGAAACTTTTAGAGTTAAACAGAGTAAACCTGAAAACTCCAACAGGCCTATATACCGGGAACTGCCGACTAAACTATCATCTACATAAACTGCCTAGTGGAAAACGGGGGGAGCCATCTATGTCTGGAAGATGATGAGAAGGCAGACCACATCTTATGCACCTGTCCTGCTGTGGAGAGGATCCGATTCTCAATATTTGGCAAAGGGCAACTGCTGCCAGAGGATCTGGACACATTCTCACCCAATAAAGTTATGAGTTTCATTAAGAGACTGAACTTATTGGGTAAAATATAACTAGACGTGAGCCACATTTGGCCTGCTGATGGCCACAATGGAGGGTCCACAGGGACCCACTTACAAGAAACTTAACCTAACCTACACCCTTTTAAAGATAGAGGAAAAAAACATTATTTGTGCTGTAATTCAGAAACCATAACAGATATGTATATAAAAATTTAGAGATTACTTTTTATTCAGGATTTTAACGATGTGCTACATTTACTTTTCAAATAAGTAGTGCACACGAAATTTAGATGGGCTGTGTTAATAAATATTTTTGAATTCATTAGCTCTATTGAAAATTTTACTTTAAAATCTGGTTTTTTAATCATTACAGACAAATGATATACCTTTCATATTTTGATAGGATTCGCCGCAAAATTCAACTTCAAAGGTCTGGTTCCTACTTACATGAAAAATAAATGTAGGACATCGTTAAGATCCCAAACAAAAAGTAATCTCTAAATTTTGATATACATAGCTGTTATCGTTTCTGACAACACAAACAATGTTTTTTCCTCCATCTTTGAAAAGGTGTAACTTCTTCAATATATATTATTGACCAAATAGTTATAATAATTTTTGTTTTATATTGAGCCTATCTACTTACTGTAAGAGTTTGGCTACATAATTTTAGAACACCCTGTATATAATTTAATTTTTAAGGAAACTTTTTGTACTTCTATAATTCATGTACAAATTGTGATGTTTTATCATTACAGAAACATTATTCGGCCCATCTCTAATTTTGAATGCCATGTTGAACTTTTATTAAGAAAGACATATCACAAAAATAATTTGTAATGTATGAGAATATAATAAGGTTTTTTATTCGATTGTATTGAAAAGTGATGTTTTTTGGGTCGAATATCTGGATGAAAAGATCACCTTTTTATAACAGGTATTATTTTTTGTAGTGGTTGCTTGCTTGGCGACTACTTTTTTCTGGCTCAAAAGTACTTTTCATCATAGGACAGAAAGTACTTTTTGGACGGTAACAATTATAAATAAAATAATGATATTATTAGATTGTGTCAAAGTGATGTGAAGTTGATCACGATCATATTTTTCAATTAAAATAAGTGTAAGAAATAAATTTATTATTTTCTTACAATCGAATTAAAAATAGTATATGACACACGGACGAAAATGTTTCTCGTACTCTTCCGGCAATTTTCTGTACTTGTACGAAAAACTGAATTTTTCGCCCTTGTGTCATAAATAACTATTTCAACCTCATTCATATATTTGACTAAATACACAGGTAATTGGTTGAGTTGCCACCTATTTTTTTTTTTTTTTTTAATAAGGTGAAAAGCAGATTAAAATCTTGATTTGGTTTTCAGCCATCTGCAAAAAAAACTGAAAAATTACATAAAAATTGTTAATAATTGTGTTCTTAAAGAATCAAGGATTGTTTATCCTTTTTTTCATATTTTCCCAACTTTTTTTTGTCTTGTCCAAATCACCCGAAAATAAATGTAAACATAATTTTAAATAGAAATAATTTTTATGTAATTCAATCACTCATTTCAGTTTTCAAAATCTAATTACACTAATTACGCATTTTCGTGAGTAATAAATGTAAAATGATTATATGAGAAATGGAAGATTTATATTGCTAATAATTTTTGTAATAACAGTACCCAATGACTTCAGAATAGACTGAAGTCATTGACAGTACCAGTGTATCCATTTCTGCTGTGATCATCTGACTTAAAAATGTTCTTTTATTTTTTAGTGTTGATAATATTTGGGATAGAATGAAGGTAGCATGGTGGAGATGGTTCTACAGCGATGAATAAAAGAAACTGAATAGATAATAGAGAAAAGAAACACAGATTTATCAGTTGGAAATTAAATTTACCTATTTTTGAATTTCAGTTTACAAGAATAGATGAGATAATGCCAGATTGTTCAACTTTGAATGTAAATAAACCAAAGTATCGTTTTAATGTTGTGTTTTCCTTTTATATGTTCCTGTTAAACGTTTTCCTTTTAGTGTCCTCTTTATTTTTTTCTCCTAACTCTTAAGTGCTTTCTCTCACATTCTTACGAGCATGAATCACTGTTTGATGTATGCAAATGAGTGTCATTGAGATTGTGGTATCATATTTGTTACTAACCGTTATAGATGTCTAGTCTAGAAATTAAAGTCTGTGATTTTAAAGTCACATCTGTCAAAATATTACTCTAAACTTCATACCCTAAGCACATAGTAGTCTTTGCCATGAGGTGGAAAAATACTAGCCAAAGCATTTTTTTTTTAACTGAATATTTTTTTGATTTATTTGAAGGACCGTACACAGGGTGATTCTCTTAACTGTAAAGATTGCTTATTGGAGTTATGATTTTATATAGAAAAAAATTTGCACATTTTTTTTATTAGAAGGGATTTCATCAATGTGAATTTTCAGATGCTTACAAAAAAAATTTTAAAGTATTTCTTTTGTTATTTTGAAAAAAAGTGGATTTTTCGAGGATATTTTGTTTTTTAAATCTCAATAAAATTGCCTTAATAATATTTAAAGAAAGCGTTATTTCTACGATTTTCTAAATATTTCAAAAATGATCTTTTGGCCCATATTTTGAAAGACGTAAGATATTAACTTGAACCATTCGATTTTTCTTGAAAATTTACCACAAAAACATGAAATCTGGCTTGTTCCATGCAATGCCATGTTCTTAATATGTCTGTAAAGTTTATTTCAAACATATATGCAACATAAAAAATGTCAGCCTCTTTGACGGCGGTAAAGAAATCAAAGAAGCCGACTATTTTTATGTTACAAATAAGCGGGAAATAAAGTTTACCTGTTTGTATACCTTTAAAAATCTTTAAGCAAAATCATTCTTTAAAATATTAATTGAAATAAGTGTTGGACGGTTTCTCCCTGTACAATTTTTTTTTTAAATGATTTATAAAAAAAGAATATGCCACACATTAAACAGAAATAAGGCAAATAAATTTGGCTCAGTGACTTTTATCACTTTTTTAATATAGTTAGAGTAGTTGCCTACCTTCGAGAATTTTAAAAAACTGCATATTCTAACTCGGTTGCCTGTTCAGATTATTATTATTTTTTAAATTGGTGGGAAAACATTTAAATGTAAATATCTATTGTCCGTCTCTATTTGAGAGGGGAAAGTGAAATTTTGTATTGACTGTTTATTAACCCATTATTTTAAAAGCATTTTCTATATTAACAATACCTACTTTGTCAAAAAAAAATTATAGTACTTTAGAACAGTCTGAGGACCAAAAACGTATTCTTCTGTGCAGTTCTTACACTCAGAATAAAACTTCACAGGATTCGTATAAAAACAAAACAAACTTTATCATTTGTTTATAACATTTCCCGCGCCAGCATAATCTAGTGATAAGCGGTTAGATAAGATTTTAGCATCTTGATATTGAACATGAATTCTGAAAAAGCTTTGCATAAAGGAACGTGTGTAATAATCGCCCTAATCTTTAATAATATTCACGTCTAGACCCATGTAACGCCATAAATTAACTTAATTTGCCACTTGTAGCTACAAAATATAGATTCAAAATCGTTAAACCTTCAGGTTGGTTTCCGTGATTGAACTAACGATAATAAAGCTTCCTATCTTACCTACCGTCACGCACACCCTTCTCCTCACGAAATCTGACAGTCGATTTTTCTAGCGGACCAAATGTAATTTAAACGTTTTATCGGACCAAGACATTGTTTAACAGTATTTGAAACGTATTTTTGTAAATGTATTAAAGTAAACAGTGCATAATGTGTTGTGGTTATACTGTATTATTTGTGTAATTGTCGACAATTTATGTTTTTGACGTTTCGCCATTTTTGCAAACCACTTGTTAACATCTCGTGTTTTAATTATTTAAACTGCATTTAACAACCTAATAACGCACTGTAGTGTTGCAAATAGCTTTTTATAATAACCCTTGTGTTTGTCTGACCCTTCTTCCAACTAGCCAAGCTTCTAACAGGCCAATAATGATCGGGTAAGTGTTATAAACAATTTTGTAAACATTGCAATTTTTCATTATCAAAAACCGTTTTTGTTAGCTTTATATTTTATTGCAGGGCGTTTATTTTTGTGCAGATTTACTGCAGGTTTATTCTTTAATTTATTGCAATAAAAATAAATGACTGTCAAATAAACAATCCAATTTTATGGTGTTTTGATTTGATGCGGTATTGGTATTATTCAAATTATACAATTCGCATATTGTTTTATTTTGTTATGTACTGTTATTTTATTGTGGTTTTCCTGATAAAAATGTTTCAAATTATTAAAGATATATCAAAGTAGGTACCTACCTGGATAGCAACATACACTTTCTTAACATTTTTTATACCTGGATTATAAATATGTAAATCTAGGTAATGTAATAATTTATTATAACGCCTATAGTTTTACTTAGTTCCATTTGTCACAATGTTTTACCTAAGTACCTATGTTATAATAAATTAAAATTATACACAATTTTTAAATGTATTTTTTATATGTTGCTATTTATTAGCTATATTGTTGCTATGAGAAACTAATAATTTAGTGGACCATAAAATAAAATTTTATGTAATCAATTTTTATGCATGGTTTTAAATGTTTATTATAAATATAAAGATTATTGGGAGAAAATTGATTAATCACCTCAGTGCCTCTGTCATTTCCCACTTCAGACACTTATCCAATTCTCTTTTCAGCATCCCCTGATTTAATGTGTTTACATACCTATCTGTGCGCCTCGCCAATACATCTACAAGTACGTTACAAAAGATTAGTAACAATGTCATTTAATAATTTAATATTTTATCACTATTTAAAACTCCCAGAGTTAAAATTAGTAACTTATTGCAATGCTGAAACATGGTTTCAGTGGTTAGTCAAGGTAGCAAGTAGGTAGATATTGTTTGTTGATGTCAATAATTCAGTACAGTGATGATAAGTATACTAAATAAAATAATCCACTACTTACCTATATCTGGACACCTATTATATAAAATATACATCTATAGGCGCATTTATACGGTTCACTTTAGATGATCACCCTGGATGAATTATCCAAAGTGAAAAACAAGTCAATCATCTAAACAATGAATCACAAAAAATGATCCCCTAAGTTGAACGGTGAAAAAAGTAGGTCAAGCCCTACACTTTTAGTCACTCTGGGTGAATCATCTTTGCAGTGGCGTGCCGAGCCTTTCGGACCGGAGGGGCACAGGATTCTCGGGGGCGCAAATCGTAATGTTAATGTATCCCGAGGTGTATCCAAATGAAACATAATTTTAAATTAAAAATTTGAACCCAAAAATATATAACATTCTCAACATGCTGGTAGTTTCTGCCAAATGTTTTGCAGACACATTTGGTAATATATTTTTACATATAACGTCAACGATACACATCAAATTTGCTGTGTATCTTTGAAATGTTAAACACCATTTATGTGTTTTATGCTGTACTTATTTCAACATGTGTTTTTGTTTGTTATTTAATTTATCACTGATTATGAACACGAACAACTGAAATTAGTTCTGAGGTTGCTAATAAATATAGCAAAAAAAGAAGCTTTTCTGATTTAATTACAAAGTGCCGTTCCCGAGAATTTAAATTTTGAATAATATTCCCGGGAATGTTCTCGGGAATATTCCTCCCTCATCGGAATTATATTAGATGCATTAATGTATTCAACACGAATTCCGGTTTCATGTACTTTGCTGGTATAGAGATGTTCAGACAAGTAATTAAAATAACGAAAATCTTCAAGGTTTAGGCACCTCTCACGGTTTTACGAGTTCACGATGATAGACGACGTTATCTCAATACCAGAAGAACATGTTGTTTGTTGTTGTTACGCTTTACTTATGCCACGCGTGTCTTAATATGCTAATGAACTGATGTCACCAACGTCGGTTTTGAGACTGGATTGAGTCACTCCAAAGACGAAATTGAATATTCCCACAGGAATTTGTGAGTACCTCGGTAGTTTCCCGGAAATATTCCCGGCCCGGAAAATTTCCCGCCGGGGAATATTTCCCACCGCACATTGCTACTTTTAATTGACCTGGCTATTCCCACAAGTTGTAATATTAATATACCTAAAGCACATTACTAAACATTCAAGAAAGAAATGACTTATTTTCAATAATTCAGTAGTTTACAAGATTTTATACCCAAATATGAAAAGGGTTGAATTAATTGAAATCGAATCTGCAGCCAGAATAAAAATATCACTTCACATTTTTGAAATATTTTTTAAAATTAAATGTTGAAATAGCAAAAATAAGGAAGTATACCAAAAACGACACTGTTAAGACAGGGTGACTAATTGAGACTAAACTGGATTTTAATTTTGCTCCTGATGATTCCCACAGTGTGTTTTGAATTTCTGATAAAAAACCTCTATTTAAAGAAAAAAACAAATTTTATTATTCATCGATCCTAGCTTGGCACTTTGGCGGCGCAGTGAGAGAAGCAATATCGCTAGTGTGGACAGAGACGAGCCAAACTGCTTTACATTGAAAGGGTGAGGTTTAGACCATTGCACATCCAAGCACAAATGCCAAGCTAGGATAGTTTATTACCACAGCATTTTCATATATTCAAAATTCAAATGGCAAGGGGGGTCGAGTGATACATCTTTTGAAAGGTCTTTCAATTCCCTACATAACTGTATATTTTTTTTAACTTTTATCGATTCGTTCTTAAGGAAAACAATTTTATTTTTGATGATTACACACAATCGAAATCGTTTAAAAAATCTAAAATAGACGGCACTGGGTATTGGAATTTATAAAAAAACTACATTTTTTAGTGCTCTCAAATCAACACGAGTTTTTTCGACAAAAAACACTTTCTTTGTCCGTTTAGTTTTAGAATAATAAAAGACATAAGTATTTGATAGCCCTTGAACATTAATTTGTTCATGGAAACTCGTACCCAAAGGCCTCAGAAGTTAAATGTTTGGGCTGGCATCTTAGGGAATCACATTGTCGGGTCGTTTTTTATTCCTGACAATTTAAATGGCGAAAAGTACCTCGATCTGTTAGAAAATAACATCGACCCAATGATTACCCAAATCCTCGAAGAAGACGATAATCTTTTAGAGGGCGAACTGTTTTTTTCAACAGGATGGGGCACCCCCACATTTTGCTATAGCAGTCCGTCAATTTTTGGATAATCGGTTTCCTGAGCGATGGATTGGAAGAAGAGGTCCTGTGGAGTGGCCCGCTAGGTCACCTCTTGGATTTCTTTCTGTGGGGACATTTGAAATCGAAGGTATTTGCAACAAAACCTGAATCTCTGGAAGAGTTACGTGAAAGAATTGTTCGAGAATGCCGTTTATGTGTTCAGAAATGTTCGTACAGAATTTCAAGACAGATTATACTACTGTATCGAAGTCGTAGGGGTCATTTTTTAATAATAATAATAATAATAATAAGTAATTTATTTCCTACAGGTTAAAGCACCCAATTACAGGAAAAGCTTAAAACTAAGTATACTGTGATATAAAATGCACAAATTTGCAATACACATAGTCATTAACATTACATTAAGAGTTTACAAGAAAACTCATACATAAAAGTAAAATATATTATAGTGTTATGAAATAATCTAATTTAATAAGCACAGTTTTCTTCATATATATGAATTATTTTAGCTAAACTATCATAGTTGACATCACATAAAGATGAAATGGTGTTAAAAGTTTTACACATATTAAAGATTGATGACTTTATCATAAGGTTTGTACGAGGAGCATCGCAGTAAAAGAGGTTGTTTTGACGGGATTCTAATCTGGGGACTGATAGGTTTAGTTTACTTAAAAGAAATGAACAATCAACATTGTGACTAATTAATTTATAAAGAAAGGATAAAACGACAACATCTCTTCTGAATCTGAGAGATTTAAGGTCAAACATATTAAGCAGTATATTGTTGTCTGTACCTCGGGGAGGATAAGATCCATTACATTTGAAAAACATAAATTTCAGACATTTGCGTTGAACTGATTCAATGCGTGACAATGAATTTTGATATATGGGAAACCAAATAATACAACCATACTCCAATTTACTTCTCATAAATGATATGTATAACAGTTTCAGGGTGTCAATATTCACAAAACCGCCCCAATTTCTTACTAAAAAACCTAAGGCTCTAGATGCCGATTTGACCATTTTATCGATATGATTGTTGAAAGTAAGTTTTGGGTCAAAAATAATTCCCAGATCCTTATAATTCACACAACGATCTAAAATGTTATTATCTTTTTTATATTGCAAGGTAACTGTAGTGTCCTTCCTTGTATATGACATAACCTTACATTTGCCAATATTTAACTTTAGAGAATTGGCCGAGCACCAGTTAGAAATTTGATTAACTTCATTTTGCAGTAAGATACAATCCTCTATAGACCTTATCTCTAGGAAAATTTTGAGATCATCAGCAAATAGTAGGTGATGAGAATTAATAATAGCTGTTAGGTCGGTAATAAAAATAAGAAATAAAAGGGGTCCTAAATTTGATCCTGCTGTATATGATTGAGAACGATAGCCTCCATATTTAACAAATTGATGTCTCCCAATTAAATAGGACTCAAATAAACAAATTAAAGAGTCAGAGAAACCAATTCCTTTCAGTTTTGATAGTAATAAAAAAGTGATCTATTTGATCAAATGCCTTCTGTATGTCTGTGTATATAACATCAACTTGACCTTGTGAATCTAAGGATTCTGATATATACTGAGATATCGAGGCTAGATTGGTAATTGTAGATCTCTTCTCCATGAAACCATGTTGAGAAGGCGATATTGTATTTTTAACAGACCAGTAAATGTATTCATACAGAATAATCTCTAATAATTTGCTAAAGTTACATAATATTGCTATTGGTCTATAATTATTTAAATAAGAAGAATCACCGGATTTGAGTATGGGACATATTTTTGCAATTTTCCATATATCTGGATATTTACACGTAGTTAACGAGAGATTAAATAACAAAAGCAAGGGTTGAACAAACGCTGTAGCACAATCTTTGATTAAAAAACTAGGAACTTTATCAACGCCGGCTGTCATTTTGTTTTTTAGTTTTTTTATGCCTTTAAGTATATCGTCCTCCGTTATATATTGCAAATTAATAAGATTGTTGTTTAGCAATATATTCTCTTTATTATTGTTGGGGTTTGAATTGATATAAACGTCCGAAAAATAGTTTGAAAAACCGTCAACGATGGATTGAGGAGTTTCGTAAGTTTTGTCATTGTAGTGGAGAATTCCAGGTATTCTTGACTTACCCCTTTTGACATTAAGAAATGACCAAAACTTTGATGGATCTTCTCCAATTGCGTCCTCAATGCTATGAACATAATCTTTATATGCAACGTTAATTTGAGTTTTTATTAGGGATCTGAGTGACCTAAATTCGTTTAAGTAGTTTATAGTTTTGAATTTTTTATAATTTTTGCGCGCCAGTTCTTTTTTTGCTGATGTTATTTTTAATCTCCCGGTTAAACCACGGTGGATAATTCCGTTTCGTATCGTTGCTCACCGGTACACATTCATCAAATACACTATTTAAGGTGTTATAAAAGCTATTGACGGCATCATCAACATTTGTAAAATCCTTTAAAAAAGACCAATCGGTATGTAGCAACATGTTATACAATAACGGAAAGTTAACTCGTCGAATTTTGAACAATACGTACGATAATTTAAACTGATTCTTTTATTTTTATTTCCCGAACCTAAA
Source organism: Rhamnusium bicolor (assembly GCA_029963845.1). Taxonomy (NCBI): domain Eukaryota; kingdom Metazoa; phylum Arthropoda; class Insecta; order Coleoptera; family Cerambycidae; genus Rhamnusium; species Rhamnusium bicolor. The sequence goes on from JANEYF010002517.1 coordinate 177,377, forward strand.
ATAATGAAATAATTATTTCTCAGGAACGAATCGAAAAAAGTTTAAAAAAATACACAGTTATGTAGAGAATTGAAAGACCTTTCAAAAGATGTATCACCCTTTGCCATTTGAAATTTTTGAGGGGGTGGCCGTGTAGGGAGAGGGATGATGATAGGTATACAAGTATTACATTAAAATATTCCCCCTTGGAAACAAGGTCGACGTGTTTCACCAATTTTTCAAAAATTTTTTATCTCCAAAGTTATTCAGGGTGCCTACTTTTGGTGGGGACACCCTGTATAAAAATGTTTACAATGTAAACAAATTCACATGAACAGAACTTGCATTTCTTATCAAGTTTCCTGCATACGGCACTGGAATGACTCGCCAATATCCAAGCTCTTATGACGTTCGTCGATTTTATACCTACAAAGAAAAAAGCGTATTGTTAAATCAAGAAAAAGGAATTTATGACGAAAGTCAATAAGGCAATACACTTCAGGTATACCTACTTCAAGCTAATGATTTCATTTACCTATGTCAAACATCGATTTTCTTGACTATATTTTTTTCTTAATTCTGAATTTAAGTATAAATCGATACATCTAAATATATTATATATTTCAGATAAATGTGAACATATTTTCCTCGACATTTACTTTCGTTGTTTCGAGCAAAACAAAATATACTTATAGTTATCCGAAAATTAATCTTTTATGTTTAATTCTTTGTTAGACATTGTTTATACATTCGATTCATTCAATATTATATTTACTTTGATGAGTAAATAAAATATTTTTCTCGAGATTTTTCTTATACAGGGTGTTTCCTAAGAACGTGTAAGAAAAATGTTTCTACGAATATATGTCCGAAAATGATTCCGAAGGAAGCTACAAGGCCATTAGAAGGACCCGTAGAATAATTAGTTTTTTTCATATAACTAGGGAACTGTCGAAATAAAAATCTGAAATCTGACATATAGTATTTTTAGATCAAGGTTCTTTTTTTGATAATTTTTTCAGATTTTTTATTTCACCAGTGGCGTAGATATGGCTCATTCGTGCTAAATTTTTATTCAAAACTTTTTTATCACTCATTATCCTGGAAAACTATTGCTTAAAGGATAATAATGAAAAAGTGTACTCTTGTCAAACATTGATACCGGCAGCCATTTCCTAGTAAATCGATAAATACAAATCAAAACTCAATATTTTTGGTCATCACTGGCAGTTTTCTAGCTTCCACTAGTAATAATTTTTCGTCGGGGGTCTTGCTTTTTGTTTAACAAATAAGCATCAAGTGTCAATTAACAAACGTACACATTATAGTTTTAATGTGTATATTTTAGTGATTTTTTTCACAGTAGTTATTAGTGTTTTGATATCCAAAAATCGTCATGAATGGTTATATAAATACAGTCGAACTCCACTAACTCGAACCTCCTAAATTTCTCAGAGACTGTTCGAGTTAGAGAAAATTTGTGTTAAAGAAAATACTTCTAAAACAAAGTAGAAGTATATCATGGGTACAGAACAGAACATATTCGGGTTGCAGAAAATTTCGAGATATAGAAGTTCCGAATAGAAGTTCTGGTGTATTGAAATGACAGATATCCATCTGATATACCTACGATCCTGCTAATGGTAATGCCTCGGGTACCGCATTACAAGCTAGGCGTCTTTTGAGGAAAGGTACCCTCAACGCCGAATACCCAATCATAAAACATATGGGAATATCCACCGTCTCGGCATCGTGTTCGGAAACAGGTGGGTACATCACTTTCTCTCGTAAGACTCAATGGTGGACTCATTGCCATTTCCTTGAAAACGAGTTATCTGCCAATAAGAAATCATATATGTTTATGCATGACGGGCTTCTGTCCACTTTAACCAAACTGCTTGTCAATTTTTGAACACTGCCTCCTGGTGGCTGCATAGATCGAAGAGGAATGCAGTCATGGCCTCCTGGATCACCAGAATAAAGTCCCTTAGAATTTTTCATGTCAGATAACCTGACATTTTTTGGTGTACATTCTTAGTCCTAATCAAAAAAATGCTCTTAGAAACCGAAAAATGCAGTCTTTGGGCGTGTGCGTCAATCAGTGAGAAAGCGACTCCTTGTTTTTACACGTACTACTTAGTACCTATATAAAGAATATGTTCTACGAAACCTCGTGCCAAACAAAGATTCATTATTTACTTAATATAATTTTTTTTAATTTAAATATATTTTTTCTGTGTACCAAATTTTGTAGAAGAACCTTAACTAAACCAAACCCTAAATTTACAAGAGGAAAACCATTTTGGGTAAATTTTGCACAACGTTGTGGAACAAGGTCGTATTTTTTTAAACAATTGTAAAATTTCAAAGCAAAACGTCAGACTGTTTTATACACTTGAATTGTGTATAATACGTGTATTTTTTGCTCAATATAAAGTTTTAGTTAATGATTTTGTTGAAAACGTGTTCTAAAAAATTGGGAAAACTCAGAGGCAAATTTATTTATTTTTACTCAACAAGTAATAGCAACTTAATCTTAATTTATTGTTAATCATGCTCTCAAAAGACATATTTCATTACCATTCCATTTACATTGAATCGTAAATACAACATAAAACACAAACTGCCTTTACTATAAGTTTTATGTGTTTTATGTTGTATTTACGTCAACCTATGTTTTGTACCAGTTTTGGTTTGTTAATTTATTACTGATTTGTGATTATGAACAATAAAAACACAATTCAACTAGTCCTGAGGATGCTAATAAATATAGCGAAACGAAAATTAAAAAAGTAGTTTTTCTGTTTTTATTGACCTATTCCCACTAATAACAGATTTTAAACGTGTAATCAATGGTGGTCCAATGGAGTTAATTTGCCCAACTCTACAATCTCTGAAAGTGTATTATAACAAAGTTGGAATACATAAGAAAATATTGCGAAGATTTTCGGAACATTACCCCGTGTTTTAATTGTACTTATTGCGAATTAAACTACGTGGCACTTGAATATATCTGAACCAATAAAACTTAAAACGGACGAGAAAGTGGATAATTATTTGAGAGCAAAAGATACTTCATTTCTCTTTATTTGAAAAAAAAAGAAATATCTGGTGCAGCAGGATCAAGAGCTTGTATCAAGGCCCCCAATCAGTGTAAAAGTCATTGCGTCCATGTTTGCAAATCATTTCGAATGTATTGCGTTATTATCTGCTGGTACGACTAGCTTTGTTTTAATGAAATCCCTTTGTATTGTGCTTCGCTATTTGTATAGAGTTACCCTTTCAAACGGTGCAAGCTTTTATCATCTATCTTGGTTAGGTAGTAGCTGGCTCGACTCGCTCGGTACAGGGTTGTGGAGAAAGGAATTTTCCAGAAGGGTGTTGTAAGTGCCGCTCTCCCGATTCACTGTGTCTTGTCTTGTTTAATGACAGCATTTATTTTTATAACCAACCCTTCATTTCAACTCTTAAAAAATTACTATTCTAGTAAATGGCAGAATAAATTAAAGCAGTTTTTTTTTTAAATAATCTCGATTGTCTTAAAAACTGCAAACTAAAATTCGAGTCAAGAACTTGTGCTCTGACGAAGCCTAGAAACTAAAAAAATTATGTTTAAACAATCTGTTTTTAATATACGGAGTGATTCACATCGAGGACTTAAAGGTTTGGTTTTTTAAGAACAATTCATCGGGAAGATCGCTGACGGAGTTCGTCGCTGGGAGTGCTTTCGCGAAGTTTGTCAAAATCAGTACTATTTTTCCGTTTCTTAAAGATTCAAATGTGCTCATGAAAAACAGATTCCGTTAGTTCGTTGTTGTTTTGTTCTAAAGACTAAGTAAGAGCAAAATCTGATGCAAGTACAGAAATAAAATTCGAATGACTCTTTTGTTCTAAAAAGTTTGCAATAATACTAATAAGCAACCCTTACCTTGGACATTCGGTGGTTTACACCGGCAACTAGGTATCATATTTATACCTAAGCTATTGTTACGGTTCTGTGAACCGTGACTAACTAACCAATAGAGTGGACTATGTAGGATTAGGCCTCTGTCACTATTCATACTAGTTTTGCACTTTGTAATTTCCAAGCTTTCAAATGCATCCAACTGTCTAGTATTTTCGTTCCTAATTAATCTTAAATTGCTAGTATCTATTTTGGTCTAATATTGCCCAAGATGAGTTTAAAAAAAAACGCGACTTGGGCAACAATAGACTTATCTGTTGTACCATATTCGAGATGAGCGATATGCTCCTTGAATCTAGTTTGAATTGATCGTCTAGTTTGTCCAACATACTTTTGATTACACTCCTTATAGCTAATTTCGTAACTTTTAGTTTTTTTCAGTTTTGTCTTTTGGACTGCCTAAAAGTTGTAGTTTATCATCCGATGAATGAACCACTGTCATACCTATGTCTAAAAAAATCCTACCAATACCACGGGTGAATCGATGATCTTATTAAATTGATACAGAATAAATTTCGAATTTTCTCTTTCATTTTGAAAGGTCGAGGAATTTCGAAGTGTCTTTAAATTTACGTTTCTTAATTATTTTATCAACTAAACATATAAAATATCCATTACGTACTTATATATCCTTAATCAATGCTTCTCCTGTTTGAGGGGGAAGCTTAATAGCCGATGAACTAGAAAATTAAAACTCGTTATTTTGTGTTGAGCACAATGGTCAAAGTCCTTAGAGATACCGGGTGCATTTTTCCGTTCCCTATTGTGCTAGCGCTACATAGTGCGTTAATCATATAGGAGTCGAATGCAGGTTCAGTCATTTCGTTTCCTAAGTGGATGCAGCACACACAATGTATGTAATTGGCGCTTTTCCATTTGCTATAATAAAATTAATTCAAATTAATGAATACATTTTGTAATGTAATTTTCCTTGCCCTATAATGTCCTGTAAAATGTTTTGTAATTTTAAATGTTATGAGGGTCTCAGTTTAAGGTCAATGATAGAAAATGAAATGATGGGCAAGGGAAAAATGACATTTTAAAGGGTCAGGTTGTAGCCGAGAGTCATTTGAAAAACGATTGCCCAGACGTAAGAAACAGAGGGTTACCGATTTCTATATGATTATCGCATTTATTAAATTTTTGCCTGTGTGCTGTATTCACTTAAGAAACGAATACATTGTGTGTGCTGCATCCACTTAGGAAACGAAATGACTGAACCTGCATTCGCCTCCTATATGATTAACGCACTATGTAGCGCTAGCAAAATAGGGAACGGAAAAATGCATACCGGGTGCCCCATTATATTTTGACCCTTTTTGAACCTATATAACTTTTGAACTAGTTGAGATAATGAAATGCGGTTTTCGCCAGTCTTCTTCTAATTTTGATAAGTTTTTCCTGAGTTTCCGTCTTTTTTTGCTTACTTCCGGTTTAACCGGAAATGACATCGTATTTTCGAGGATAGGGCAACTTTGTTATTTCAAATGGAACTCCCTGTATATTTTTTCATAGTTGGAAAGCCCATTGTTTCTCCTTTCCGAAAATTTCATATTGGTCATGGAAATTATACAGAGTAATGGCTTTATAAGCTTTTAAAATGAGTACTGTGTTTTATCGAAATGCTACGAAAAAAAAATAATGATGACAAAGTAGATTATGGAAATAAAAGACAACGTCACTTGTAAACGTCAAATTAGTATAATTTCCGGATACTCAGGAAAAAACTTATCAAAATTAGAAGAAGATTGCAAAAACCGCATTTCAAGTTCTCAACTATTTCAAAAGTTGGTTTAAAAAGTGTCAAAATATAATGGGGCATCCGGTATATCTTAAAGTACTGGTATCTTTTCTATATATGTATGTCAAATTTTTCAAATTCAATGTGAATTTAACTGACGCGAAACGTCTGCTTAATTTAGAAACAAAGTTGTCAATATCAGTGACTTTTGTATCAAACTACAAAAATATCACTCACACCATGGACCACTGTCGTTTACGCCGCCCCGGACAAAAAACAAATTGCCGCCCCTTTTAAAGTTATTTTTTCTTAATAAAATATGGTTTTAATTTGCTATAAAAACGTATAATTAAAAAGAAACAAGTATTAAAAGTTAACATTTGGTACAAAATACAAAATAAATTAAAATAAAATACAGTTGCAGTACCTATAGATACCTAGTTGTTATATTTTAAAAATATTTACTTAGTTTTAAACATACAGGGTGCAATTTTACCGCTATTACGATTTAGATTTTTCTCACTTATACCTAAAACCTAAATAGAAAACAAAAGGTAGATACATAAAACCACAGTAATACATTATTTGTTTTTTTTCTCAGTTTTAATTTTGCAAATTTTTTTATTATCTCTTTTAAGTTTATTTGATCAGCAATTTCATGTTCAATTGCTAAAATGGCCAAGCCGTTTAATCGATTTTGCGTAGTAGTTGACCGTAAAAAAGGTTTTGATTTATTTTAATTTGGAAAAACTTCTTTCTCCAGTTGCTACTGATACTGGAATAGTCAGAAGTATTCTTAAGGCAATACTAAGATTTGGAGCAAAATTTAGCATTGTTATTATTTTAAGAACATCAGTTGGACTTTCTTTTTTGCCCAAAAGTGCACGAACTGCAGAAATTTCCTCTACTAATTCTAGACCGTTAATGTCAGCTGATTCACCATTAGACAAAATATTTTCCAAATCTTTGCAAATCTTTATCAGTGCCTCTTTGGGCATGGCTTTCAAATCATATATATATTATATAGAGATTGAAAATGGTTACTAAGGCGATTCAGTTGTTCAAATCAACTATCTAGTGCGTTTAATGCTTGATCAATAGTATAGAAGAAAAATTCTATTTTGTATTTTTCGTTGGGATTTTCGATTGGTTCGTCCCTTGCCTTATATGAAAAGTTGACTTTTTTTTTCTTACGCGGTGTCGCGGCGTTGTTGATTCAAAAGTGGCCTCAATGTTAATTTCATCAGCCAAATCTCTAGCGTCAACAATAATTTTATTGAAAGACTTATCTGATCGAAGATTTTTAAAGAAATTTTTGCAGTTCTCTAGAAGATCAAGTGCTTTTTTCAAATCAAAATCTTTTGTTTGCATAAGCTTGCTTATGCAGTTTAAAATTTTATACCATATGACTATTGAACATAAAAATTTAAATTGTTTAATGCAACTTAGCAAACCCGAAGCTTCGTCTCTTATTGAGATATCGATGTCTTGATTTTCATAAATGCTTAGCAAAGCGTCGTATATTTTACCAAGTTGAAATCTTAAGGGCGTTAAAGCTTCTATCCTGCTTTCCCATCGAGTATCAATCAAAGGTTTTAAAGTTAATCCTTGGACATGTTTTAAAAATATTGCCCATCGAAAAGTAGAAGAAGAAAAAAATAAATATATTTTTGGACCATATTAAAAAAATTGGCTGTTTCCAAGGATGCTTTTGCCATATTATTTACCACTAGATTGAGCGAGTGGCTACTACATGGACCGTAGAATGCTCGTGGATTTAAATTCCTAATTCTAGATTGCACTCCTGCATTGTTGCCCCTCATGTTAGCCTCGTTATCATATCCCTGCCCTCTTATATCTTGTACATCATTTCATAAAACTCTTCAATTATAATTTCATATAGTTGTTTTCCTGTAGATCTTTCCACAGATAAGAAACCTAAAAAGCTTTCGTACATTTTTATTTCGACATCGCTTGAATCAGAATCACACTTATTGATGAAAACATATCTAATTATCAGGGTCATTTGCTCCACCTTACTAACGTCAGGAGTGCAATCTGATATTATGGAATAGTATTTCACTTTTTTTATTGCACCAATAATATGCGATTTTGCACTTTCGTGAAGCAAGTCTATTATCTCATTTTGAATGTTTTTTTCCAAGATAGTGAGCTTTGGTTTCCTCTTTTTTAAGCACTTTACGCACGTGTTCCTCCATTACGGGGTCAAATTCAGATAGCAATTCAACTATTTTTAAAAAATTGCCGTTATTATGCTCAAACATCTTGTCGCTTGTACCTTGAAAAGCTAAACAGCTTTTACCGAGCATTTTAGTAATTGCTACAATCCTTAGAAGCACCTCGTACTAGTGATTTGCTTCAGCGTCAATAACTCTTTGGGTAGCTAGGTCTATAGTTGTACAACACTTTAACGTTTGACTGAGTTCTAGCCAGGATTTTTTGAGCCTGATTATGATTTTTAGAATTTCGTGATCCTTTAAAGTTTCAACGATGCTTTTAAAACCTTCTTTTGAAAGGGAACTTGACACACGGCCGTAAATTTTGCAGCAAAAGCAATATATGCTTTCCTTTTTATCTGAATTTTTGGAGATATCTGTTTTGGTACTAATGATACTACCGGACCTACCCTGTAAATAATTGTGCAGAGCACCGGCTTGTTTTTGCTTTTGGGTTTCCTTCTCTAGCCTTCGCTTTTTGAACTGATGGCCGGACAATATTCTTTGCGCGTCAGACATTCTAAAACAACAAATTAAACAATGCAAAATACGCTAGTTAAAATAAGTCGCGGCCGGCGTTGCTAAGAATAAAAATTGGAAAAATCTTCAAATCCAATTAGTTAGTGACTTAGTCTGTCTCACAGTTTTGAAAGTTTTAATTACCTACCTACTTAAACTATTTTTAAATATAAAAACGAATTTCTTAAAGTTTCGGGCTAATTTTTAACCCCTTTTTTGGAAAAAATAGTTAATACTTGTAGTAATTAAAACTAGACATTTAATTTTTTTATGCTGTGGGACAGACTAAGCCACCGTCACCGACTAATCGTATTTGAAGATTTTTCTTCTTTTATCTTTTTATGCAACGCATTGGCTTATTATTACACAAAATTATAATTTATTAATTAGTAGGATTTTTCAGATTTTTTTTAAGAGTGGTGGATTCCAACAAAATGGACAAATTGCGAACCGCCACAACGAACATATAAAAATTATATGTTTAAAATTGATACCTATCTAAAATGTTTGAAAGATGGATTTTTTGTTTCTCTTTTTTCGCGGCGAAAACCCCAAATAAATTAATAAAAATCCGTCACAACAAACATAAAGATACTGTTTAAAAATGTATAAGTACGTATTGTGGAAAATATTTTTGAAAATAATTCTTTACCACTTAATATAGATATTTGCAGAAGTACTTACCTTTAGAAATTGACAAAACACACAAAAGTCATTATCCCGAACTAAACTGAATATTTATAAACTTACTTCAAGGATATGTTATCACCGGCACCGACGCATTTGCAATAATAACACAATTGCGTTTAGATGACTCTATATAGTAAGGCGCGAAAACATGTCCATGTATGTTATGTCTTGCAGTTCCTATTTTAAACAAGTAACTATGTATATACCTACAAGTTCATGCAGGGTCATGCGCGTCTTAACTATACGTCTTGTTTTATTTCAAAAATAAATATGCTTTTTTTAAAAAGGTATTTTAATGTTTTTCTAGCTCTAAAACATAACAGACCACAAAGATCAACAAGTAGTGTAAAATTTATATTAATTGAGAATAATTAATTTATCAATATTTGGTTCACAATCAGCGTGGCGAAAATGCCGACCTCAGGTTCGCCGCCCCGGATAGGGGTCGGGGTTGTCCGCCTCTAAAACGGGCTCTGCCCACATACTTAAGCCAAACCTTGGGGAAATACTCGAATTCTCGTTTTACATCTAACGCTTCTATTTCGAAAACCTGTTAATATACTTCTGACTGATGGCCCACTACAGAGTACATCATAAGATCATCTGCGTAGAGTTAGTACAAGAAATTTAGAATACACTTTATTATTTATAAATAGAGATAATAGTAAGAACCCAAGATGGAATCCGTGGGATACTCCTGATATGGTTTTGTTAATTTTGAGGATTTATTAATTTGGAAACTCTGATGATTCCTTGCAGAAAATATTCAATCCGTTTCAGCAAACTACATATATGGCGAAATTTTCCAACCTGAAAATCAGCATTTTGTGATGAATCCGGTCGAGGGCTTTAGATTAGTGATATATATATATATATAATACACTTGATATTTCGCTTCCGTTGCATATGGCTTCTCCAGAACATTAAGAATAGGGAATCTGGAAGCATCTGATCCACACAAGCAAAGCGCCGTCTGAACCAGACATGTTTTTACAAATTTGCTCAACAAAAAATTAATCATCTTTTTTTTTGTGAAAACATAAAACAATACCAATTGTATGTTCGAAGTTCTAATAGCTGGCAATAAAAAGTTGTACAACAATTTATCTTAGTGTCTAAATAAAATCGATAGAAATAACGGGCTATAATTTTGTCCAATTATTTAGCCATTTCGTGATCAAAGCGTTATTTCCTTTTTAGACATCATTTACATAATTGAATAGTGACAAGTAATGGGAATCAATATGTACGCAATATATATGATTGTTACCGCATATATATATTTTATGCAGGATTACTTGCTGATGGACTAGAAGCTCTCAAATGATCCATGTTTATACAGGATGATGACACAATATCCATAATATAATTATAATAAAAAATCAGTAACAGTTAACATAATTATTCAAAATGTCACCCAATAACAATCTGACATTGGTCGGCACGTATGTAAACACTGTAGTAAATGTTCAATAATTTCCGGGTAGGCCTACGCGATTCGGGAAATACTGAATTGATTTTCCATCGCAAAAATTTCGATTCAAATCGATTAATCGAATCGTTTATCATAATTTCATTGGACTCGCGAATCGATTGAAAATCGAATCGATTCGTAAGGATCCGGATTGTTTCGAATCGATTTGCATGGAACACAATCGAATCGAAGTTACTTATTCGAATCATAGTGTGAATAGATAGTTTGGTATTTATATTGATAATTTAATTTTTGAATCGTATTCATCGCTGTTGGAAGGATGGGGTAGTGGAGTTGAAATGCACTCCATTCGCACTTCGGTGTTTTGTTCAGTTGTTAGTTACACAGCCAGATAAATAGTGAGAGACATAAATATATAAATAAAAAATCATGCCGGGTAAGTGATTCATAATATTATAATTTATCGTAGCTGCTTATACTTTGTTGTTTGGATCTTTGCGTTCACGTCACAATTACAAGCTGTATGAAGTAAATATATTGAATGTCAACTTTACTTTAGAGCGATGGCGTGTACTGGAGAACAATGTTTTTTATAAATTCCAATACAGAGATAGGGCATAGCCTAAATTATATCGGCCACCACTGAGTACTTGTCAATTCTCACAGGTAATTTTCAAGTTATATAATTCATATAGTTACCAATATAATGTAAAAATATAATTGAATAATATTGCGACGCCCCTGAATCAAGTGACAAACAAGCTGGTTAGTGAAGCTGAGATATAGGTTCATAATAATTGTGTCTTTGTTCCATCAATTATTAACTTATGGGTCAGTCTGCCTAGACATACGTACCTCTATATTTGCTTATCCTATAAATGTATTGCTGCGGACGCAGGTCGTAACTAATTTGATCATACGCAAAGATCCAAACAACAAAGTATATTTACTTTCTTGTGAACTGTTAGTTTACCGAATAATGAATAGCGATAATGTCCCCTATATTTCAACTTGGTTATCATTGTTATTAGTGTTACCACACAGTGGCATACAACGCCTATGATTTCGAACCAAGAATGCCTGCCCTACTCATTACCTACTTAATAAAATAGTAAGAATTTTTGGTAGTTTAACACAGTAATTTTCATAAAAACCAAGGTAAACAAATACAGATTGTTCCACTGCTACTGTTATTTAAAATAAACAAAAAATAATAGGCAGGAATTATACATCTTCATGAAGCACAGATTTTAAAAATATCTTCCTATGTAATGGGTGCGTTAAGAAGTTTTACTACACTTATTATTTTGATTCAACGTTAATTTCGAAGTACTGATTTGATTCGATAGATTGAATCGAATCGATATGTCGATCCGATTCGATTCAATATGCCGAATCGAATCGATAGGTTGAATCGATTCGATGTTTCAATCGATTCTATGTTCCGATTCGAATCGATATTCCGATTCTATTCAATATTTCGATCAAATCAATTCTATATTCCGACTCTAATCAATATTCTGATTCGATTCAATGTATTTTTTTAATCGATTAAAAAATCGATTCGAATCGATGTATCGAGTTGTACCCACACTTATTTTCGGGCTTATATTTTCCATTTCCATACGAATTCGATGCTTTAGGAGACCTCTAAAATTGGATACCATTGTACTTAGAAAACAATAAGGAAATCATTTTTATAAAAAAAGGGACGGGTGGTGATCAAAAAGAAATGATAGCGTCATAGCTCAAAAACAAAATATGAAAAAAAATATTACGTCAGCCAATGCCTTTTTAAAAAATAATATTGACGTCAGCTTTTTCCAAAATATCATTTAATAATATGAATATTATTTGTAACTAAATCACCACGTTATATATTATCATGGCCACAATCAACATACATGCGTAGATGTTATTTGAGTTAAAGAAAATATTTTAGTTATTTTTTCTTATAATTAAGGCTCGGTATCAGTTCCCATTGACAGCTTTTATGCAGACAATCTTATATTGTAAACACCTATTGAAACATTCCCAAACAGAAGAACAGAAATTTGTACAACATTATAAAATAAATTTTATTTCATTTTATATTGTTAGTACGTAAACTAGTTTTACAGAAAAGTTATATTTTTACATTAGTCAAATTTGGGGACGACATCACACTATATTTTTTTCTTATAACTCGTAAACAGCTGGAGATATCTAAATTCTGTAAAGACATTTGAATCATTCCATGTTAACGGCGGTAGGGGTTTCAACCCCGTTACTAATGCCTTCTGGTTCCTAAATTTTTGTTTATAAATAAAATGACTCAGCAAACTTAAGCGAATTATACTAAAAATTATTAACCCTTTGCGTATACTAGTGTCCTTGTGCTAGGTCCAGGATAATTAGTGTGGGGGCCGTAGGCGGGGGCCCTAATACGAAACCCACAGGGGTTGGTACAGGTAGTTCAAGGTCGTTTACGTCTTACGGCAGCCAATTAACACCTGGTCGGCGCGGCGGCGTCTTTTCATGGATGCCAACAGAGGTTCTCACGATCAAAATGGGTGAATATAGCTAAAAATAAAAGTTCTCACGGTCTTCGAAAAATTCCCACGCCCAAGTGACACAATATATATTAGTTTAACTCCAAAACATTTAAAGCAAATATTAGTAACATACTTTTATTCTTGTAGGTAATTGGTAGGGTGTGTGTGTGTGTGTTAGTTTAGTCTTACATCCCACAATACCTCCAGTCCTCTTCAAGTGAATGTTTATAATAAATTGACTTTATAAACATTGGATATTACGGAATTTGCTAAGAAATTACAAGGTAAGATATATTGTGTCATACATGCATAAACATACTTACACGCATGCACATAATCTACAGCAAATCCTGGTTTTGATGTAATCAATACCTAAATTACGAGCTCTACCTTACCATCTAAAAACAAGGTCTCAATGCTGATTCGAGCGTACCTGCTTACGTCACACCCGCTGAGCGCAATCATTCGAGAATCTACCACGCAGTTGCACGTTTTTGGTACAAGAGTGCCAGTTATTTGTACGTGTTATATATGGATTAGGTACATATTATTTGTTTTTTCCGAGAGGTTTCACATGTTTTTTAAATTTAATTGTCAGTGTTGAAATTCGTAAACATGCCGTATAAATGCAGTGTAACGGGTTGTAAATTATTTCTTTTCCACCACGAAAGTAATTTAAGTAAAAGATTACTGTTAGAAATGATATATATTAATAAGGAAGGTGATTATATAAATTTAAGAACAGACATTGACAATTTAGTGTATTATATAAAAACATATTAAAAGAGTTTGTAGTTTAAAAAACATAATATTTAATCATTGTTGATAGCATATTTCCTTTTAATCTTAGGATATGCAAAAAGTTATAATTATAAAAAACTTGTAATAAAAATGTTTCATCTTTAAACTAAAATTCCATTGATTTGACAAATAGTGTAAAGTACATTCGTTGTTTTATAGTATTTAGAATTTATTTTTAAATAATTTTTAACTTGTGTAAATATGTAATTGTGTAAAGGTGAAAATTATTTACCATTTTGACTTTATCTACTGACTGTTTGTATAATTGGTAAGCGTTTTCATGTTTATTTTTAATTAACTTTATTAAACTGTAAAATGTATTGTAGATTTTGAAGATGCAATACATATGATCGAAACCGGTCAATTATAATATACCGTGTGTAAAAGGACTAATGTAGCCAACTGTTAACAAGGACCGATTGAACAAGCGAGATGGACGTAACAGTGTGAATGTATTGTAGCTTGCTGGTGGGACATAGACCGAGCCCTCTGACTATGATCGCTGGGTGTCTTATTCCATCTCACTTCATCCTAGTTCGCGGCCATCGCTCGTATTCTTTTCTAACTGGCCACACTTGGCGCTAGACATATGGTATATAGATATACAGTGTGGAAATTAAGTAACGCATAAATTCAGTAATTCCGTTGATATTAATTTTTTTGGAAAAAATCTCGAAGGGGTATAGCGATTTTAACTTCAGCAAATATTTTCAGTCTATTTTCAGTTTCTTATGTCATTTATCTTGTAAGTTATGACGTCATCGACTTTTTTTTAAATGACAACCTATATTTTTTATTATTGATTTTGGTAGTAGTTTTTATTCCGGTTCTGACCGCATAAAATTTTCAATATTATATTTGAAAAAAAATCGAGAAAAACAGTCAAAGTTCAAATAACAAAAATTCATTAAATTGGGAAAATTTATCTAGTTGCCTAAGTTTGACGGAAAGTTATCGACTGCACATTCGTTTTTATTTTTAAATTATACAAATAGTTGAAAAATCGAACTAATGTGATACACCGGCAACTAGATAAATTTTCCCAATTTAATGAATTTTTGTTAAAAATCCAAGTAGCTATGATTTGTCATAACTGTCAGTTTTAATTTTCACGTCGGGTCGGTTTTCAAATTTAAAAGCAAAAATGTCTGAAGAAATGCAGTGCACACCACCTGAATTACTTAAAATTGCAAATTCATCAGTGGCAACATTAATTCCCGCGAAATCCAAAAAAGTTTACGATAATGCGTACGATAAATTTATAAAATGGGCCAAGGACAACAACGTACATATGTATTCGGAAAATGTGATGATAGTATATTTTACACATTTATCAAAAAAACTGAAAAGTTCAACTCTATGGGCGCAATATTCAATGGTAAAATCTAAATTAAACATCGAACACAATGTAAAAATTGACAACTATTCTAAATTAATTGCCTTTTTAAAGCGACAAGGCGAAAATTATAAACCTAAAAAGTCAAAAGTTTTGTCTAAAGAAGAGTTTGATGAATTCCTTAATAAAGCACCTAATGATAAATATTTAGCAACAAAGGTATGTACGCATTTTAAAATTATATATTTAACCCTTTCATATCTGTAATATAAAAATTTGTTATAATTTGTGAAATTCCAGTTATTTTATATCTATCCGCTATGAAAATAATAGATAAAAAGAATTGAAAGCTTTGATTAAGTCCGGATATAGCTCAGTGGTTAGAGTGTTGGACTCGTAATTTGAAAGCCCGGGTTCGAATCCTGTACTTTTAACTTTTTTTTTTGCTCTTTCTAACTTCATTTTACTTTTATAAAATTAATATAGTATATTTTTTAGGTTGTACTAACATTTGGAGTCACAGGAGCGTGTAGATGCGATGAACTTGTTGATATATAAGTTAATGATATAAAAGATATGGTAGTAAATATTCCCAACACAAAAACTAGAAAACATCGCTCTTTACTATAATTGGAGATTTTTATTTAAATTTATACAGAAAATATGCTACTCTTCAGCCAAAAGACATAACTTTTGGTAGATTTTTTATTAAATATCAAAATGATCATTGTCATCGTGTTGTGATGGGCATACATAAAATTTCAAACGTTGCAAAAGATGTTGCGTCGTTTTTAAAGTTGCCAAATTCACATGAATATACGGGCCATAAGCCTTAGAAGAACCTCGGCAACTATTTTAGTTGATAATGGTGGAGATATAACAACCCTAAGGCGACATGGTGGATGGAAATCCACCAGCGTTGCTGAAGGATACATTGAAGAATCTGTAAACAACAAAAAAACAGATAGCGATGAAAATACTAAACCCATTAGAGTGTAATGAGCCCAGTACTTCAAGTCAAACTGAAAACATTTTTACTGAAGAATTTTCTGCCAACAATGAAAGAATTTTGAACAATCAAACTGACAATCTTATTACAAGTAATGTATTTGACAGAACTATGAATCTAGAAACAAACAGCAGCAGTGCTTTAAACGTAAGTAACTGTACTATACAGAATTGTATATTTAATATTCATGTTAATAAATAATGGTTTTTGGAAAGATCTATAATAAAATGTTATACTTAATTTTAATTCCAATTAAAAAAAATGTTACCTATGTTTAGTTTATAAATAAAGTGGTTAGTACTATGTTATGCTTAATTAATAAATAAAATGGTTAGTATTACCAATATTTTTTTTTTGCCAAAATTGAACATATTTGATGTCATTTTTCGAAATTAAAGTCGCAATTTTTTTATTTTGACGCTTGAAGAAAAATAGTATGTCACTTGGCGTAGAAGGCTCATTATATGTTTCGCCCAGTTCTGGGCTTAACATGTAATGTTCGCCTTCTCCTAGTAACATAATATACTATTTTTAGTTGATGGCGGCCCGTTGCGTGGTGGAAATTTAGTATATTATTGTATTCTTTTATTCACAATTATATATATATTTTTATTATTTTGTTAGGGCTATCTCCGGTAATACTTTATCGTTCTTAGGAAACATTTGTAATGTCTAAAAAATATGGTTTTAATTACATTGTTTGGTAAGATACATGGACGCAGATCATATATTTTTTTAATTTTATATATATATATATATGTATATATATGTTGTTTTTCAGGTTTTCGCGGGTGGTGAATGTTAAATTCGTTTTCCGGGTATACTCCCGCGTAGGTGATAGGCCCCGGGAGAGGGACCGAGGGACCATTATTGACCAACTTGCACATTTCAGGGAAGAAAGAGATAATGATTTAACTACAGAGAGGTTAAAGAATAAATTTAACCGCCTTCAACTCCAACAAAAGCCCATCAAGAAATCCGAACAATTAGAACCTACAAGAGTAGTTCACAATGTGTCCAGTTACCATCTCAATGAGGCCTCGTTGAATGTATTAGCCAAGGGATTTAACTTCGCGATAGCACCAGCACGTCTACCGGTAGAAGACATAATCTGTGGTGTAGAATCGGCCATTGGCAATTTAGATAAAAACATAGCGGAAACTATACGCCAGGACACGTCACGTATATTAAGAACAGCCCGTATACCAAAGAGGAATCTACAACACGAGGAATTAGAAGCACTGAAGACCTTACGACAAAATGAGGACATCATAATTTTACCCGCAGACAAAGGAAACGCAACAGTAGTGATGAACAGCGACGATTATCATACAAAAATAGAAAGTCTACTAGGAGACACTGCATATCAGCTTATTACCACAGATCCTACTACTTACCTGGAGAAGACGACAAAAGCCAAAATCAAAGCCAGTCCAATCGACAAAGAGACACAGAACCAGATCATCCCGCGAGAGAAGTCTTCAAGATGTCCCAAATTTTATGGTCTACCAAAGATTCACAAAGAAGGAGCTCCTCTAAGACCAATTGTTAGCTCAATAGGGTCACCCACACAGCAGTTAGCAAGACACTTAGCCAGACAACTACAACCATTTGCCGAGGAAGTTAAATCCTACGTGAAAAATGCAGACCATTTCATTGAGTTATTAAGAAATCAGACCGTCCAAGCGGAACATCTTCTAGTGAGCTTCGATGTCATATCCTTGTTCACCAACGTACCCGTAGAGGAGTCACTCGACATTATCAAGCGAAAATATCATCCAGCAGATCATATTCTTAGGCTAACTCAACATTGCCTAAATAATACCTATTTTACATACAATGAGCAACGCTACAGACAAACCGAAGGAGCCCCGATGGGCTCCCCCTATATCCAGTTATTGCCAATCTCTTTATGGAGGATTTAGAAACTCGAGCACTACAATCTGCACCATTAAAACCAAGCCTATGGCTAAGGTACGTCGACGACACATTTGTGATTTGGACTCATGGAAGAGAGAATCTCACTAACTTCTTAGAACATCTGAATAGTATTCACGACAAAAATTAAGTTCACCATGGAGGTAGAGACTGACAGTCAGCTACCATTTCTCGACGTACTGGTCAAGAAGAAGCAGGACGGAAGTCTAGGCCACACAGTTTATAGAAAAGCCACTCACACTGACAGATACCTAAATGCACAGTCACACCACCATCCAGCACAACTAAACTCAGTAGTAAAGATATTAGTCACACGCCTCGCAGAGACTAGCAGATGCAGACAACCTCAAAGAAGAAATGGCAACTCTTCACAAAGCGCTGCGAAAGAATGGGTTCACACAACAAAGAATACAGAAGTTGTCAAAACCATCTCGGCCGAGAAATCAAGAGGACTCCGAACAACCCATAGCAAAAGCCTATCTGCCATACATAAAAGGAACAACGGATAAAATAAGCAAACTTCTACGTAAACACAAAATAGAAACAACTTTTAAGACCGACAAGAAAATCAGCACCATTCTTCAAAATCCAAAGACCAAAATTGCTCTAGAAAGTCAAGGGGTATATGAAATACCTTGCCAAGATTGCAACAAATCATACATAGGACAGACCAACAGAAAAATAAGTGCAAGAAGCGAAGAACACATAAACGCTGTTAGAAAAGACGAGAGAACATCATCTTAGCTCAACATGTCAAAACTACAGGACACAGGATTGATTTCGACAAAACAAAAACACTAGCCAATATCGAGCATTACAAGTCAAGAATCATCAAGAGGCCATAGAAATAGAGAAAAGACCACACAATCTAAATACACGAGATGACACCCAAAGACTACCTACCACATGGAAGCCTGCTCTGGTATTGCATGCTGCTGTCCATGAGGAAGCCAGAAACATAACGCAACGAACACACGAAGAGGAACCAACCAGAGCTAATCTAATAGGACCAAGTACACGGAGTCGCGCTCGAAATCAGGAGATGGGTGCAACAGACCGTGACATAAGCACAGACACACGCATGCGCCCGAACAGGACCGATTACACAGAAGCCGCGCTCGAAATCAGGAGATGGGTGCAGCAGACCATGACGCCCGGAGTGTGTCGAGAGCAACAGAGCGTAACATAGATAGAGTATATAAAGAACTGCCAGATCCAGAAAACGTCATTTCAGTTGAGTTACCTGAAGATGGCAGATGAGATTCTGCCGAAACGTCGTTCAGACAACCACGGTCCCTCTCGGGGCCTATCACCCACGCGGAGTATACCCGGAAAACGAATTTAACATGTATATATTATATATATATATATATATATATATATATATATATATATATATATATATATATATATATATATATATATATATATATATATATATATATATATATATATATATATATATATATATATATATATATATATATATATATATATATATATATATATATATATATATATATATATATATATATATATATATATATATATATATATATATATATATATATATATATATATATATATATATATATATATATATATATATATATATATATATATATATATATATATATATATATATATATATATATATATATATATATATATATATATATATATATATATATATATATATATATATATATATATATATATATATATATATATATATATATATATATATATATATATATATATATATATATATATATATATATATATATATATATATATATATATATATATATATATATACAAATATGTATATATATATATATATATATATATATATATATATATATATATATATATATATATATATATATATATATATATATATATATATATATATATATATATATATATATATATATATAT
>JANEYF010002517.1:202500-273576 GCA_029963845.1 Rhamnusium bicolor
TATATATATATATATATATATATATATATATATATATATATATATATATATATATATAAAATCTATTCAATTTTTGTTACCAATTAGCTCTGCCTTATGTTCAAATCTTTATGAGAATAAAATGGGTAATCCCTTAGCATTTAATAATAATTGTTTCTACAAAATCACGTTAATTCCTTTATTTTCCCCAGAGTTTATCAAATTATTCGGTCATAAAGTCAGTAAAATAGAACAGAAAAACAATCTAAAAAATCCACTCTTTCAAAACATTTACCTTAAGTTGATTATGCAAATTGAAGTAATTAATTTCTTGAAATTACTTTAGAGGAAAATGGCTGTGTTTGGTCTCGTTGGCCGGAAAAAAGGTAAGCCTGAGCGGACTCTAATTTATTCATTTAGCTCTAAATTCAGAGCCGGATTCACATTACGGGTGAAACCCCAATGAGCATTTGTTTTGCTTTAATATTTGGTTAACAAAAATTATGGAAAAAACTACCTATAAGTTGAGTACTTTATAATATTTTAATAAAATTTATTATTAATATTTTTTTGCCAAAAAATGTGAGAAAAAATATAAATAATTAAAACTAAATAAATAAACAATGTATAAATAAATTCAAAATGTATAATTAGGACCGATCTTTCCATCTATTAAATTCATTCGGTAGTTAGTTTCCTCGGATACAATTGTATCTAATTGTTTCAGAAAATAGATTTAATGGGAGATGAACAGTTTAGATTATTTTGAATAGTTTTAAACCCGGCCAGTTTTAGGAAATGACTGGCATGGTGTAACTTACAAAAACTTACTTCTTATATCATGTCCAGTAGATGTGTTTCAAAAACCTTATGAGCTTCGACCCTCATATGCGCAAAGGCAAAACTCCGGCCGTCGCACGTTGGGGTATTTGATCCAAAAAGTTGGTCAAAATTATTTGTTTTCTGTTCTAAAGGTTCCTTACAGTGCTTTCTTTAATACAATAAATTTTGTATAACATATTTTCATGAAACTGAAGAAGTAAATTTGATAAAAAGTAGTATATTAAAAAAAATGCAACAAATTTGTTTAGTCGCACGTTGAGTTCCACCTTTTATCATCTGAGGACTCGTTGGCTTCTGCTTCTTCACGGCCATCAACTTCTTCATCTACGGAAAATTTTATACCTCGCACACGGGCTCGCCAGATCCCCCCACATTTTCGCCAGGAAGTAACGTAGATAATGTTTCCTTTGTAAAGGGTTTAGTTGTTATTTTAGGTTTAGATCTTATGCTTGTTAACAATATGGGTCTGAAGTAAGGAGTAACTGGTTAATTCTAAATTTATCATTTTTTATATAAACAAAGACACTCTTCCAGATTTTCGATTAATTTTTCCCATAATTCTACAGGCAAAAACATATGCCTCGATTTATCAAAGCATGAGATTATAACTAGCGCCCTCTATGAGCAACTTTAAAATTAGTTGCAAATTCTTATTTGTCATGCACAAAAAACATAAAACTGCCAATTTTCAAGTTCATGCTATGAAAACTATCATTAGATAGATGTATATACTCTATTTTTTGACACTTTACATGTTTAATTACAAAATCTGTAAATTTTCTAGATAAATGTAACAAAATACACAATAGGCGAAATATTTTATTACATATTAATAATTGAATAATGAATGCTAAACATTTTTTAGGTTACAAAATGAAATAGCCAGGTATAAAATACAAATGCTTTATTGATGTCTCCAAATTGTACTCTTAATAAATATAAAAGTGTAAAATATTTGTATTTTTTATCTTAAAAGTTTTTGTCGATATTTTAGAAAAACTTCCAATACAGAGCTTCTACTCCCATGACGTGGCATGAAAGTAAAATAGATTAAAGCACAAAAAAAAAAGAAAAAACAAAATGTCGATGTTCTTGGGAATAATTAAATTTAGTACAAATTTAGTTTTGCATTCTTCTTAATATTCTTACTAAAAACAACTAGTGCATTTTTTTTTATAACAAAAAGAAAAACGCCTCGGATAATGCAAAAATGTGATTTGCATACATAACAAGTATTTTTTGTTACCTTTCATTCAGCAGTAATTAAGATTAGTGTAAATAACAAATTTGCATTTTATATTTTGCACAGATAAAATTACTTACCTATTAGGTTTACAAGGGAAAGAAAAAATGTTCCAATGCTTTAGTGTACCTTTTATTTTTACAGCTTTTGTAACAAACTTGACCTGCTTTTTCCTTTCCTGCTTTCATCACACGACATTAAAAAACAAATAAGAAATAGACAAAGTATATAAGTACGCACTGAAAGCACAGTAAAACTAATAAAAATATCTACAACCTGGAACGCAGTAAACGCACGAAAGAAAACTACAGAAAAGCTTACACTTCTTAACAAAACGTACAGGATAGCCGCAGATACCACCGTTTACTGTGCCTAGAGCCGAAATATCTTACTGGTCGTTGGAAACCTGTTCTTATGCGTAGTTATCGGCGCATGTTGTACGTTCACCCTCTACCTCCGCTTGGTAGACTGCATTGCAAAGGGCGGACTTTAGTTATTATATTAGTAACGATAAGAAAAATGCGTAACTACATACAAATCATACGTGGTAGTAAAACTCTTATTATTTTATTAACTGTCGGCCTCGTCTCACGAAGAACTGGTCTATTGTTCCACTGTGATGCTGTGAGTATGGGAAGATTGTAGGAGATCTATTTGCTTTGACCTTAAAGGCCCGAGGAAAATAGAACTCGAGCAGGTAATTAACCATAATTTTTTTCTTTTTTATTAACTCTCGGCGTCGTCTCACGAAGAACTGGTCTATTGATCCACGGTGGTGCTGTGAGTATGGGAAGATTGTAGGAGGTCCATTTACTTTGACCTTAAAGGCTTGAGGATAATAGTACTCGATCAGGTAATTAACACCATAATTTTTTTCTTCGTGGTAGAAAGAATGACTGCTAGTGATGTAGCTTCAGAGCTTCAGAGCAAAGAATTTGCTACACCCCGTTTAGACGCGAGTGCGATATGCCCCTCACACGGACATAAAAGACACACGCGTGGTATCTTAATATATTCCACCACAAATAATATATAGGTATGGAATATTCAGTGTTCTTGGCAACGGTATTCTGCAGGCTGTAGCAAAGTATGTAGAATCAGATGGTGACAATAAAATGTAAGTGCCGAACCTATGGGAAATTACTTAAGAATAATTGAAAAGTAACATAGGATTTGTTTACATTTCTTTAATTTTGCGTTTTTTGCTCTCGGGTAACATAATTAGACTGGCGCGGCAGGTAGCGCGTCTGTTCATAAGGCGGGACCTCATCAAACCGGCCTATGCCGGCGGTCTTTGCGGGCAGCTCGCCGGAATAAAATCTGTACAGCGGCAAGGCCGCATATTCTTCATGTATTGCACCAAAGTGTCTTTTTTTCGGCGAGTCAGATTCAGTTTTCTTTCAAATAATGTACTGTGAGGACGAACTTCTATTAAGATACTAGACCCTCAGAATTGTAAAGCAAAATAATCAATGAAAGCGTACGTTCTGGGTACACCTTAGTTTAAGTAAACGCGTGTATAACGATAGTAAACTTATCCAAGATTAAGGAAAAATTATTTTGATTTACCACTAATCGTAGCAGTATTCAAAGCTCGTTTCAGAATTTTGTGCGGAAGAATGCAACAGATTTTGAGGAGGTTCTTTGTTTAAATGGACCTAATATTGCTAAATGCAATACCAATTACAAAGAGTTCACTGCAAGCGTCAAAACAATACTCAATACTGGTCTATAATATCCACGTGCAACCGGATTTTGACAAAAATCCTTCAGATCTTTACCGACATTTTGCCTTTAACAGAAACAGGACGGCGGCCTAGGACGCCAGATTTGTTTTCCTCTTCGATTAAAAAAATGTTACTGGAAAAGCCCGTTGCTTAGTGCCGCGGTCCTAGGCCAGTTTGGTGAAGTCCCGGCATGATCAAACGTGCTGCCTAAGTTTGGTGTTTTTGGTGCTATCCACGGGTTTAGTAAATAAATCTTACATCTATTTGCTCTATTATAAAAACAACGGTCTTTATAAAATAATTAGTTATAAATAGGTAAATGGTAAAAAATTTATGAGAAATTGTATGACAGTGTTTGTTAAATATAGTGTATACCTTAAAAAATGATGCTCTGAACAGCTCAACGGTGTATGTCGCATCCCTCTTTATGTGGCTTCCTGGTTGAGTGCTAAGGACACTTGCCTTTCACCCAGGAGTCCCGGGTTCCATCCCCGGTCGAGGAGCTAGGATACTCGGGCATTGGGTGTGTGTCCATTGTTTCTAAATGTGTAGCCTTCTCCCACACAAGGTATCTCGATGTACCTTCAGGGATACATGAGGTTGTATTACTGGTGGTGTTTAATTTTTTTAAATTTTTAATCCCTTCTTATCTTTTCAATATAATTTTTTAGGTGTGATCAGCTAATTTTGCGCCAAAACACTTCGACCGTAGGTTATTTAAAGCAAAAAGAAAAAAAACTTTGAGGTGATTTTGAGAAATTTGGAAAAGGGCTGTTTTTAAACTATCTAACTGCAACATTTGACTTTTTTTTAAACAGTAACTGTGACTGAACATGTGCTGCTCTTAGAAACATTTCTTTATGTTTTACATTTTTGTTTGATATATTGCAATATATTCATTCATCTAATAGTTCTCAAGGCGTGGTAAAAACCTAAGAAGTGTATAATAATCGTGTCTTTCCATGTTTCTATCTGTATTTTCACAGCTTTTCCTGATTCGATGGGTGGCACTTTAAGTGGACAAAATTGTCCTCATCCAGAAAATTCTAAATCCGCTCCTGGTTGCATCTAGAAATATAATTTTTCTCTTCTAATTTTCACTCGGTAATATTTTAATACGTCCACGTCATTCCATCAAAAAAGAATTTTTAATTTGTTTAAATCCGCTGGGTCGTACTAACGTCGTTATTCAATTTGCATATCAAAACAAACATTTTTATTTAGTTATACTTTTGTTTATGGAATTCAGGACAAATCCACTGGAATTTAATCAGCGAAATATTGCGATTGTTCTCCCCATAATATGCTGCTTTGTCGTATTTTCATTGAGTTTTAGCGAAGGTACTGGGATAACAGACAAAAAACGATTCATAAGGGTCATTAGTGTACTAATTAATAATTATGACTTTCTAATAGAACTTAAATGATGTGGCCATATCAAGAATAATCATCGAGATATTTGTTGTGTTAGATATAAATTGGAACTGTTACCTATTAAAACAATAAAACATAAAACTTCTGCTTGGTCATATATGATGAAAGTATTTATGACACACTATGTATATTGTAACCATTTAGTCGATAATGAAGTCTAAAATTTACTGAACGAAACAATTGTTTAGCCGATAATGAAGTTTAAAATTTACTGAACGAAACAATTGTATCAGCCCGTCATCTTACTCGCCACTTTATACAATTATTATTGTGTCTTCCATAATTCTATGTATTTTTTGTAATTAATATTTCATTTGATAATTTCGTATTATTTATCAATTATTCATGGTGTCTCGCCTTCTCCTGTGCCTTTTTGACCCGTTTCATTTGTTAATTCTCTTTGTGTAAGAAAATAGTAATTTATTTATGATTTCGTCTTTTATCCAATGCTTTGTTTCCACTTTTATTGTTAGGTTCTGATTGAAATCTTTCCTCTCACCTTTCCATCAATATTTCACTAAAGCTGAAAAACTTCAAAGTGTTTCGAAGAGTTCAGGTCTTTAGATATGACGCACAGGGACCTCATGATGTATCTTTATAAATATGGCGAATTTTTTATCTGGAAAATTGAGAAACTTTAAAATTCAAATATCGCCGAATAGGTACTCTTAAAATAAAAACTTTAGTCTAAAGTTTCTGCAAAAGCTATACTTGAGAAAGCGTATTTACTGGTATGTGGACGGGATGTAACTGGAATATGAGTCTTTTCTTTATCTTTTTTTATTAATTTTTGCTTAGGGTCAAGGGGGGGTAAATGTGAAACATGTACACATTAGGGTAAAAGTGAATCAAGTTTGTAATTAATTGACAGTTCAATTTACGGAAAAACTGCAGGAGCTGTTAATTCATTTATTGTTTAATTTAAAGAATATAAAAATATGAAACATTAGTTATCAAATTTGTACTGTCCACGAGGTTTTTTCTTACACAGTTTAAAAAAATATGAAATAAATTTCATTTTTAATTGCATAACTTTCTACAGAGTGATCCACTTGAAAGCTGGACACTTCCATAAAATTTGTATTTATCGGCCTATTTTGATTAACACTTTTTTTTAACTGTAGAGTGCGAAAAACTATTTTAGGACAAATTGTCACATTTTTTTTTTTTACAAAGCCAAGGCCTACTGCGTAATTTTTTGGAGATGGGGATGAAAGTTCAAGAAATGTAATTAGCGTTTTTTTCTTTATAAAAAAATATGAATAAACCAAGCACCCCCTAAATTGTGCCTGTACCAGATTTCAAAAAAAAAAATAAAATAAAATAAAATTGCATATTAATAATTTTGTGGCAAAATTAAAAACTAGATTGTTTTTATGAATTTATTTTTTCTGATCAAGTAATCCATGGAGTAAAAAGTGAAGAACAGAAAACAACTATTTTTGGTAACAATATTCAACAAAATTGTAAAATGCAAAAAAGAAAATAAACGCTATACAAATTCTTGTTGATTCCATCAATCCACCGTTTAATTCATTACACTTATCATACATTTTTCATACGTTCGCGGTTAATTTTCTCAGTTGTTCTGAATATCTCTTATGCTTCATTTATTCTAGCGCGTAGTTCTTCTGCTGGCTGCGGTCTTGACTTCGTTGCGTTGCGTCAAGTCCGTGGATCTTGGCGGCCATTTAATAAGAGGACTATTTCGACCCATTCACCGATTTTCAACATTCGCATTCAGTCATTTCCTTACCATTACTGCGTTATGCACAGGTGACCCATCTAATTGAAACTTCAAATTCAGACAAGCCTGATCTGGTAAGTCATGTACTGCGTCCCAAAACTCATTTCTTGGAAAGACCAAAAACAGATTTCCATTCAAATTACCCTCAGAAATTGGATCCTATTATCAAGTATTCCGCCCAACACGTTTCTTTTATGTGGATACTGTCTCTTTGTGTTTACGTCCCAATCAGGATTGTCCGCAGACCAATACCGTGAATTTTGGGACGACACAACCTCATTTGTAGTAAACGTGGCTTCGTCACTGAACAAAATTTCCTTCAAAAAGTTCCTATTGTCCAGATATTCTTCCTGGGCCCACAAGCAGAATTCCCATCTTCGTTTCTGATGACCTAGTTTCAGAGTATGTAAAACTTTCGGTTTAGATAATTTAATTTTATTTTTTACCAGACACCTTTTAATATTTTCTCTAGGGCTATTTAATTATTATTCTTAAGCTCAAATGAGGATTAGTGTGAAAATGAGAAGCCTTCATTCAAAAAGGGACATATATAATTGAGTGCCTACGATATGAAGAATTGAACCGTTTTCTAAGTGGTGCTTGTGCAAGTGAAAGTAAAAATGCCGTTATTCTTTCTTTCAGTCTTTCAGGTTCTCTTTGTTATTATTTTTTTCAATTTTACAGTCATTTTTCGGTAAATCTCAATATTTATTCCTTGTAAATTTGCAGAAAATAAAAGTCGTAAATTTAGTTGTGTTCTCTTTTTCTATTTTCGTGTTTTTTTCTCTCGGATTGCATAATTTAGACTATAGTCTAGTTGTCACACTGCTGTACGATTGCCACTTTCTTCTCAGAGAGCCAAAGGCATAAATAATTTTATTCGTTTCAATTGTCAACAGACCAGTTGTGCATAGGTATACCCATAAGCTACTTATTTACTACTTTGTTGGATAATTGTAGTGTAGGATTGAAACGAATAAAATTAATAAAATTATTTATGGCTTTGACTCTTTCAGAAGAAATCTTACAGTGCCAGCGGCTCGACTAATTAAATAGCAGAATCCCTAGGAATTGTTTGACAATCACGATTTTTTGCTCCACTTGATACTTCTTCATGGGAGCATTGAATAATAAAAATCTCTACCCAACCCCAGCTGAATCTGAGGATGTCCTAAAAACACAAAACAAATTATCAATATCAATATTACACAAGCGCATATTGTTGTATAGTGAATTTCAAGGACAATTAGAATCCATAAAAAGTGGGGGTTGCTATTTAAGAAAATGATGATGGCGTCATTGCGGAAAGGAGTGGTGGTAGAAAAAATTAACACATCAGAAAAGATGCGCATTTAAAAAATAAGGTTCACTTATGCGAGGATTTTGGCCGCAAATGGTGAATTCTTTATTTGGAGCTTTCCACAGCCAGCGTTCGCTCTGTATAATATACGGAAATTCTACGTAGGGTTAAATACAAAAATACAGTAGGCTTATAGACATTTTAATTGTTTCAAATGGATTTCCACTGTTTGTTTATTGACGGTTCTTTTGTATTTTGTACAGAAATAACTAAGTAATGGCTTTAAATTAATTGTCTTTTCAGTTTTTATATTATAATTCCTTGATATAAGCTTTCACTTCTTTTGTGTCATAATTAAAGGGTTGTAGTGGAAAATGACGGAAAAATCAGATATAAAGCAATTACGTAAATAAGACCTATTTTCTTTCTAATAACGTAGGTCTCATAAGTTTTGGCACAAACTTCAGAGGCTTTAAAATGGGAAAAATAAGAAAATGGCAGATTGCTATGGAAACAAAAATTTGTTTGGCACCTTGACTTTACTTTAACAGCTTTATTTTTTAAGTCGTTTACGTCGATATAGCTTACAAATTAGAAATTCGAAAAAGTATCCATAATAATTTAGTTAGACGAGTTCCTAAAGCCAAAATCCGCATTTTTTGAAAATCAAGATATATCCCGTAAGCCATTTATCAGACAATTGCTGATTGTGAGCAAGATATTCCATGTATGAACCTTCCAAAAAGTGGAAGATCTAGAAGTTTTACTAGAGCAAGAGCTGAAAGACTGATAAGGGCGGAAAACAAACGTGGTACTTCAGTAAGAAAACTGGCACGTCAATATCGAACATCTAAACACACCATATCGCGGGAACTGTCGCGGTGATGGTACTGATAATATCGGAGAGGTCCCTGACAATGTCAGATATAAAAAAAGCCAAATTTATAGATACGGTGTTGGTATGGTGCGTTATTTCCCCAAGGGGTGTATGTGAATCACTGGGTCGAATAAGAGGTGAAGCCCTGGATAATCAAATCTGCATCGATAATTGTCTTACGAAATTGGTTAATTTTATTAAAGAAGAACACGCTGAGGGCGATATTATGTTCTGGATAGACCTTGCGTCCTGTCTCTATGCCAGACAAACTCAAAATTGGTGAGCAAACCAAAACGTACCATTTGTTCCTGAAACGACAATCCCCCTAATCTTCCTCAGGCTTGTCCCATAGACGATTTTTGGGCTCTTTTGTTTCGAAAAGTTTACGATGGAGGATGGAAAGCCAAGCTGCGCCTTGTGGACGATCATGGCCCTCTTTATTTAAGTTCATAATTTTGTTGCTTATGAAACAGTTAATTACTATGTATTATAAAACTTTTTACAAAAGAACTTGAAATTTGTGCCAAAACTAATGGGACATAGGTATGTACTACTGAATTTATAAACAATACCTAAATACAAGTTGTTTAATATGTCACAGGATATTCATATATAATAACACACCAGAGACAATCCCCCCAATCCAAAGCCGAATATGTCTAGAGAAACGTGGACTTAACCATTTCCATCCATATTGCCAGTGCCGGTGACGGGATTCAAACACGCAGCTGCGATAAAGAAATTTCTAGTCACACTTACCATCGCGGGCTCTAGGCAACTACTATATCTAGCCGATATATGATCTTGAACATTTTTTCTCTTTTTTTTTAATTACTATGGCATCTATTTTTATGTTAAAGGAAACCAATTTTTTTTAGTCACCATTGAAAAGAGCCATATTTCCCTCTGTCGAATATGATTTCGAAAAAGCCAACTAGCTCTTAGAAAAAAGTAATATATTCTTGAAATTGGTAAGGTCATCATTTGAATTCAATGTAATACAATTTATCACACAATCAACAGATTCGAATTCAGTTAACTACGATACCATTCCTCCCAGAAAACATCTCGTGGACATTGGTATGAATAAAAAACAAAGTGGGATCTAAAATTGGTAAATAGACGTACTATATAGATTCTTTTACGTTCATGTTGAAAAGTCAAAGAATCAAAATCCAGAATTGGTTTGGAAAATGTCTTTCCAACACTCAGTGCGGGACGAACATTGCCGCACATCATATTACTTTCCACACGCAAATAAAAGACTGTTTTGAATACATGTTTTATTGGAACAACTTAATAATTGAATTACAATGTTACATTAATAATACAAGACATAATAATATTAGAACTAATATCAGGAAGAACTGGAAAACTACGATTAGAAATGTTAACGTCTGAATTATCGAATGTTTCCTTCGAGTTTTCGTTATCGCTCATTATCTTCTTTGCAATCATTTTGTTGTTCACGCTCTATTTATTTTATTTTCAAATTGGTAAGGTTCCCTCCAGCATTGACTAACAGGGTCACTGATGTTCGACGAAAATAATGGCCAGTGTAACTTTCAGGTTTCGGTAATTTTAAATACCTATTCTATTTTTTTTTTTGGAATTTGTACAAGAGTGTTCATGCCTACCGTCTGGACTGTACATTTGCTATTTTTATTTTGAACGAAGAGTCGCTTGTGTTTTGCGTGTGATCGCCGAAGTAGCATACAGACGATAAACATGCAATCAGTTATCGCATCTTGTAGCTGTCCTAGATTTGGGAGTTTTAGAATCGGCAATAGTAGGTAAGGAGTGCCGATTCTGTGATGCCGACTACCAACGTCCATTATTATTATTGACCCTGCAATGTGTCCGGGAGATGGTCCTAAAACTTAGGACCTAAATGTAAATATAGGAATAGTGAGAGGGGAGCTAGGGTGCATACCAGAGACGTAGATCTAAAATAATAGCTTAGAAGGAGGAGTATAGAGGCTTTGATCTCTATCATAGATAGACATAGATCTAATAGACAAATATAAGACTTTTTATTTCGTAGATGAGCTAGATCAGCTCGATCAACTCCAATAGACCATAGACGTAGATCTAAGATAATAGCTAAGAGGGAGGAGTTAAAAGACTTTGACCTGTACCATAGACATAGATCTAAGATTATACCTAATTACACCATTTTATTTCTTAGATGAGCTGGATTAGCTCGATAACTCCAACAGGTCGAACAGGTCTGTTTTTAGTCGACCTAATCGATCTGTTGGAGATGATCGAGCAGTTGAAGCACGATACGTAAAAAAATAGCTCAAAATGTAAAAAAAAACAGCTAAAAAACTGTTAAAAAAGGCGTGTATTTAGCTATTATCTTAGATTTATGTCTATGGTATAGGTCAAAGCCTCTAGTTCCCCCCTCTTACTCGCCCGGTATTAACATCTAGATGCTAGATTCTAGGACCGCCAGTGATGCCAGATCTGTGACATTTTTTCCTAAATTTAATTTTTTTTTTCAAACAGGGAAGTAGGTAATTTAGCGGATCTCTTAAAATTTTAGAGACTTCTAGAAATTTTTTCAAGCCTACCCAGTTATTTTCAGTTAAATCCGTTTGGTATCACTGACGACCGCCCTCCGGCCACACCTCAGGGTCAATAATAATAAGACGGGACGTTGATAGTCGGTGTCTAGAATCGGCATTCCTTACCTACTGAGAATGGTTATAGGTAAAAAGTTTTCACCATCCTTACTATCCGCTACAGCAATATTCATCAGCTTCTCACGCACGAACCATCCATCTCTTATAAAAACCACCTACAGTAGGTATTATACTATTATTAACACATATTTAAAAGAAACAATTTTTTCACCTTCAAAAGTAAGAAATCGTTATCCGGAGCAATTTGTAAAAAAAAACATTAATCTGTTCCCTCTCGTAAATATTTCAGATTTTTTGCTGTGTATCCTAATGATCCTCTTTTTAAAAATGCAATTAAATTTGGAAACTTTGTTATATGTTCGTTATCCTCTAATGACAGTGCGCTTCTGACAATTGAGTAAACTAACCACAGAATGGACGTCTTCATCGTTTTAGACTTTTTTCTAAACTAGGCGACTAGGACAGTCCGTGTAAACCTTCACTTTTTTGTCATGACACAATTATTAACGAACAGGAGTTTTTCTTTTTTTGTAATGCTCCATGGATTTAACTGGGGAATCAGAAGTGATACTTTCAGCGGCCGCCACATTTTCTGAGGGAATATCTGTTGTTCGCTGTATTAAAATAATCCATAATTTTCTCGACGCGTCGTTTCTTATTTTTAGTTTTTATAATAAACAAATGATTTTTGTTTTTTTACATGACGACCATTTGGACGGCAGGCACACTACTTGATTTTAATTATTTGATTTAATTCAAAATGCAATAATACATATAATTAACATTTATTTCAACACTGACGTATTTTTCCACAAAACACCAAAACATCATATACTGCACCCAATAGAGTGCAGTATATGGGGTTTGGATGTTTTGTGGAAAATTACGTCAGTGTTATCTTCACGTCGAAGGCCCAATCCACTTCAGAATATTTATTTCATTTGGAAATTTTTAAAGCTATAAATATAAGTACACAAGTGTAGAAAAATTAGTATGCATTATATGTGTGGACATGTTTAAAATGTGCGATGAAATGTATATTGAACTTAAACAGTTTTGAAATTGGAGCAGTTGATTTGACTAACTAACCTAAACTTTTATATCACATAAAAAATACTCTTTTCTACGTTTTTAAGAACATTTCCAAACAAATAAGCTTGCCACGTGTATTATGCAGCAGCGTGTTGATATAAAAATATATGGTAATATTCAATATAGGCCTTTCGTTAAAAACCTCGGATAAAAAATGAAGAGACGGTGGAGTCGGCTAAATCGATATACGTATATTTCGATTAAGAGGACTTAAAATATCATTTACATACAACTTCTCGACGGAAACGGGGTTTTGTCACATTTTTATGAATATTTTGTACAGTTTGCATATTTAATCGTATAGAAACTACGGCATTGGAACATTTTTATCTGCAATGTGTATTTTCTCAGTTATGAAGTAGAACTGCAAAATTGACAAGGAGGATTTGTCTTTATTATCTGCATTAAATTAACTTAAACAATGCCTTACTGTCGAACGGCATTTATTTAAATGCCATTTCATGCATGTATGCTTCATTTATAATATTTGAGTCAAATGTCACATGAAAATTGCATATAATTGTGCTGTTTTCCTGTAATCAATTTCAACTTTTGAACAAATTATACAGTATAATTAATTTTTGCTAGTATTTTGGTATTACTTTTTAAATGCCCAACAACATATATGCGGGACATTATTTTTGATTAATTTACAGTAAATGATTATTTTTCGAAAACTTTTGGTACATGCGTTAAGTGGTCAAATAACATTCTGACTTATGATTTGAAACCGACCTGCAGATCAACTAGTCCGAAGGATGAGTTAAATGTGCTGCTTCAGTTTGACGAGTGAATCATCGATTTTTAATCATGTTACTAGTTTATAGTTGATGAGGGAATATATCGAATGAAGAACATTTACGAAATACAACAATTTTTTTATTTATTAGCATAATATATGGTTTGAACACAGTTTTCGTATACAATGTGTGGCTGTTTTTCTTGTAAACAGGAGTGGATTTAAGTTAGATTGCGCCCTAAGTGTATTCCGATGTGGCTCCCTTTTTTTTGTAATGAAACTAAGCAATTTTGTATATTATTCTATTTGTCGTATCTATTTATATAAAATGGATAAAGCGTATTTATCATTGATTACGTATTATATACAAAATACTTCGATTAAAATTTTAATAAATCTGGTGGGGTAAAAACTGAAACGAAAGAAATTTTATTGATACATATGTATAAAGTAGGTCGAAAAATATAGTGAACCCATAAGAATAATGTTTATTTTAAGAACGAAAGTACTATTTTTATTTTTTTACTTTCAAAAAATATTTTGTTTCTAAAGAAAGCGCAATTGAAATATTGTTTAATTAATTTTACGAGTAAATAAAAACTTTTTTGCTTACTTTATTTGAAAAAAGAGGCAAATTTTTTGTGTATTTAAAATAACTGTACACATAATCAACATGGCCGCCTATTATTTCCTTTTGTGGAACCAGAAAATATGGCGAAGACGGAATAAGTGCAACTAGTTTTACTAATAGCGACTTCACGGTTAAATAATTTTACCTGCACCAACTTTTAGTAGGCTTTGGTGCAGAAAACTGCACTAACACTAACGTTCATTCCAAACAATCACGATAATATCGACCGTCTCTTGCAGTTGGTGTATAAATCTTTACTAAATATCTATCAATACCTGAATTATCGACATTGATTTTGAGGTTATGTTAGACCAAGGACCAAAAGCCTAACACCAACGTCCAACCGACGTTGCTAGACGACTACGTCAGTCAGCAACGTCTAACCAACGTTGGAATGTTACCCAAAAATTACCTAAATCTAATTAATCAGTTACCAACGTCGAATCAACGTTAGATAATAATCTAAGAACATACTCAACGTATTAAGTAGATTTCTGACATCAAACCAATGTTGGTAAATGTGCTAGATGTAAATAGTAGGTTTGCGAGGTTCAAGCTACGTTGCTCCGACGTTGTATCATAACTATAAAATTTAAGACGCTACTTGACTAATATTTGTAATAATTCTGACCTTATAATTAGTAAAAAAAGTAGTCGGTAGTCGGTAAAATGTTACTTGAGATGAATGTAGCTACCTATCAAGTCGGTTACCAACGTTATACAGAAGTAGGTGTATTACCGAAAAATTAATCGGAGCTACTTAAGTTAGTCATTAACGTCTAACCAATGTTGGTTAATAACTAAAAAGGACCAAACCTATTAAGCCACTAACCAACGTCTAACCAACGTTGGCAAGTGTTCCATAACAAACTTGACCTATTCAGTTAGTCACCAACGTCTACCCCAACGTTGGTAGGTTACTCAAAATTTAACCATACCTATTTTAGTCAGTTGTCAACGTCTAACCAACGTTGGTAAGTTATTCAAAATATAACCATACCTATTTTAGTCAGTTGTCAACGTCTCATCAACGTTGGATAATGACTTGAAAACATATCAAACCTTATTAAGTCGTTTTCCAACGGCAAATCAACGTTGGTAAATCGTCCAGACTTAAGCAGTAGGTTTGCGAGGTCGGCGCAATATTTGGTTCGACGCCGTATTACAACTACAAAATTTAAGTTATTACTCGACTACTATTTGTAGTAGTCGGTAGTTGGTAAAATGTTGCTTGGGAGTACTTAGTTCTGTATCTTGAATAATCGTGGAATACTTCCTATTTTGTGAGAAAATAATGTTTTTAATATTTTTGGGATAATTACTGTCAAGTAATGTGTTCTTTGCAATACTAATATTCTTTCTTCTAACATTTTGATGACATAGCTTCTCTATTTTACATTTTATGTCTTTGATTATACATATTTTTTTGGTTAATTGGATGACTAGAATAATAATTCAGTAATCTGTTTGAACTGATATCTTTCTTATACAAATCAGTTACAATTTCGTTGCCTGATCTAATTAGCAGAACATCTAAAAATGGAATTTGACCATTGATTTCTGTTTCCACTGTAAATTTACTATGTGAATCGAACTTATTAAATCTGTCTGATTTATTTATTATGATGATTGTACTTGCAATCAAAACATCGCTGACTTTTTGTTCCATATTTTAGATTTTAGTGATTACATACTTTGTATCATAAAAGTGAGGGAATAAGCTCTAAAATTTGTTCGATCAGTCAACGGAAAACCCGATCGATTTTGAATTTTAGTCCCCTTAAAAATTTTAGTCGCCTTTAAAATTGTAGTAGCCTTTAAATTATTAATCGTCTTTAAAATTTTGCCTCCCCTCAAATTTTGTCGCCCTAAATGCGCTCCTGCTTGTAAATCAATTAATTCCGATTTAGTGATTGTTTTATTTATTTTATCGTCGTTGCCGTCTGTCCAACAATTAGTACACATTTTTTTAACTTGTAATAGGAAATGAAGGAAAAACAAATGAACTGTCAAATTTGACATATCAATAATTCGTTAGAAGCGCACCAATACGGTGATAGTTTTATCATCGCTATGATAGCTTTATAACCAAATAAATTAGCAAACAGTTTCATGTGACTTATGAATTATATTTTCATAATAATTTATTAGTATTATGTATTGGTGTCAAAGAGGACGACGCCGATGATAATATGCCGTATGCAATTTAATGCACTGGCTTCAGTCCTGTCATATGTATAATTGATATTCTATTTTATCTACCTGCCTTTTCAATCTGTTGTAGCAACGCCTTTTTGTTTACTTTGATTTTAAAATTGAAGTATCGGATTGATTGAAAAACGGCTATTTAAGCGGACCATCACTCTACTACCATCCTCTTCTTTTTAACGCATCACTTGGCGGCCACTGTGTATGAAAAAGCAGTTAAAATGTAAATTTTAAAATTTGAATTTTTATTGCCGCACCTCCTTTTATTTTTTCGAGCTGCTAAACTGTCACGTCAACCACTACATATTTGTTCTCATTTTCTGCACTTTTCATAGATTGATAGGCGTTTTACGTGAAAAACGTGTCACAATTAGTTAAACCGTTACCATATGGCCGATTAAAAAGAGATAACGGCTTAATTTTACTGGGGTTGATGAACATTGATTTTCATTATAACGATTACAACACGTAATTAGTTACTTTGTAATTTTTTTACATGGAATATACAGTGTGGTCCTTTATCGTTATTATTTGAGAACATGAAAAAAAAGAAAGAAAGGACGCGATCGACCACCTGCAATTAATGAAAAGTATAGGTATTCCTATCACACAAAATTTTAATTTTTTTTTTTTAGATTTTTCTCTTGTACGTTTGGGTGTATATTGCCAGACAATCGAACACCATATTTTATCTAATCAGTTCTGACACTAGCCTATGCAGAAAATGTAAACATGATCACAAGATCGGTTCGTACATCCATAGATTCTTGTGCTGATTTTGTTAGTGCTGAGGAGAACATAATTTGTCATAATTTAGAAGGCATAAATGGCAGATATTTGACATCCTCCATTAATGCAAATAATAATACGATAGGTAAAATTAAAAGATGGGTAATCAGGAAGAGGAAACATGACCAGAGTCCAGGACCGGTGGCTACTACTGCCTGATGGTTGACAGAAGGACATACGTAGATAAATAGAATCAAAAGTATAAAATGAGTAATTAAATACACACCGCTTGATACAATGTATTTTTCAGAATGGCCGAAGTCATCGTATTTGCATAATATGGTTACAATTAATATTCGTTCTACTTTCGTGGCTGTTAAATTTGAACGATTTGGCCCGTATATATGTTTGTACAAGGAAAATGAACGTTCCACATCTACCGTGGTTAATAGTGCAGATTCCAAATAGTTCACATGGACAGGTAGCGCGGGCACTGACAAACCGCTCAGACAAATCTCACGAATTTTACACATTGTTTTGTATTCCAGATTCCTGTGTTCCTGTTGAAATTTGCGAAAAAAAATTGAAGTCCATGATCTTAGAGTCTGTTCACATAAGCTTTGCAGCGTTAGCCAGGATAGAGAAAAGAATGCGCGCAGATGATTGGTGCAGACAGCAGGGAGATATACGCAAGTGCAAAGTTCCGATAGCAGTTAATTCAATTTTCATTGTTTATTTTATTTCATAGGCATCGGTAGTAGTTGGACGTTTGTAGATTGTGTTTTAATATAAATTGAGTTGTGTTTTCGATGACTAATATTAATATGTAAGTATTAAACCTAATTGTTAATGACCAATATATAAATAAGTAACCCACAATGATATATTTAACCCTTAACTACTAATACTACGTCTCAGAGATGGGACTGCATTACGCCATATTCACAATAATCCCGCCCTCACAATTTTGACCAGTGAGCTTTTATGTAATTTTCCACCATTTAGTACTTAATCAGTACACCAAGAACGCTGACCGTGGAGGGTTCAGTTTTTGAAATATTTCGGATAGAATTGAAATAGCCGTCTCTCGGACGTACAGTTAGTGTTAACGCACCTATTAAATTGGGGCCACAAGTAAATCATCGTATGAATATAGTTTTGAATCATTTAGAAAATGATCCACAAACAAGCATTCGAAGAGTTTCAGAAATTGTCAACATACCTCGCTCAATAGTTAATAAAAAATGTACGTACCTAGATAATTATTTATCTTAATTAATAATTTCAGATAGGAAGAATGACGGTAATGCAAGGAATATACCCATACCATTTCAAACGCGTGCAACATTTAACGGAGGCAGATTTTTTACCACGACTCCAGTTTTGTCAATGGATATTAGCGAACAGAAATATTCTTCCTAGTATATTATGGACTGATGAGGTAATGTTCACTAGGACCGGAGCTTTTAATATACACAATATACATCATTGGTCGGATGAAAATCCACGAGTTGTTCGGTGCACAAATTTCCAACATAGATTTTCGGTGAATTTATGGGCAGGAATCATTGGGGATCAAGTAATTGACTCAATAGAATTCTCCAATCGTTTTAATGCAGAAGAGTATTTAAACTTCCTCCAAAACGACCTTATCGATTTATTACCATTGAATGTTCGACACAAGGTTCGACAAAATATGCATTTTCAACATGACGGTGCGCCTGCCCATTTTGGGCGCAATGTTTGAACTTGGTTACATCACAAATTTTCAGGCAAGTGGATAGGTCGAGGTGGTCCTATAGCTTGGCCACCTCATTCACCGGTTCTATACCCATTAGATTTTTACTTTTGGGGTTATATAAAGGGTTTGGTTTACGCCACTGAAGTAAATACACGAGAAAAACTACTTCAAAGAATAAATCAGGCCGGAAATGAATTAAGAAGAAATACATTCAAGACTTTACGGGCTTCTCAGGCTTTAGAACGTCGAGCGAGACAGGGTATCCAAGAAAATGGAAATTTGTTTGAACACCTGTTACAATAAAACTATGTAAAATTCAAATTTAATTTTGTTGATATAAAAAGATTACTGGATGATTTTTATTCATATTAAGAATGATAGTTTCGCTCGAGTTATTCATAAAGAAATATTTTTCACCTATTTTCCAAGCAACAAATTAAAAATATTAGTATGTACTTTATATGGACATGAAATAATAGACAAAACTCATCTGGTACAATGTATTTTGCTCCATATGTTATAAAATTTAAAAAACAAATAAAATTAGTTAAATTTTAAAATTTCAAAGTCGATATTATTCAAAAACGGTGCATTTTATCGATGTTTATCAGAGTACCTTTTTTTACGTATAAAACTAAAATTTCATATTCTACCGTCAAAAATAGAAAAAAGTTACATACAAAAAAAGTTGGGGTTATTTTAACCCCACAACCCCCCTGTTTGGGACAGCCCTGGATAAAATT
Organism: Rhamnusium bicolor; assembly: GCA_029963845.1. Taxonomy (NCBI): domain Eukaryota; kingdom Metazoa; phylum Arthropoda; class Insecta; order Coleoptera; family Cerambycidae; genus Rhamnusium; species Rhamnusium bicolor. The sequence goes on from JANEYF010002517.1 coordinate 222,182, forward strand.
TTCGAATTATTTCCATATCATCTTATTACACATAAGAAGTGTAGCGGCTGTGTAAATTTTCAATATTTTACTTTGAGTGGTTTTGGAGATATTCGATAAAAACCTTTCTCAGGGGCCCACCTTTAGGGGCCTGTAGCTCCTTTAGGAAGCATTTTTCGACCAATGTTTATATGATTTTTCCCCTATTTCTAGCCCTAGAAGCAGCTGGTAAAATATTACACACTAATTTCGGGACACCCTGTATACATTTATCCAGGCGTCCCTCAAGTTTCAATCTCAATACTGATTATACTGTTTGCATATATTACAGGTATATAAATAAACACCAAAAATTTTTATGTGGTGTGTTTATTTATATGCCTGTAATAAGATTTTTTTATAATTGCCGGCCCTGAAAAATGAAAAATATTTCATCTGCCTAGAATAACCAAAAATGTAAGACTGATTTCGATATTCTAAATGAAATGAGCCACTTTATGAAAACACACTAATGATATCGGTAAGACCACCTCAATAGAGAGATACAATTTTTAAATTTATAGTTGGATTTGTCTTATATACAGAGTGTCCACCAGGAACTGCATCGATCGATATAGGGACAAGTACGCACCAGAAATTTTTGAAAATTTAGGAAATTACTGATGGATTGACCACCTGTCAATCCAACTAAAATAATTACAAGCATTTGGTACTTCCGGTATTACCATATACCGGAAGTCGATATCAACTTGCTTATTTTAAATGTAATACCCTATATATTTTAGGGATTTCGAAAAGAGCCAAAAAATTCGGAATCAAAAAACATGCCTAAACCTAGCCGTTTCAGAGAAATTTGACATTTTAAAAAAATTTTTGACAGGTGTAATGGTTTACAATAACCTTTATAACTTTCTTCGTGTAAAAGATACTCGTTCACTTTTTGGCATGCAGAAAGACCATAAGGTGAGCTACACTCTACAATTTAAAGAATTTCAATAATAGTATACCAAGTGTTCCATTTTTGACGTTACATTTTGTACACTTCAAACCGCGAAAACTTGCTTAAGTCAAATGGAACATCCTGTATTTTTTACATAAAGTTATGTATAATTAAATTCCTTTTTTTTCTGATTTAAGTATTGTGGGGGTTTATGTTACAACTTTTTGAAATATTTGCGATTTTCGTAGAAATTCAAGAATTTTTAGTAAAAACTGTATCAAATTAGCCATGATTAGAAACAATCAGTAATGTCAGTCATTCTCTTATGTCACCGCGTTTAGATTACACCCACGAAGACTTTTTAAATTTATTTATTATTTATGGAGAATGTGATAATGTAATATCAAGAACTTGTAGTACATTTGCTACTCGATATCCACAAAAACGGAAACCGACACCAAACACTGTAAAACGCATACTGGATAATTTTAAAAACTATGGCTCTGTCAAGGCAAGAATTCAAAAGCGGAAGCCTGTTGTTGATGACGAAAACGTAGAAATAGCAATTCTGAGATATTTTCATACATTTCCAATGATGTCACTAAGACAAGCTGCTATGGAATCGAGACTATGCAAGGATTCAGTTCACAGAATCTTAATTAAACATAAATTTCGCCCGTTTTCGTTCTAAATGGTTCAACGATTAAAAGAAACAGATTTCCTAAGATGAGAAAATCTTTGTGAATTTATTCTAATAAGGTCTGTAGGCTACGATTCTTATTTGGAAAATATTATATGGTCAGATGAAGCAAAATTTACCAAAAGTGGACTTTTTAATCGACATAATTCGCATTATTGGAGTGACTCGAATCCTCATGTGTTCAGGGAGTGAAATTTTCAAGAAAGTTGGCAGTATAATGTTTACTGTGCCATAAGAAACGATAGAGTGGTGGCATTAGAATTTTATCAGGAAAATTTAAACAGTAAGTTATAGAGATTTCTTCTTCTGGTAATATGTATAGTTAATTTTTTGTTTTTGTTTTTTTTTTAGGTGATTGATATCTAAATATTTTACAAAATTTGAATAATAACTATTTAGAAAATTTACCTGTCGCCGAACATAGAAACATTTTTTATCAGCACGACATTGCTTCCCCACATAACGTGTATTTGATAAATAATTTTTTACAAGGAACTTTTTACGATCAATGGACCTTTCCTATGGCCTCCTCGCTCGCCCGGTTTATCAATTTTAGATTATTTTATTTGGGGAACTATTAATAATAAAGTTTATGAGAGCCCATTAACAACTATTGAAGATTGTATGCAGAGAGTAAGAAATTCATTTCAAAACTTATCACAGGATTCAATTAAAAGAGCTACTCATGAAGAACTAATCCGAAGGTGCGAAAAATGTGTGGAGGTTCTAGGGCGGAGTTTTAAACAATTATTAAATTAAAATGGAATCATGTTTTTAGTTGATTTTATCTTAGCTATTTTAGTTTATGCAAAGTGTCTTCAATCCAATTAATAGGCATGTTACAGTGTTTAGTGTTATTTTCCGTTTTTGTGGATATCTAGTAACAAATGTACTACAAGTTTTTGATATTACTTTATCACATTCTCCATAAATAATAAACAAATTCAAAAAGTCTTCGTGGGTGCAATTTAAACGCGGTGGCATTTTTTGACATAAGAGAATGACTGACATTACTGATTGTTTCTAATCATGGCTAATTTGATAAAATTTTTACTAAAAATTCTTGCTATTTCTAAGAAAATCGCAAATATTTCAAAAAGTTGTAACCTAAACCCCCCACAATGCTTATATCAGAAAAAAAAGAATTTAGTTATGTATAACTTGATGTAAAAAATACAGGGTTGTTCCATTTGTCTTAAGCAAGTTTTCGCGGTTTGAAGTTTACAAAATGGAACACTTATACTATTATTGAATTTCTTTACTGTAGAGCGTAGCTCACTTTATGGTCTTTCTGCATGCCAAGAAGCAAATGAGTATCTTTTACACGAAAAAAGTTATAAAGCTTTTTGTAAACCATTACACATGTCAAAATTTTTTTAAAATATCAAATATCTCTGAAACGGCTGGGTTTAGGCATAGGGTATCCTACATGTTTTTGACTCAGAATTTTATGCTCTTCGAAAACCCTAAAATATATAGGGTGTTCCATTTATAATAAGCAAGTTGGTATCGACTTCCGGTATTACTGGAAGTGCCAGATGCTTGTAATTATTTTAGTTGGATTGGCCACACTGCGGTTAGTAGCTCCTTAAATTTTTAAAATTTTCTGTTGCGTACTTTTCTCTATATCGATCGATGCAGTTCCTGGTGGGACACCCTATATTTTCACCATCCATTCGAGATTTACACCACTATTCACCTTTTTATTGACACAAAACTTCTTATTTTCATCCAAGAACTCAAACTTGAGTTCTCCTTTTTAAGACGCATCCAGAACAACGACATAATGTCAAGCCCGTGGGCAGAACATTACAAAAATTCCTGGTGGAAGCAATGACCCCCACCGCCCTCTCCCAGACGACGTCCACGTGTAAATGTAAAATAATGGCATGTTTATTAAAAATGAATAGAATAGCGTAAATTTGAAAAAGATAATTAAAAGGTTGAGAACTGTTTTGTGACATTCCCCTTAACTTTATCAAAAACTGTATTAAAAATTTAAAAAAGCGTAATTATTGCGATCCAGGGTTTCGACCAGGGTGTCACGTAATAAAGTGCAACAAATTTGACTTCTTCCTTGTCGAAAATTAAGGTGAGTTCTTCATGTAAAATTTTTCAAAATAAATATTCCCCGTCCAGCCACACCCCCTTAAAAAGGTATGCCAAAAAACCGTTTTTAATTTTTATCTCAAAATTTCGTAAACACCGAAAAAAAAGAACAAATTTAGTACATCTGTTTTGTTAATGAAAGCACATTAATGAAATTTTTGCATCCACCCATCTTGTTTTTAAATAGGTGCTTGCTAATTTTTATCAGTAACAAATTCCACTCAATTTCTTGAATACTTTAGAATAAGAAATACAGACATTCGATAAATTTAAGGAGGGTGTTAATTTCACCCATTTGTGAACAAGCTAGATGGATGAAAAAATTTCTTTAGATGTCCTTTCATTAGTAAAACAGATGAGCCAAATTTGTTTTTATTTTCGTTTATGATGTTTGGAGATAAAAATTTTAAACCGTTTTACGTTTTTAAAATTTTGGCATTTTGTTACGTGACACTCTGTATGTCTTTTATTAGGTCAGTTATCTCTGTATCCTGTTTATCGGACATGATTAGATAAAGCAAAAATTAAATCTCTTCCTGAGATCTTAACTTTATCACGAATATTTGTATAAACCCTTCAAAATGTACTGCAAAAGACCGACTGACTGTATCAAATTAAATTCTACTCCCGCAAATAAACACTAAATGGGCTTGTAATTGAATGCGATGTAAAAATATAATTTGTGCCATTCAAGCCGGAGGACAAAATTGGCAGCGTGCATGCTTGGAGCCAACATTATAATGTAATTCACAGAGGCGTACACATGTTTAAATAATTTTTGTAATAAGGGTTTTCTGGTAAAATGACACTTACCTTTTGAGGTAACCGAAGGTATGACAGTATAACGATATTTATCATAGAATGACTTTCTTTGGACGTTCTTTAGATTTACCATATAACCACACGATAAAATTAGCAATATGCACATCTTTACCTTTACCAAAAACTTAGTTATTTATACTATTCTTATTATCCCAAAGTTGATGTTCTAAATTGTTCTGCTATTGATAATTTATCCTTAATTTATATTTATTATAGGCAATATGCTCCTATATTCTTTTGCAAATGTTTGGCAAAGTTTGTCCTATATATATTTATAACATTTTAGAATTTTTGATAAATATTCTGCATGTTGGCGTACGATTCTGTGGAGAAGCCTACAACATTGAATAAGATGAAGTGTACTCATAAAAAGTGAATCACAGTGCAGGCTAGACATATATTTTGGTGGGCCAAAGTTCCGCCTATATTTTTCAAAAAACTGTTAATCTTCATAACCAAAAATTGGGATCAATGTAAACATTACAGGCAATGTAATATTTACATTGCCTGTAATATGATTTCAGCATACATGTTAATGACTTATGCGCAATATGCTGACGCTCAAAAGTGAACTCGATGTTTTAAAATATTTAAGCTGTTTAAAATTTATTTTAACTAGAAAGAAGGGGATGAGATATGATCATCCGTTAATTTCCGATATTCGATCAGTGAGGTTAAGCAGCACTGATCGAGTCCGGCAATTGGATGGATGAACGATAGCTCGTCTGACAGTCGATATGCTGTCAATAGACAATCCCGGGAAGGCTGCTAGCCTGATGCAGGCGGAGAGGCGAGCCCGGGAGGAGGGTCGACGAGACCTACCCAGGAGGTTTGCCACTCTGCCAGCGGTGCAGGCGGGCAGGCCCAGGCGGTGGGTTAGTTGGCAGTCGCGGACCGTAGTTCGGAGTCCACGCTAAACTGTAGGTCCCTAGGTAAAAAGGGCCCATTGTGGCCTACTTGCCTAGTAAAATAAGTAGCTACTACTACTAACTAGAATGAACGTTCATATTTTCAAATTTTTCTTATTTTTACATGTGAGGATGTAAAAACATTTTTATGTACTGACTATAAAGGAAGCAGCATATCGTAAAAAGATACGACAAAGAATACATTTTTAATTTTTTTTTCAGTATTATGATATTCAATTTTTGCTTGCCTTAGGTTTGTTAAAACATATGTAATGTATCTATAATTCAACTAAAAAACTGTAGTAATAAAATAGGACAGAAAAAGTTTGTTTAATAAAACAAGTGAATATGAATATAAAGAAAAAATTAAATTTTTCAGTTTTTTCTAGCATCTGAATAGTCTAGTAAGGTTTATGTTTACGCAAAATGTTTAATAAGAAAATTTAAATAAAATCGTAGCTCTTAATATAAATGATTGGAACTGTGGGATTCAGTAAAAATTCGATTCCCGTTTTACATAGAGAGAAAAAAATGTACTGATGTAAAATTTCACGTTTTGTGAATTATGAATTAAAATAAAACGAGTTTTTAGATATCACCCAACGATCAACTCATATTATTTGCTGGATCTTTAGTGCTGGATGGCCCTCTTGTCGATCTTCCAAATGAGGAATATATTACAATATATAACAATATATATATAACAATATTACAATATATAACAATATATATATAACAATAAAATAATTACAATATATTGTAATGTCACTAATATATTGCGGAGATTTATATGTCACTATCACTGCGATTTATTTATTATTATTATATTTTAAGATTTCTGTGAACGGTTATAATTTGCGGTCGTATTTTCAGCGTTCATCTAGAAGATGGTTTTTTGTGCGAATTCCGTGGGATTCGTCAAAAAGTAGGAAATATCTAGAAGCAGATGCGTGAATTTTAAAGAATTATATAGGCGCGGGTAAATAAAAATAAATTTGGTGGCAGTTTGAGAAATGTATGAAATATTAAAAAAATTGAAATAGGCGAAGTATATTAAATTAAATGTATTAATTAAACTATCCAACAATTACTTAAAACTAAACAGGACCATTAAAGTTAAACAGTTTATATACAGAGTGTGACTCCGAATGAGAACCTCCAAAAATGTTCATAAGTTGCAAATTTGGCCCTTAAAGTTACCTTCAATCACTAACTAAAAAAGTAAACTTCTTAATTTTGACTTGCCCAAATCTGTCACTTATTAGCTTTTGAAAACTTTAAAATAACATTATCTCTTTGCACAGTTCGACATTTCGCAAATTCTCTACCTTACATAGTATTTTCTTATTTTTTTATGTCCACTTATTGCATGTGAGGGACAGTAACCAAAAATAAAAATGTTTTTATGTGTGTGGAAATTATATTAAAACTAATTTTAGATATATTTTTTTTTTATTAAAAATAATATGTATATGCACTAGTTTTATCTCTTTAAACAACTTTTTCTATTCGCTCTTTAAAATGAAAATTATGTATAGTTCTATTATTTCCACAATTCTAATGATTTTGATTATTATTATTCTTTTTTTAAAATCATTTAAGGCCAATCACCAACGCCTATCAGTGCTTCTACAAACACTGCCACCTCTGACCTGGAATTATTTGCCGAACCCCAACTTTATCGTTGGTAGGAATCTTTAACGTAAATGTATTAGATTTTAAGTGTGGAGTCAGGAAAGAGTCAGGGAATTATAAATATTTAAAAAAGTCAGGGAAGATTTAAGTTAATTAAATCTACTTAAAATATCAAAAGTTTAAGTTTATTTGAGAACCACCATGTAACCCTATCTTCCTTCTCGCCAGAGCGTTCATGTAGACGTAGTTTTAAATACCGAAACTCAGAAGCCGGGTTCAACGATGATAGGCGTTACATATTATATGTTTGTCTTCGTTTATCTATCGGTTTGCGCGTTTTCGCTCTCTATCTCTCGTAAAATTTAGCTTGTATTATTCTAAAGCGTTTTTTCGCGACTTCCCGTTTGATAAACGGTAACAGGAGAAAGTATTGCTATCCTTATCTATTATTAATTGTGAATGTAATGGAGAAGAATATATATACCGTTGAGTCTACGGTAAGTCGCGAGAAAACGCTCAAAATAAAAACGTATTTGATAGTTTATATTCTCCATAGTCCCCATTTCAACGGGGTAAGTAATTATATTATATAAATAACCAAATGTACACTTTGACATTCTTTTGGACTCGTTTTTACTTTTAACTGAAATGGTTGAACATAATTTACTTCTTCTTTTTAGGCGACTACGATTAATAATGTACTGTACTTATATCATCATAATGATGTCAAAAACAACCTATTTTAATAAGAATTGGGTCAACCCTAATTTAAACCCTCACTGGTCTTCCTGGCCTAAAGATGGAAGACAAACCAATGAAGTCATACGCATTCTTTGCCAGAAGACTATAAAATTAAGTAATATAGGAAATCAAGCCATTTTGTGCCACGTTGAAAGCAACACACACAAAAAATGTGTAAATAATAAAACTACCAACTGCCAGCTACCGTTTTGTCAGAAGAAGACCCAATGTGATGAACAGTAACAGCCAAGATAATAATTGCCTCACTGTAAGTACGTCGTATTTTCTATTTTGTTTTCCACGTAAATTGTAGATATATAGATAGATAATTAATTTATTTCAAAACAGGTTTTGTAATACAAAAGTTTGAAACAAGTCAGTGGTACAAAAAAACATACTTAAGTTAAAGTAGTAAAATAGATAGTAGAAACAATCAAAAACACAATGACAATCAAATAAAATTACAGCCACATAGTGTATACACAAGAAATTACAAAATGAAGCCAATGTTCAGTTATACATAAGAAATCTGCTGGATAGTCTTTCAAGAGCACTTCAAGTTCATCAAAGCAATTATTAAGGCACTTTACATTTTGATGAAGGAAACTGAAACACCTTGACGAATCGTAATCAGAAGTTTTGCTTCTTTTTCATCTCTAGGTATTACACTACCGTACTGTAAAATAATTATTTTTACAGGTAACATCAACTTCATCTACTGTGACTGTAGATCTCATTCCCGCAACAGCCTCTCAAACTCTGCCTGCACCTCAACTGCAGCTCCGCCCTCTACTAATACATATATTTCGACAAAATCAAATTTATTAAATTTTTTTTCAAAAAATGTTGTTACGAAAATAGAAATTATGTGCTGTTTGGCAGCGGTAAAACTGTATTTACTAAATCGAAGCAGTGCAGAGTATATCCAATTTTTTCGGTTGATGTTCGAGGATAGTGCCATAACTAAAAAGATGAAATTGAAAAAGGACAAAATAGGTTAGTCGATAACTTAAGGGTTAGCACCTAATTTTTAGAAAATTTGAAACATATCTTTATTGGCTGAGAAACGATATGTAATTTCGTTTGATGAGTCATTTAACAAAATCTCGCAAAAATAGCAGCAAGATTTATATATCAGATTCTGGGACGATACGAAAAATGAAACATCAAGGAAATATTAAACATCGACTTTTCTAGGCCATACGACTGCTACTGATATCCTGGGAGCCTTGAAAAACGCAATGGAAGGCTTCAATATGAAAAATATACTACAACTCTCCATGGACGGCCTGAATGTTAAATTCAAACTGCCCAACGACCTGAAGATGGAGTTAAGAACTTCTGATGGTCCATCCATTCTAGAACTGGGAAGTTGTGGATTGCATACTGTTCACAATTCATTTAAATGTGCCATGAAGAATAATCAGTCTCAATCTGTTGTAATCAAATTTCTTCGAGCTCTTTACAACTTATTTAAAAATGTGCCAGCTCGACGAGCTGATTTTATTCGTTACACAGGCTCAACTTAATTTCCCATTAAATTTTGTGCCGTTCGATGACCAGAAAATATGACCAAGTTGCAGAGAGAGCTTTAAACATGTTACCACATTCATAGAGCAAGCTAAACTTGAAAAACAGGAACCGAAATGTGGAAGCTATGAGGAATTGTACGATATAATGAACACAATTTTAGGAAGATTTATTAAAACAAGTTATGGACAAAAATAAAAGTGTAAACAACTTGATGAAAATAAAAGTGGAAGATCCAAGAAATCATAAGACCATAAGAGATATTAATCTAGGATTTTCTACAAAAAATGGAATTAAGAAAAATTGACAAGGAACTTGACATCGTGGTATTTAAAAAATGATGTGTGAATTCCTTGGTAGAATTTGCAAAAAAAATGCTGATTAAGTCACCACTGTGTTATAGAATTGTCAGAGGAATATCTGTTTAGATCAAGTAGTCATATTAGAGAAAAGCCATTAGAAGATTAGATCTGGCACTCGCAAGTTTAGTTGATGCTAAAAGACTGTGAACAGTGACAGTGGACAAAATATCAAAATATTTTGATAAATTTATCAGAAAGAAAACGGCTATGGATGAGATCAAAGCATTTATATGAAACTCGAGGAAGTAATAATGCTGTTGAAGAAAAATACTCTAGAAGACTGGACAAACTATATTTTAGCTTATGCCAACAAGAAAGTGCCCCAGAAGAATTCATTGATTTGTCAAGCTTGTTATGATAATATCACATGGGAACGTTGCTGTTGAGAGGGGATTCTTTGTGAACAGCCAATGTTTAACTGAAAACTTACTTAAGTAGTCTTTAATTGAACACATAATTGTATACGATGCAATTTTAGGGAAAGGAGTAGAAGGCGTAGAGATTGATAAAAAAAATAATATATTGCGCGAACAGTAAATATAAAAAGGACCTACAAAAAAAATAATTTATTGCAAAACTTAAAGGAAAAAGAGAGGATTAGGAAAAGACATAGCTCCATAAAACTGAAAGAACTTGAAGCGAAAAAAAGGAGAGTAGGTGCAGAAGCAAAACAAATGGAATCTTTAATCAATGAAGAAATTGCAATGATCAAAGGCAACATGTAAGCGTTACATAATAATTATTAGTTCTTCGAGTATATTTAGTTTTTAAAGGTTGTTTTTAACAAGTCAATTAGTACCTTACCTGATTTACCACAAGCGAGTTTATTTTTTAGTTGCTTATTTTTAAGTTTATAATAAAATATATATTTTTTAAAGACTTTGCAGTCTGTATAAAGTCAAATAAAGTTACCTAATTAGTTGATATTTAATATACTATTTTTTACAATTCATGTTGTGTTATATTATTTTTTTTGCCAATAATATAGAATTGTTCATTCTTTGACAATCAACAGAAAAATCTTCTGGAATTTTGATTGAAAAACCTGGAAAACCTGGAAAAGTCAGGGAATTACCAAATCGTAAATTAGTATACACCCTGGTATTGTAAATGCACGGAACTGGCAGGTTTTTATATCACTTTCGAAATATTCTGATACAAGAATATCCGCTCATCCGCTTGATTCTGCTGGAATTTGAACATAAGTCGTCTGGGTGAGCCACTATCCATCACACTACCGAGCCGATAATTTTGCAGTAAATGTACAAACTATTATAATGTCCTAAACATAAACACAAAATCTTTCTTACAAATTCTCAGAACATCGCACGTAATTATTATTCACATTCACATAGACTTTAATTGTTAAGTAATGGTCTACTGGAGTCAAATCTGAAAACCTAGCGGGCTATTCCATAGAACCTCTTTTACCGATCCGCCGATTTGAAAACTCTCATGATATGCACGAATAGGAACCTTTGTTGAAATAAAATATCTCTGGGAATGTTAGCTTCTTTTGAATGGGTAAATAAGGCAATACCAAACATTGAATTCTTAGGACTGACTGTATATGCTTCTGTGTGAATATTCTATCTACAGTCCAAAAATGTACTACTTAATAATTATAATATATTTTTGAGTAATTAATATATAGTAATTAATTGTTGCAAATATTATATCGGTTTACAGAATTCCAAACGTCTATCAAAATCGTCTTATTAGTTTCACTTTATAGGGATGCAATTTTTCCATGTGTAAAATATTTAAAATTTCTTATGTTTTATATACTGAAGCCGACTTGAACAATGGCTACTTTCTTGCACAGTTAATAAAACATTTGTGTATAAATAAGTAAAAACCAACTTCATGTACTATCGAAAAATAAACAAATGTGTGTTAAAGATATGAATTGAGGACTGCTTTTTTTTAAATTTTGTAGTCTCATCCGATTATCGAACAGTAACCACATGAAGAAATTTAAAAAATGGAAAATAACCATATCGTTTGCCGTTCTTCTATAAATGTGTGTTAAAATAACTTTATTTACATCAAGAAAAATATACAGGGTGTGTTATTAAACAAAGTCGATAAAGTCATAACTCTCTCAATTATACCTGAAAAATTTGCTGTCACTTATTAAAATAATTGTATTTTCGCTTCTCTACCTACGCTACGACACTGCCATATCAAGTTAACTGATTTAATGAGCAGTTTCAATTTTTATTATCCTTTATTGCCCTGTTTTCAGCGCGCTTATTTCAAATTCATTCAAGTTCTATCGCCGTGCCATATTGAATTTTCGTAAAACGCTTTTTCGTGTATACCAGTGGTAATAATGTTTAAATGTAAATTCAACACACATCGCTGATTTGTTAAAGCAATATGCTGTCCATATTTACCACACTCTATATAAACAAGGCGCTTAGTGAACGATGCTTCAGTAAATAAACTAACTAATTACGGACCAGTATATTAAAAAGGATACCATAAGTGCTTAAATACCTTAAGGGAAAAAGCTGCCAAAATATATATTTATTTGAAATGCTTCGTTTCTGTCTTTTTGTCATGTAAGATTTGGTCAGGAAATACAATAATTAATACTGTTCTGAATTATTTATGCTTGACCTGAAACTATTTTATTATATTATTATTTGTTTATTTGAATTTTTACTGCAATTTATAGGGTTGCACCATGGATACAATAGAAACTAGAAACTATAGAGTACATTATTATTTTTACTTTAGTCTGTAGCGTGCCTGTTTCTGTTTTTCATACACAAGGTGTTTCTAAATTACATGTAAATCTTTGAACCACATATTCCTTACATGAAAATAAGAAGAAAAGTTTCTATAAACATGTGCTATGCTAAGCGAGCTGGAGGTACTCAAAGCTGACGCCTAAAAGTAGTTTTTGTGTATTACTTGTTAAAATGCAAACATTTCCCTTAATTCTGCATTGCAGGAAATAAAGTCTATTTTATTCGTAAACTATTTTTTTATTCATCAAAAAAAATTATGCGAAAGTTAACATAACAAATGCTCAAAATGTTCACTGTCTTCGTATACATGCTTGTAGACGGCGCACAAAATTGCCTTTTAAAATACGTGTGGTATATTTGTCTGTTAATATCGGCGGCTTCAAATATTTAATTTTGCAATTGTTGGACATTATTGATGTTTTCCGAACTTCTTGTTCTTGCCTTGATTTTTCTTGTTTTTGTCTTGTTATTGCTGCAAGAACAATAACAAGAAGTTGCTGTGCAAGAAACAAGACAAGACAAGACTGACATAGAGCAAGCAGAAGAAATAACTTTGTGAAAAGCGAGATATCAGGCTTTATGTTGATGATATATGTATAAAACACAAATGTTCCAAAACGCCGATTTTAGTGCTTCTGGAACTGGAATGTGTAAAAACAAAATGATGTAGTACAATTAATAATTTAAGGCACTATATTTATATATTTATTTATTTATTTATATTTACAACTACCCAACAGACGAATCCAATTACAGGGCAGGAAATTAAAAATCATAAACGATACTAATTAACTTAACAAAATAACTTAAATATTAACATAGTCCACAGAAATAACATGATTTTTTATAACCCTAATATTACAATTGAAAATATCAATGTTTTCTTGAACCGACCACATTGCAGCGACCTGTGGAGAAAAATGTAAAAACCGACCCTTTATTTTGGGTTTAATTACCTACCCTATAAGTAGGTAAGTAACCAATTCCAAGAAACGTTTCTAGGAATTTCCCGGTATCGCGGGGGGGGGGGGTTATTGGACAGAATCGAAGGTAATTTCAACATAGTGTATTGCCTACTTGGTCAGTTGAAATTTTGCTTCACTTGTGAATAGTTGTGTGCTGAACAGTATTTAATTTGTGCTATTTTGGTCATGGAGAATATAAATCCAGGTATGTTAACTATTTAAATAATACATAATGACCTCGATATTTGGCATTCTTCAACCTGTTAATTTGAATTTTATAAACGAGTGTAAAATTTGATTCTTATTGATTTTTTAACAACTTCTGTAAGCTTTAAAAAAAATTGTATAAAAGTATATATGCAACTTTCTGCTATTTTGTAGTCAATTTAGTATAGATTAAAGCTATAATATGATTTTGTGCAAATATTTGCAAATTTGTATAAAAACCCTTTTTTTCCTTTATAGGTCGCCCTCTTACGTATGGTGAATGTTTTGAAGTTTGGGTGTCAACAGTAGATAAAGACAAATTTACTACAATAAAGCAATGTATTACGAACTCGCATAACATTACAAACCCTGACGATCCAGAACTACTGAATGTTGCAAAATTAATATGTGCTAACTTAAAATCAAGGTGGACAAAGTGCTCACGTTCAAGATCCTATTTATTAAAAAAAAAGAAAGTGGTTTTCTCGCCTCGAAAATTTCAATCCCTGAAAGTTTAATACAATCTACCAATATTAGTTCGACTACTTCAATTAGTGGCCGGGGCCGTCCACAAAAGCAGTTCGAAGAGTGTTCCGTCAAAACAAAAAAACGTAAACATTGGTAAAAAGCTTCGGTAGTGCGGAATTACAGTTCGCTTCTAGTATCGCTGGTCTATCAACTTCAACAGGACTTTTAGAAGTAAGGAAAGAATTGAGTTTGCAGCAAGCACTTGCTCTTTACTTAGATTTAGACTTATCTGAACGCAAGTACAATATATTAAGGACTGTGGTAAATAGCGTACATAGAGATACTTTTCCTAGTTTATATAGACTTAATCTGTTCAAACAACACTCATATATTGAGATATCATCCGCTTCTGAGACAGCTGTTAAAGTTAATATTCAGAATATGTTATATAAAACTCTTAATAGTATTTGCAATCTTATTAATGTTGTAGATATACATAGCATTACTTCATTAAATTTAACGCTTGTCTGTAAATGGGGCATGGATGGAAGTTCCAGTCACAGTATATACAAGCAAAAGATTTTGAATTTCACTTTACAATGATTGACGGAAGTGTGCAATATTCTGACCGAAACAAAGTCTACTGATACTTGTTATCTATGCGGAGCAAAACCGACTCAGATGAATAAAACAGACTCGACTCAGTTTGTAGCGGATTCTGAAAAATATAAATATGGATTGTCAACTTTGCATTGTTGGATTCGTTTCTTGGAATGTTTAAAAATAGCATATCGCCTTCCTTTTAAAAAGTGGCGAGCTTCAAGGGAATTTAAGGATTTGAAAGAACAAACCAAAAAACGAATTCAAAGTGAGTTTAAAAAACAGTTAGGGCTCAATATAGACAAACCAAGACAAGGTTATGGTAGTTCCAATGACGGAAATACAGCTAGAAAATTTTTCGAGCAATATAAAATAAGTGCCAAAATTACCGGCCTTAACGAGACACTACTTTATAAATTTTACCTAATTTTGAGAATTTTGAACTGTAAGGAAAAAATTAATATAAATAAATTTAACAATCTTGCCATGAACACTAGGGAATTGTATCTGTAAGAGTACTCGTGGTATAATATGCCTATGACTATCCATAAAATACTGGTTCACGGTTATGAAGTCATCTCTCAAATCAATATACCCATTGGTGAAATGTCAGAAAAGTGCCTAGAGGCTCGACATAAAGAAATTAGAAAAGAAAGATTGGCACACACTCGAAAAAAAGTCGCGAACGGGATCAACATTGATTTGATGAATCGTTTGATCATAACATCAGATCCTTTACTAGCTTTCCACAGAAAAATAATCTCCAAAAAAGGAAACAATATGGCTGATGACAGTAGCTTTAAAGAGTATTACGTGTTAACTGACTAAGTAGAGCCTTTAGCTCCTCTTGAAGTTAGCGATGACAATAAAAGTGATTCAGGGGCAGAATAGACATGGGACATTTTTTTGTTTATATTATGTAAATGTTTCTGGATCCTAAGTATACTTTTACATCTCTTTCTCTGTCAACATTTCTAATATAAAGTATAATTTATAATATTTTATGGCATTATATACATGCACGTTTACATGCACTATTTTTTTACTAACCTTGCATTGTAAAATAAATATTTGTGGATGTAAATGTAGACTAATGTCGGACAATTTTATGGTAAATAAATCATATGATACTACTGATTTTTTTGGAGTTCTGATTTTTGTCAATTTGCCCCATAAGATCGCTGCACTGTGCAACGTATAGTTTGAACACATGATGTATAAAGGTGAAAATTTTAATAGATTTGTTCTGGGAACTGGCAATAAAGTAAACTACTAGAACGAGTTTGAAAAACTGGAACATGGAGAGAGAAACAACTAAGTAATTCTGACACTGACGTAGTTTTCCACGAAACACCAAAACATTCAACACGCGTTTCGCCAACCAAGTTGACATCATCTGGAGATGAATAAAACTAAACTTATGCTAACAATTTACACTATTTATACCTAAACTATTGTCACGGTTTACCGAACTGTGACCACCGGACCGTGACCGTTCGGTGAACCGTGACCCACTAACCAATAAAGCGGGCTATTTGGGATAGGCCCTCTGTCACTATTTATACTATTTTTACAATTTTAAGATTTGTAATGCATTTAGAAAATAATATTCTTTAATTACTGTTGCGTTTGTTATCCTGAAAAATATTTTACAATGTTTACTATTGACATGCTTTATCTCTTTAACTGTTGAGCATCATTTCGTTGAACTACAAACGGGGCCAACTTTGTTTCATCCTTTTAACTCATTCTGGAAATGTTCTGGACCGTTTACATCCCGTAGATTTCTAATTGTTTTTATTTTCTAAAACCCATGCCAGGATTGCTTTGACGTTCGGATGAATTTGGTTTACGAATATTATTTTGTATTTGATGATATTTTAAATCTAATTGTTGTTTAAAGATTTACCATTCGATATAATATATTCACTACCATAAAATTAATCACGCAAAACCAAAAGTGTTCTTGCTTGTACTGATTTAAATTCACATTAATTTTTTTCTGAATAAATTAAGAGTACAATTAAATTAGTTTTATATTGCTTTAAAAATGTTGCATAAATTATACACTTTCTATCGATTAAACATTGATTTGTAACGGATTTCTAATTTGCTGCATATAAAAAACCGTAAATCTTTAAAATTATATTGAAATTTGCGAAAAAAACTACAAAAATTGTGTGCCCCATGTTATTTTTTAGACAATTTGTAGAATATTTGCAAAACTTTTTTCTTCAGAATCAGGTGGAAAATAATTTGAAAATTTATCAAAAAAAATATTGCTTTTTTATAAAGTTACACCTATTTGAAATTTGCACTGTGGAAAATAAATCTAGAATAAAATTTATTTTTATTTATTTATTTTATTCATTTACATACACTGTTCTACAGACAATAAAAATACAATTATAGGTAATTGTATTTTTATTGTCTGTAGACAAAATTGTAATTACAGAGCAGGAACCATCTTAGCAAAGTATGTATATCAAGCATTGTAATTAGTACACTAATAATAAAATACAATAACTACATATAAAAAGGTGAGAGTAACCTAAGTTTATGAATTAACTTAATAAAAATGATTTTAATGTATTAGGGTTGGTATGAAAAATATCCATATGTGAACAAAGACTATCAAAATTATGACGTATTTTAGATAATAGAAGTTGTGTCACGAACTTCTCTGGGTAAATAAAAATTGCATTGTTGCGAGTTGATACAAACGTAACTCTGAAAATAATTTGGTTTAAAATCTTTGAACAGTCTATTTGATAATAAAAACAAACATTCACATGCAAAAATTAGACTTATAATAAATTTTTTCAGTAGTAGGTCTTGTGGTGTTCCGATAATCGGGTAAAAACCATCAATTTTTAAACTAAGAAATTTCATTAAGCGTGTCTGTATATTTTTTATATTTTTTTCACGTGAAATTTATATCCTGGGCTACAAATTAGATAAGCCGATTTAGACCTTACAAGCGTTTGAAATAATAGGTGTATTGTGTCCGTGCTTGTAAAACTTCAATCAGTTCTGCATATAAAACCGAATGTTTTATACGACTGTCTAATTCATGTGAGGAATAAAAGTTAAGTTGCTATCAAAGATCTGTGAATGTCGAATCTGTGTCATGTCTATTGAACGATATATTATTAATTTGATAATCAAATACAATTTTTTCAGAACTTTTGGTAAGCGTAAGAATATTACATTTTAGAGCATTAAGTGGTAAACCATTGTTTATACACCAAATAAATAGATAGATAGAAATGTAGTTTATTTTCCAAAGAAATAATCTTGTTGATGAAGTTGTAAAATACAAACAATAATAATTATTTGTCATTAAATTACAAACATTTTTTCTGCATAAGCTTTCGAACCTTTATTGTTTCTTCATCAGGAACTCTACAATAAATTATAATTAATTAAACTAAGTTATGTAAAAAACAAAGTGACAATCAAAGCCACGTGGGCCTTATGGACCTGCAAAAGCATGGTGGGCAAGAGCTGGGGACTTCAACCAAAAATGGTGCACTGGTTGTACCAAAGGGTCGTCGTACCAATAATAACCTACGCCTCCCTGATCTGGTGGCACAAGGCCGGAAAAGGAGAGGCAATAAGAAAACTAGGCAAGTTGCAAAGACTTGCATGTCTAGGGATCACGGAAGCAATGTCAACAACGCCAACCGCAGCCTTGGAAATACTGCTAGGCCTACCTCCACTACACCTAGTGGTGGAGAATGAGGCACTAATGGCAGCATACTGGCTGAAAACAACTGGGTATGGGACCATCTCAAGGAGAGGATACCATACTGAAGTATTCCAATATGTAGAAAAAAATCGGCTACTCGATATGCAGTCAGACAGAATCAGCACAACCTACAACTTCACAAAAACTTTCAGGGTAAAAATACCTGAAACGGATGGAGAAGGAGGCAGGATGCAGAGGCAAAAAAAAAACACCATCTGGTATACTGACGGATCAAAAACGTCAAGCAGTACCGGAGCAGGAGTTGCGGGAGAACAACCAGGGACAGACATCAGTCTGAACCTTGGATGTATCGCAACAGTGTTCCAAGCCGAAATCACAGCAATAGACGTCTGTGCACAAGAAATGATACGGAGGGCATACAAAAATAAGAGAATCCGCATCATCACTGACAGCCAAGCAGCCCTCAGAGCTCTGGAAGCATTAGAAATACGATCTAGAACAGTAAAAGACTGCCTGGAGTCCCTGGAGAAACTTACAGAACACAACAGTGTACAACTGGAGTGGACACGAGGACACCAGGGAAATACGGGAAACGAAAAAGCAGACATGCTAGCCAGAAAAGGCGCTAAATCAATTCTAACAGGTCCCGAACCGACCTGCGGGGTATCTTACAGCACCGCGAAAGGATCTATTAAGACAGAAACACTACTCGCACTTGATAGAGATACCGGGAATGAGGCAGTCACGCTTGTTCATCGGAGAAATATCTAGAGCAAGGACCAACGAAATGCTAAAGCTGAGCAGAAAACAGCTGAGGTGTGCAGTGGGAATATTAACAGGACACTGCACACTAAACAAACACCTAACCAATATAAGGGTGAAAGACAATCCAGATTGCAGGATGTGTGGTGAAGAGGAAGAAAATCCCCACCACATCTTATGCGAATGCCCAGCCCTAACGGCAATGAGACTAACACACTTCGAGGGAACACTTTCAACCCCGGAAGAGATAGCCAGAGCTCCCATAAACTGTATACTCGCCTTCAGGAATAGAACGGGTCTTATGGAGTAATGAGACTATGGGGTACAATAAGCTTAAGCTTCAGTACAGCGGGTAGTCAAAACCGCAACCCGTAAGGAAAAAAAAAGTTATGTAAAATGTGAAAAGTACTTACGAAAGTGAGGTTAAAGTTAAAGTTACTTTCATTGAAAAACTACAAAATCTTGAGTGATCAAGATCAAGAGTGATCAAATTGTTGGCTGCATGATCCCCAAAATGGAATACCATATGTTAAATGGGCCTCTATTAGGTCCAAGTAGGCTGTTTTTGCCGTAGAGTAACCCAGTTCATTAGATATTGTGTGAATTGCATAACATCCCGTAGCCAATTTCATACTTAAGTTCGTTATGTTCATTAAAGTTTCATTTATTATCAATATGCAATCCTAAAAACTTTGCATGAGTTCTAGTTTCCAGTTTGTTATTTCCTAAGGGAATGTACTCTAAGTTACATCCAAAAGTAACTATATTTGTTTTGGTTACATTAAATGCAAGTAGGTTTGAATCGCACCATTTTTTTTACCAAGTGTGTGGGAGTATATTATTTCAAGTAACATCTCAAAGTCTTTATTATGCCATAAAATTGTTGTATCATCGGCAAAGAGAGTAAAACGACCAGTTATACATTTAGTCTATTAAGATTACTTTGTAATTTTATGCCATCATTATAATCTTCAATATTTGCAAATAGTTTTAGGTCATCTGCATATAGTAGACTGTTACAATTAAGATTTTTATTAATATTATTTATAAATATATTGGTGAACAGAGGCCCTCATACTAATCCTTGCGGGACCCAGAAACGACATTTATCTCATAAGATTTGTTGTCGTACAGATAATAGCTCGTGAAAACTTGTTATTTAATGTTTTTAAAAATTCGTTCTTTGTATTTGGAATCATTTGTGTTTACTGGTTATTAAAAAGTATCAATGAGGAACTATAAATGAGGAATCTGGAAAACCCGAAATAGATCATAGATGTTAATATATTTGACCAACTTTCCCACACTTATTCTACAACATAAAAACGCTACGTTGGCCTTTACGTACTTTTCTTGGAATGCTGTCAATGCGTTTGTGATATTCGTACATAACAAAAATTTTAGTAGAAATACGAGACAAGCATTTCTGGCCGATTTATTTTTCGCTCTCGTGAAA
Source organism: Rhamnusium bicolor (assembly GCA_029963845.1). NCBI lineage: Eukaryota > Metazoa > Arthropoda > Insecta > Coleoptera > Cerambycidae > Rhamnusium > Rhamnusium bicolor. Next base: position 242,837 of record JANEYF010002517.1, read on the forward strand.
CCACATCTATTACGAAGAGAACTGATCCCAAATCTCCCAAATTTCCTGTAGAGGTAACTAGGAAAATCTAAAAAACCTATTGCACTACTCAAGAATGAAGCAACATGTGGAAGCAGAAATGAATGCAGTTTTTGTCTAAAACAGAGGTAAGAATTGCAATGCTCGAAATGTGTTCGGACCACCGTGATATTTGAAAATAACTGTAATACTGTTAAATAAATTTGTATCAAGAAAAGGCATACTGTTGTTTAATTTTTTTGAGATTTTTTTCGAAAAACGAATGGATTTCAAGATACAAGATGAAGTTAGGGGAAAAAATTTTTTTTTCTCAATATCTCAATAATGAATAAAGATTTTTTTATTGAAATTTAATATACAGGTATAATTAAGGCAAGCACACCAGTTGAAATAAATTTTGTCGAAAATATTACACTGGGTGATTATTTTTTTCTGATCGATTACCACTCAAACCACAACAACTTTTTGTTTGTACGTCACTGGTCAAATTTAATAGAAACATTTTAATCTACGTTCCTTTTAAAGCTAAAAAAGTATTTTTGGCTCCTTTTCGAAATTCTTATGGTTTTTGATAAAATTGACATTTTCTACAACGATGCATTTCCGCAGCATTAAATTTGAAAGTGGAAATCAAAAAAGAGTTGGCTGTGCAAACATGCGTTGTGACAAAACTGTCAGTTATAAACTTGTTATTTACGTTTTTATATTAGCGTCGTATTTCTTTTTAATTTGTGATTTTTTTTAACACGCTTTTATTAGCTTCACTTGTATGTCTGTTTGTTTGTTTGTTTGTTTGTAACAGACTCTTTGGACTCGATTTTGACCCACTTTAAACGGACAGATTTAATTGAAACTTTGTACACTTACGAAGAACCGGTAACAATACAATAATTTGATAAGTTTATATCATTATCCTGATCAGGATCGCCAGTCCTTTCCTCACGTATCCTCTGCGTGAGAGCAAGAGGCTTAATATTGTAAATATATTCCGTGATTCTCAGTTCGGTCGTTGGCCGAGCGGGCAAGTCTTAGTCGACGCGAAACGACGGACTCCTCGGGCGTGAGTTCAAATCCCATGGCTGAAATAAATTTTTTTTTTTTTTCAGAAATATCTGTTGGATCGTAATATGTTATAATATCAGCATCAATAAGCAATATAAATATAGTTTAAAAAAACTACAAAACACGCTTTCATAGCACATCAAACTAAAAAGTGAAAAATAAATGTAGTTTAAAAAAACTAAAAAACACGCTTTTAAAGCACATCAAACTAAAAAGTGAAAAATAATTATTAATATAAACTGAAAACAATAATGAACGAAAAATACTAGTATTATTGTGAAAAAAGCGTGGGGCGCTTTGTGCCATATTTTTCGTATATCGAGCAACCCACGCTTTTTTCACAATAATACTAGTATTTTTCGTTCATTATTGTTTTCAGTTTATATTAATAATTATTTTTCACTTTTTAGTTTGATGTGCTTTAAAAGCGTGTTTTTTTAGTTTTTTTTAACTATATTTATTTCCCCTAACTTCAACATCTTCTATTTTGAAATCCATTTGTTATTCGATATATGTTTATATTATAACGTAGGGGTTTCCCTCGCTATTTTGAATTAACTTTATTTTAGTTCTCCAATGAAACAATAAAAAAATAAAGAATACATATATTTATGGATTAATATACAAAGCAATAGGCTCCTTCAGGAGTGGTTAACAAGTAATAAACCTACGATAATTTAAAACTAGAACACCGAAATCATAGTTCCATTCACTTACAGTTTTTTTTTAAAGGGCGCCACCCGCCTTTCTGTATTGTTCACATATATGTATATACTTTAAAAAAAAGTTACAAATCACTAATGCCATCGAAAGGGGGAAAGAACAGCTTTTCTTCACTAAAATGTATCACACAGCTCAGTCTCAAGTTAAAAAAAGTCTAGGGGGCTTTTTCCCACTCTAGGTCAGTGGACAGGCATATCAGCCCATTCACACAGATTGATTTGCAAAGTTACAGCTCACACTCAGAATGGAAGCTGGTGTTTTATTCATTAATATGTACCTATTATAGCAATAATTAGAAAGGATCCTACCTTCTCACTTATCTTTCCTTTGTCACATACGTAGTAACTACTTTACCAGAACAGCTCAAACAGGCCAAATTGTGAACGTAATTTCAGCAACGTACACTCTCATTCGCTCAAAGGCTAACTTAAGTCTGCCGGCGAAACCTCACTGTTCTCGTCCTAGCGTCCCCCTTGTCCCTCACACAGCGGTGTTTGCGCGGGTGCACTAGAGGTCCAGTGTCGCACACATTATCAAAGATTTACAAATTTACAAATTAATAAAGTCGGTTCTAGAATTTGTAAGGTTGACCCCCAACCAAATTATGCAATTAGCATTAAATAAAACGAAAGTTAATTAAATCTAGAAATGGACCGTTACAATATGACAAAAAGTTATTATTTTTAGGCGTAGTATTCGCTGGCGAAGTTTCCCGATTTAAATATGGACCACCCTGTAGATATGTAATTGCTTCACTTAAAATTTTACAATAATCACAACAGAAAATATAACACCACCTGTTTACATTTTACAACGTGTTTTGCCTGCTTTGTGTTCACTTGCACCATGATGGTTCCTGTACTGTGACGTCACTGGATCGATCTGCCTGGCAGGCGGTGTTTGAGCGCATAATGGATTAAATCAAACTTTAATGTTGATTAACTTTTGTAAAAGACAAAATAAAAAAAATTCTTTACACACTGTTTTTTGTATCAAGTAGAAATTCCAAAAATGCCAAAATTATATTTTTTGCATGTGACCTGTAGTCTGTATAAATTACTTTTGATCGCCGGTAACAATTAGTGCGTAACCTAATTTCTTAGAAATTAGGCGCGGGAATCAAATTTGAATCACCCTGTACGTATGACTAATTACTGAAACATAATAGATATTGTTTGTAGTAGAAGTACTAGGTATGTTTTTTTGTATTTGAAAAACGATCTGTTAATAATGAAACGAAATAGGTTTTTCAGCAATACAAGAATATACTATTTATTGATCTGTACTAATATATTTAGTAAAAATAACTATGAAAAATTGCCATATTTTCCCTCTCGCTCATTCCATCTCATTAACTAGGTCAAATAGGCGTCTAGCTAGTGCTGCCACGACGGTCAAACTTTCTAAACTAACAAGTAAACCACCCGAAGCATTAAAACAACAAGCCAACAAGAGTAAATGGTATAATAAATACAATATGTCTGGTACATCTAGGATTTCTGATTGCCACAATTTCTTGTGCATATACTGACTACACTTAAATGCAAATACAGACTACGGATGTTTAAAGTTTGCTCTTAATATTTCATATTTAACAAATTCTACCTGAAGAAGTACGGAGGATTAAGAGACGATTATTTTGCTTTGCATCCTGGGGATTACATTAAGTACTGCCAACTTTGGCAAAGTAAATATTTAAGTGGGCATGTGCAAAAGAAAATGTTAGCGGAGATTTCTAATGTAACTTTCTGAAAGACAGTCCTGTGGCTTTGTAGCAAATGCGGATTTCGGTCCACGAACGGTCCCCTCGTCCTCTTTTAACTATCTGGTTTCCCATTATGCGTCCTTGATGTCTTTTAGTCCAGTAAATTTGTACTCATCCAAGCAAATTGCAGGGATACTCGGCATGAGCTTTTAGTAATATTAAAGAAATAAATTGCCTTTGAATATTGAACGTTTGTTCAATATCGCAAAAATGTGTAATTTGTATTTCAAATTAATTTGCTTGCAACAATTTTACTATTTTATTTCGTAAAATATTGTGTTTCTTATGAAAAATGCACTCATTTATTGTTATTACCGATACATATTTGATTATGACATTTTTAACGAAACAGAACGAGGCGATGAGCTGAGTTTTGCGACAGTGAAACAAGTTTATTGAAGTTATAATCAAACTTATTGTTTCAATATTTTATCTTCGTTGGTGAAAATAATAAATTTCCATTTTATTATTGTGTGCAAGACTAATTAAGATTATTTGACGTAAAATTCAACATTAGTCAAATTATTTTCAACTTTAACAAAGTGATCGATATACATATTGCTATGGTTGTTTATACAGGGTGTCCCAAAATTAATTTCCCAGCCGCCGGGGTTTAACTCTGACCCAAAAATAAGTCGAAAATCACATGTCAAAATTTCGGAAAGTTACTCTACGAAATTACGGCCATCTTAAAGATCGTAATGAAGGTATTTTTGCTAATTAATTTTTGAAGTAGGTATCCAGATAAAGGTAGTTTATAATCAAGTCACCCTTGACGAAGACAGAATACGACATTTTGTGTGTCAATAAAATATTTCAAATTTAAACTGACGTACAACGGTAAACAATTAAGTTTTCATACTTATTATAATGCCCAGAAGGTTAATCAAGAATATTTGGATATGATTAAACTACTTGGAGTTTGTAATAATAATGCTCGTGTCGCAGAGCGTCTGTACCGTCACCGTTTTTCTACTAGGCGACACCCAGATCATAAAACAATAAGTGCTGTTGAAGTTCGTCTACTTGAAACTGGATGTTTGGCTCCTAACATGATTCATGCTGGTTGTCTTAGACAGCTAACATGGCAACAGGAAGAGCAATTACTCCACGACATTGAAGAAGATCCGTCTGTAAGTACCAGGATCTTGGAAGCCAATCGTCACCATCGTCGTAGTACTATTCACAGATTCATACAAAGAGAAAATCTGCATCCTTATCACTTACAGCCGGTTCAAAAATTGCATCCTGGGGATAGTGAGTTGCGCTTACAATTCTCCAGATGGTTTTTAAATTGCTTAGATACAAATGAAGATCTTTTTAAGCAAGTATTATGGAGTGATGAGTCCCATTTTAATCAGTAAGGGATGTTTAACCAGCACAACTTGAATATCTGGAATTACGAAAATCCACATCAAATTAGAGAATCACATAAGCAAGTGCGCTGGAGTGTAAATGTGTGGATTGGTCTGTTGAGCAATGACATAATAGGACCACATTTTCTGTCTAGGATATTAAACGCAGAGAATTATGCAAATTTTTGCGAAAACATATTACCTACATTTTTGGAAGATATTCCTTTATTGCAACGTCACAACGCCTGCTCATTATTCTCGAAAAGTTCGAGAGATATTAAATCGGTGATTTCCCAATAAATGGATCGGTCGCGGAGGACTTACTTCTTGGCCACCTAGGTCCCCGGATCTCAATCCAATAGACTTTTGGCTTTGGGGTTACTTGAAAAATGCGGTATACAAAGTCCTACCGAATAATGAAGATGACGTTATTGTTCGGATTTATGGAACATTAACTCAAATTACAAACGAAACAATAGGTCGTGTTGAACACAATTTTCATCGCCGATTGCATGCATGCATAGAACAAAATGGCGAACATTTCGAACATTTGCCTTTGTAAATTTAAGTATTTTAATTTTCTTATGTGTAGATGTCGCTTGATTTAAATTAATAAACTATCTTTACCTGGATACCTATTTCAAAAATTGATTTGCAAAAAATACCTTCGTTGCGATCTTTAAGATGGCCATAATTTCGTAAGGAGTAACTTTTCGAAATTTTGACATAAGTAATTTTCGACTTATTTTTGGTCATGGAGGCTAACCCTGGCGGCTGGGGAATTAATTTTGGGACACCCTGTATAAAGAATAAATGTTGTTATTATTGTTCAGGTAAATAAATTCTGCTTCAATTTATCTCATTCCTTGTTTTAGAAAAAAGTAGTGCCGTAATAATAATCTTAACGAAACTCAAATTATTTTGTTTAATATCCGATAACAACACAGACGAAGATAAAATATCCAACAATATTATGTTAAGATCCAGGCTCGAAGGTTATTTATGCACAGTCTTTTATTATAGACACGTATGAAAACCAGTAATCTATTTTGCAAGATGTTTTTGAATGGCGGCCCAATCTCTTAAGGTTTTTGGTGAACTATTATTAAGACAAAACATCGTCTAATATGTTTGTATGGACGTTCCATATCTGTCGAGGTTAATGGTGCTAAATAGTTCACATGGGCAGGCAGAGATGTTGAGAATAATCGAGATAAGATAATCGAATTAGTCGATTATTTAAGTATCTCGAGATAATCGATCATGACATTTAAAAATTAGTAGTACTAATATTATACTGTTACGTGTTTGCTATCCACACAAACACCTATCCTCGTAGATTCGTTGATTGAAAGTCCAGGTAACACTTATTCACTACTTTATTTACTAATTAACAATTAACAACAATAGATTAATTACTGTCTTAACTATAATCACACTTGAACACTTATAAGTCTCTTTCTTATTACTTCTTTACTCGTTCACGTTCAACTTAAGATTAAATCTCAGCTCACCGTGCGTCTTATTTATACATGCATTCTCCCGGTCTAGAGCACTCCAGAATATTCCCGGCTGTTCGTGTACAATTCCAGCCTAATCTAACCAGTCTGCATAGTCCAGTGGCGTAACACTGCCCCCTCCTTAAGCCTGAACGTCCCGATCAGGCAATTCATTGTTCCCTGCATACTTGGCTAGTCTCTCTATATGCACCACCTTCATCTTGGATTTTGGGCTTTGCTGAATTCTATATACAACGTCGTTTAGTCTGGTGACGACAGTGTAAGGACCTTCCCAGGGCGGGTGAAACTTCGGGGACCTGCCTTTCTTTCGTTGTGGGTTATATAGCCAAACCAAATCTCCAGCCTGGAACCCTCCTGAATTTGCCTTAAGATCATAACGAGCCTTCATGCGATCACTTGCTATGGCAATTCGGTCTCGTACCAGCTCATGAATATTCCTTAGCCGTTCACCTACTTCATCGGCGTAGTCATTTATGGAAAGTCGCTCCTCATCTGGTGTGCCAAATACCAAGTCACATGGCAGTCTAATCTCACGTCCAAACATCACGCGAGCCGGCGTTTGTTTTGTTGTTTCATGAATGGAGGCCCTGTAGGCCATAAGGAAAAGAGGTAAGTGACGGTCCCAATCTCTCTGATGTTTCTCAACCACTTTAGATAGGTGCTCCTCCATAGTTTTATTATATCTCTCCACCATTCCGTCTGATTGTGGATGTAGGGCTGTTGTTCTTGTCTTATGAATTCCCAGTAAGCGACACATCTTCTGAAACACCCCTGATTCAAAGTTTCTTCCTTGATCCGAATGCAATTCTAGGGGCACGCCAAATCGACATACTAGATTATCTACCAGAGCTTGAGCGACAGTGGCTGCTTCTTGGTTAGGTATGGCATAAGCTTCAGGCCACTTACTGAAATAGTCCATGGCAACTAAGAGGTATTTGTTCCCATCATCCGTCACGGGGAATGGACCAGCTACGTCGATCGCAATTCGCTCAAAAGGAGCCCCTACGTTATATTGTTTCATTTGACCCTTACTTCTTGTCTGTGGTCCCTTACTTGCCGCACAAACTTCACATTTGCGGCACCAAGCCTCCACATCTTGGCGACTGTTCACCCAGTAGAATCGTTCGCGTACTTTAGTGAGAGTTTTGTTGATGCCAAAATGTCCGCCAGATGTTCCATTATGTACTTCCTGGAGTACTTTTGGTATGCGACACCTGGGAATTAACAATCTCAAAGAAATTTCCTTCCCGTCTGGACTTTCCCAAGCTCTTTTCAACAGTCCATCCTCTACTCTAAGGGAATCCCATTGTGCCCACAAAGCCTTCAGTCCCACTGCCTTGTCTGAAATGTCCTTCCAGCCAGGTCGGGCTCCTCTTTCTTTCCATTCCAGAATAGGACCAGTTTCTTGATCTTTTAACTGCTTTTCTCTTAATGTCTCTTTTGTCCAATCGTCAGGAACATCAATTTTAACGGTGTTTACAATTATTATCCCTTGTTGTTTTTCCACCCTGTGGCAGTGCTTGCAGTCTTCCCGACAGGGTCTTCTGGAGAGAGCGTCTGCATTTCTATGGGATTTTCCAGGACGATGTTCGATTTTAAAATCGTACTGCTGCAGTTTTTCTATCCAGCGTGCTAGTTGGCCTTCCGGAGTCTTCAATTGCAATAACCACTTTAATGCAGCATGGTCGGTCCGAACTTTAAAATGTTGTCCATATAGGTACTTGTGAAAATGGTCTATGGACTTGACAATGGCCAATAGTTCCTTCCGTGTCACACAATAGTTACGTTCTGGCTTCGACAACGTCTTGCTGAAGTACTCAATTACTTTTTCCTGTCCATTTTGAATTTGGGAAAGAACACATCCAAGTCCAGAATTACTGGCATCTGTGTCTAATACGTAGAGGCCTTTCCGTTCTGGGTATGAAAGAACCGGACTCGAACACAGTGCTGATTTTAGTGTTCTGAATGATATTTCGCACTCTTGTGTCCATTGGTACTGAACCTTCTCTTCTGTAAGCCGATGTAGTGGCTTCGCAATATCAGCAAATCGTTCCACAAATCGTCTGTAGTAAGTGCATAGGCCAAGGAAGCTTCTTACTTCGTGAACATTTGAAGGCCTCGGCCAATCTCGTACTGAAGAAATCTTATCTGGGTCTGTTCTTATCCCCTCCGAGGACACGACATGTCCTAGGAATTTAACCTCTTTCTGGAACATTAGGCACTTTTTGGGATTCAATTTCAGGTGTGCATTTTTAATTCTTCCAAACACTTCTTGAAGGTTCTTCAAATGCTCCTTAAAATCCCTTCCCATAACCATCACATCATCAAGATAAACTAGACATGTCTTCCAAGTTAGTCCTCGTAGTACCAGTTCCATCAGTCTTTCAAAAGTCGCTGGCGCATTGCACAGGCCGAAAGGCATCACAGTGAATTGATAAAGGCCACTTCCTGTCGAAAAGGCTGTCTTGTCTTTGTCATCTGGATGAAGTCCCACTTGCCAATATCCACTTCGAAGATCTAGAGTGGAGAACCACTGTGAACCTGCCAGCGTACTTAGTGTGTCATCAATTCGGGGTAGCGGATAGCTGTCTTTTCTTGTGACGTCATTCAGCTTCCTGTAGTCGACACAGAATCTTAAAGTTCCATCTTTCTTAGCAACCAAAACTACTGGCGACGACCAAGGACTGGTTGATTCCTCAATAACTCCGTCTTTAAGCATCTTCTGTATCATTGCAGAAGCCTCTTCTTGTTTTGATAATGGGAGCCTCCTAGGTGGTTGACGAATAGGAGTTGATTCGCCAGTATTTATCCGATGTTGCACTATGTTGGTCTTTGTAAGAGCTTCTGTGTCCTTTGAAAATACTGTACTTTCTTTCTTCAAAAATTTTAAAGCTTCTCTATGTTCATTAGGAGTTAAATGGTCTAACTGGGCATTTAACATCTTTACAATTTCTTGGTCCATATCTGTAGACGAAGCTCCAATGATTTGTTCTTCACATCTCGCAATCATGTGACTGGTTCGTAAGTGCCAATTGCTTCGCCTTCTTTGAACGTCACTGAGTGTGAATTTAGGTTAACCACTCTAATCGGTATATTGTCTGTAGTCTGTGTTAAAGTCCTTGCCAAGATCACATTGTCTGTCATTTTAATTGAGTCGTCCCTCTCAACGAGGCCAAAGCGGTATCCCACAGAATTTTCCTCCAGGACGGCCTCAATTACTTTCTCTGTTCGTGTAGGAATTTTTACTGTCCTCGAAGTTAGTAGCCTGATATTATGGAATTTTTCATCTGCCGTTGAAAGAATAATTTCTTCATTTCCAATCCTGAGAACTCGTTCTCCAACGTCAAGTACAAATCCATATTTTTCCATAACGTCTAATCCTAATATGAAGTCATCTGTAATGTCAGCTACGATAACTTGGTGTTTAAAACATAAGCGGCCAATTTGCAGCTCCATGTTTACTTCCCCATGAACCGCCGCCCTATCTCCCGTAGCTGTCCGGATGACTAATCCATTCTGCTCTTTATTTACTTTGATACCCGTTATGAATCCTGCCTGTACTATTGATGATGTAGCTCCTGTGTCGATTGTGAACACACATTTCTTCTTATTTACATAACCCTCCAACAGCAGACTACTTTGAACTCTCCGAAGTTGGGAAACTTTTATTTCTCGGGGGTCACAACATTTCTTGGCCAGCGCAGCCCCCAAATTGCCAGCCATCTTTAGTTTTCCTGTAGCTCCTCAACCACAGCAGCATTTACCCTTTCTGGGCTGCGTTGACGACAGTTCCTCTTGATATGGCCCACTTTGCCACACCTATAACAACGGATGCCTCCATTCGGCCTCCCACTATTTTGTTGTTGGTCTTGTCTCTGCTGGGAGTTCGATTCTGTCAGTAGTTGGGTGATCATCTTGTGTAGATCAGATATCAGATTTTGTGTTGTGTTGTCTGGCTTGTCTTCCTCCACACTCACAGCTCGTACTCTCTGATTTGATTGTGTGGTATCCTTATAGGCAGCCTCAATCTCCAGTGCATGTACTAAAGCCTCACTACTAAGCTTATGCCTGGCCAACTTAAGAATTCGCCTAACTTCCTGGTCCCTTACTCCATCAATAAATGTACCAACTGCTAACTGTTGTTGAAATTCCATTGGTGCATCAGGATAGGCTAGATGGGCTAATCTTTCTACCGCAGCTTCGAACTCCTGGAGGCTTTCTCCACCTCGTTGTCTGCGTGATTTGAGCTGAGCCTGATATACTTGGGCGAGATGTTGGTCGCCATATCTTAGTTCTAACGCTGCCTCCAAGATGTTAAAGTTTTGTTGCTGTGCGGCAGGAATTGTTTGGAGCAAGTCTAATGCTTGGCCCCTTAGTGCTAATACCAATGCTGTTGCCTTTTCCTCATCGTTCCAGTTATTTGAACGCGCAGCTGCCTCAAATTGTCTCTTATAAGTTGACCATGAACTTTGACCGTCGAATGAAGTTGGTTGTAACCTAGCACCAGACGACAGTACTAATTGGCCACCCTTCTCTCTTAATTGTTGTTTGAGTCGGGCTACTTCTCCTCTGACTTCGGTTATTTCCCCTTCAACTTGGCTGACTTTTTCTTTAACTTCACTGACTTGTTCTTCCACTTCACCGACTTTTCCTATAACATCGACTTTAAATTTTTCAGTGAGAGAGAAAATGGCTGCCTGCTGTTCCTCTAGGCTTCTTTTTATATCTTCGTTTTCCTCCAATCGTCTTATTTCCAAGCTCTCCATCATTTTTCTTAAGTCTTCTTTTTCTTCCTGGCGTTTTTTCTCTTGAGCTTCCATAATTTTTCTCTGTTCATCCTTCTCGTCTTGTCGTATTCTTTCTTGTTCTTCTTTTTCTTCCTGGCGTTTTTTCTCTTGAGCTTCCATAATTTTTCTCTGTTCTTCTTTCTCTTCTTGTCGTATTCTTTCTTGGTCTTCTTTTTCTTCTTGTCGTCTTTTCGCTTGTTCTTCTTTTTCTTCCTGTCTTTTTCTTTCTTGATCTTCCATAATTTTCCTTTGTTCTTCTTTTTCTTCCTGTCGTCTTCTTTCTTGATCTTCCATAATCTTTCTTAATTCTTCCTGGCGTTCTCTTTTCTGTTCTTCCATTTGTTGCACCAATGCTGCAAGTAAGTCTTGTGTTTGTTTCTCCGCCATGCTTCTTGTTGTTGGCATTAACTCACGACACGTAAATCAGTTCAAAATAAAGTTTATTACACTATAAAGTCCGTAAAATGTTGATATCACGTCTATTTTAATAATGAAATGTTCCAGAAAAATCTCGAAACAGCACTAGAAAGTCTTATTTAGAGTCTATACTTCTTTTGTGTTGACAAAATTCACTTATCTCCACTAGTTCTCCAATGGACTGTTCGAGAATTTCCACGAAATATCACTAATAAGTCTTATTTTGAGTCTATAACACGTTTCCGTTAACACAGTCTACGTATCTGCTGTGATTTCCAAATCGAATGTTCTAGAATTGTCACTAAAAGTCACTTATAGTCTTGTTTTTAAGTCTACAACACGTTCCCGTCGACACAATTCACGTATCTCCTGTAATTTCCAAATAGAATGTTCTAGAATTTTCCCGAAATTGCACTAGTAGTCCTTTTTCTCAGTCTACAACACGTTATTACTAGCGGCACGCGCGTATTTGCAACTATTTCTAAATCGAATGTTCTAGAAACTCCTTGAAAATTCACTTTAAGTCACTATTTGCTTCAGAAATAGTCCTCCAAACACTGTCCAGTAGTTTAATTCTTCGTGTCACCCCTAATTCCTGAGAAGAACACTGTAGAATGTTTTCGAATATTCCAGAAATTTCTCTTCCAATCCACTTCCGACACCAAATTGTTACGTGTTTGCTATCCACACAAACACCTATCCTCGTAGATTCGTTGATTGAAAGTCCAGGTAACACTTATTCACTACTTTATTTACTAATTAACAATTAACAACAATAGATTAATTACTGTCTTAACTATAATCACACTTGAACACTTATAAGTCTCTTTCTTATTACTTCTTTACTCGTTCACGTTCAACTTAAGATTAAATCTCAGCTCACCGTGCGTCTTATTTATACATGCATTCTCCCGGTCTAGAGCACTCCAGAATATTCCCGGCTGTTCGTGTACAATTCCAGCCTAATCTAACCAGTCTGCATAGTCCAGTGGCGTAACAATACATTGTACTGATTCTGCGGTTGGCTCCTTGTGAAACATTATTAAATATTTTAAATAAACAACAAATATTCGCAGGTCACCACATTTTAGATAAAGTAATTTAACTTTTCTAAAAAAATTCCAAATCTTTCAAACCATTTTGATTAGTATAAGTTGCCAGATGTAACATTTAATATATAAGTAAGGAACACAAATTATAATTTAGTACTTCTCATCTGTGCTCTAGAAAAGGGCCTAAATAGCCGAAACACGTATAGAGTGAAAATACAATTTTGAAACATTTAAAAGCAAATTTTCTTTGTTTATTAAAAAAAAAAAGTACTAATATTAGCAGTTAAGAAAATTATTTTTATATAATTGTTGCACGATGATGCGGCGGCGTCCGAATCGATTATTCTCTCGGTTTCGAAGTTGGAACCCTCCTAGATCAATGAACACGAGAAATTACAAAGTAGATACTTAGTTAGGTACAACACAGAGTACAGAAAACTCATAGATTTGTTTTAACAAACCAGATACAATAATTATTGGCGAAACGTATCATTTGTTTTTTTTTTATAAATAGGGATAGTTGAGGAAACCTATATTGTAACGGACGTACGGGGCAGGACGCGACATGTGGGCGGGAAATGTATAACACATGACATCTTCCGTCTTTTACACCGCTTACATTAAAGCGAGAACGATGATTGTTGTGTTTGCTGGTACGCGACAAAGGCAGAGTTTAGCTTACATGCTGTGATACTTCAGGGCCAGTCTATTAAGTAACATTTTGTTACCGAATCATTCTAGCAGAGCTGATATATTTGTATGTATAATATTATAAGATAAATAATAATTATTTTTATCTGTTTATTTGCTGGCGTATTTTTAAAAATATTTTAAGAAGGTTATCGTGTTGAAGTGAGTTGTGTAATAGTGTAATATGAGTAATAATTATTTTATATCTGTTTATTTGCTGGTGTGTTTTTGAAAATAATTTAAGAAGGTTATCATGTTGCAGTTAGTGGTGTAATAGTGTAATATAAGTAATAATTATTTTATATCTGTTTATTTGCTGGTGTGTTTTTGAAAATAATTTAAGAAGGTTATCATGTTGCAGTTAGTGGTGTAATAGTGTAATATAAGTAATAATTATTTTATATCTGTTTATTTGCTGGTGTGTTTTTGAAAATAATTTAAGAAGGTATTTGATGTAAAAATATTTCGCCTGTGGGAGGTCTCTACGTCTGCATCTTAGTGTGTTTGTGAAAATGAAAGTGATAGTGATTACAGTGATAAAGAAAATCAAAGTTCATTAGTGTTTTCAGTAAAAAAAAATCGGTTACATTTGAACGAGCAAGCGAAACAAATTTGCCTTAATGTTTAGAATAATCTTTTGAGTTGCAAATTTTTTTAATGGAACGTGATCTCTATTATGAGGAAAATTATAATAAAGCACAACTGTTGGAAGTCCTGCAAGCGAAAAATTATGAGAAGTATATTATAGATAATGTGGCTGAGAGATATGGCCACGACGTGTTGAGATTACCGCCATATTTGTGCATTTTCAACCCGATTGAATTAATTTGGTGTAAATTGAAGAAAAATTCAGAAAAGAAAAATTTGTCCTAAATTCGATAAAGAAGTCGTAGAGTTAATTCAAAATGAAGTGTTGAAAATAAAGAAGATTAGGAAAAAAGAATTAGGAAAGTAATTACAATTGAGGATGATTATTTAAAAATTGCCAAATTTCATATAAATAGTGGAAATAAATTTATTATAAATTTGAACGAGGATAGTATAGTTCATCTGAAAATGAAAAATAGGGTGAGGAGGGCGAGGATTCAGAGGAAGAAGCAATGTGAGGTGAGGTAAAGTGAAGTGATGTGAAGTGAAGAAGTGAATCAATTGCATTGTTTAACTCCGTTTTTGTACTTTCGTAGTTCAGTGCTTGAGAGACATTCTTTTTAGGTTATTATTTATTAATGTTATTATTTTTTTTCATTTTGACAAAAATATGTCTTTTTGTTTTTACTGTAGTAACAACTTTACTATTAGAATTTATTTTTAGTTGTTTTATTGAGAAAAATATTTGTTTCTGTTACTACTTTGGGAGTATATTTTTTGTTTTTATTTTGGTTTTAGAGCCTTCTTGTTACTTTTTAAATAATCTCTTTATTCTATACTAATATTCGACCGTCCTTTCTTAGCAAGAAATGCTCATACTTCCTCGCGGTTCTTGCTGGGTAGTAACAATTTATATTAAGCGAACTTGAATATTGTAACTGCTGTATATGCAGTCAATACGTTAAATTCAATACTTTTTATTTCAAGTTAACACTTTTTTGTACAATTGTTAAATTGTTGCTAGCTAAACTGAGCACAAAAACCTACATTAAAAAAGTAAACGAATGAGCAATACAGTTAAATCCGGTTCTGCGTTCTGTAGCGTCTTATCCCGGACGTCCCGTAACAATATAGGTTTCCTCAACTATACATGCTACTTTTAAATTATTTCACACTAACCCCCGATATCATCAACATTTTTAAAGTACCTTTAACGTAAAGGGAGTTTTGGTGACAAAAAATATATTACCAGTAATTCAGCAAAACTTAAATCGAAATATTTAATTTTTTAATTTAATTTTAAACTATAGGATTATTCTCTCTTTAAGTTAAAGGTCCATTTAAAATGTTGAAAGTACCGGGGATTAGAGTGAAGTAATTTAAAAGTAGATAAAGTTTTGAATAAGTAGTTATTGTTACCTGTTTGTAAAGTAAATAAAACAATAAAGCACTTTGAAAATTGGTAGGTAATACTATTTATTATAAATAAATGTACCCAACATGATACAAAAATAACAAATAACTTAGAAAGCTAAAATTACTAAAATTAATCCTACTAATATGTCGATTATTAAAATATCTCGTTTAATAATAATGGACTATTGAAGTATCTCGATTATTTTTTATTTTTTAACGTAGCTAGTTTACTACTGCCTATCGACTCCCGGGTTTAAATCCCGGTTTCGATTGTGAAAAAGTTGAAGGGGTTGGTTGGGTGTGTACGCGTTTTTTCGAACTGTGTAATCCCTGGCCTTGCAGCATCGGCTTTGGTTTAGGGGTTGTCTAATTTATGGGGTGTGTTTTTTTATTCCCATAAGTAGCAGGCACTGACGAACCGCGCAGATAATTTTCACGAATATTATGTAGGATTTTGTATCTCAGATTAGCGCACCATATACCAAACACCGTTCCGCGAAAGTAACCAACCGTACGCGGTCAGGTGGCCAACACCAACTGAAAAACAGGAGCAAAGTTACGTATAACATTATACACGTGTATCCCGTGTATAATGTCTGAATGAATACTGGTTGCATTTATTACAGGTATATATAAATAAACGCATATGTATTAATGATATATCAATTAATTCAATTATACAAAGGCTCTTTAAAAGTTTGGATTTTTTTAACTGCCTGCCCTGAAAAATAATATATTTCCTCAGGCTGCTCATAATCTACGAAAATATGTATATGTATATGTTTGTGTATATGTATGTATTACATATGTATGTTTTTGTCTAGATTGTTGTGTTCAAGGAAAGGAATTTATATTGTTACGTGTTTGCTATCCACATCTACACCTATACTCGTAGATTCGTTGATTGAAAGTCCAGGTAACACTTACTCACTACTTTATTTACTAATTAACAATTAACAACAATAGATTAATTACTGTCTTAACTGTAATCACACTTGAACACATAAGTCTCTTTCTCATTTCTTTTTTACTCGTTCACGTTCGACTTCAGACTGACTCTCGGCCCACCGTGCGTCTTATTCATACATCCATTCACACGGTCTAGAGCATTCCAGAATATTTCCGGCTGTTCGCGTACAATTCCAGTCTCATCTAACCAGTCTACACAGTCCATTGGCGTAATACTGCCCCCTCCTTAAGCCTGAACGTCCTGATCAGGCAATTCAGTGTTCCCTGCATACTTGGCGCACCACCTTCATCTTTGATTTTGGACTTTGCTGAATTCGGTATACAACGTCGTTTAGTCTAGTGACGACAGTGTAAGGACCTTCCCAGGGCTAGTGAAGCTTCGGGGACCTGCCTTTCATTAGTTGTGGGTTATATAGCCAAACCAAATCTCCCACCTGGTACTGTCCTAAATTAGCCTTAAGATCATAATGAGCCTTCATACGGTCACTTGTTATTACAATTCGCTCAAAAGGGGCCCTGGCGTTATATTGCTTATTTATTATTTGTGGCCTCATTCTTGCTACGCAAACTTCACATTGGCGGCACCAAGCCTCCACATTTTGACGACTGTTTACCCAGTAGAAAAGTTCTCTTACTTTTGTCAGGGATTTGTTGATGCCAAAATGTCCGCCAGACGTTCCATTATGCACTTGCTGAAGTACATTTGCTACGTGACACCTGGGGATTAATTTCAAAGTAGCTTTCTTCCCATCTGGACTTTCCCACGCTTTCTTCAGCAGTCCATCTTCTACTATAAGGGAGTCCCATTATGCCCATAACGCCTTCAGTCCCACTGATTTATTTGAAATGTCCTTCCAATCGGGTCGAGTATCTCTTTCTTTACATTTCAGAATAAGACCAGTTTCCTTATCGTTTAACTGCGCTTCCCTTAACGACTCTTTTGTTCAATAATCCGGAACATCAATCTTAACGGTCTTCATTATTTGTACATTTTGCTGTTTTTCCTTACTGTGGCACGGCTTGCAGTCTTTCTGGCACGGTCTTTTGGAGAGGCCATCTGCTATATTCTCCGAAGTATCAGCTCTCCAGTTTTCCTGCGGCTTCTCCATTACTGCGACATGTACCCTCTTAGGGCTGCGCTGACGACAGTTACTCTGTATATGGCCCACTCTGCCACACTTATAACAGCGCATGCCTCCTCCACTCTGTCTCCCACTACTTTGCTGTTGGTTTTGTCTCGGCTGGAGAATCGAGTTTATCAGTAATTGCATGGTCTTTTGTACTTCGGACATTACATCTTGAATGTTAAGCTCATGACAGTTCCTCTTAATATGGCCCAATTTGATACACTTATAACAACGGATGCCTCCATTCGGCCTCCCACTACTTTGTTGGTCTTGTCTCTGCTGGGAGTTCGATTTTGTCACTAGTTAGGTTATCATCTTGTGTAGATCAGATATCAGGTTTTGTGTTGTGTTATCTGGCTTGTCTTCCACACTCACGGCTCGTATTCTCTGATTTGATTTTGTGGTATCCTTATAGGCAGCCTCAATCTCCAGTGCATGTACTAAAGCCTCACTACTGCGCTGATGCCTGACCAACTAAAGAAGTCGCCTATCTTCCTGGTCTCTTACTCCATCAATAAATGTACCAATTGCTAACTATTGTTGAAATTCCATTGGTGCATCAGGATAGGCTACATGGGCTAATCTTTCTACCGCAGCCTCGAACTCCTGGACGCTTTCTCCACCTCGTTGTCTGCGTGATTTAAGCTGAGCCTGATACACTTGGGCGAGATGTTGGTCTCCATATCTTAGTTCTAACGCTGCCTCCAAGATGCTAAAGTTTTGTTGCTGTGCGGCAGGAATTATTTGGAGCAGATCTAATGCTTGGCCCCTTAGTGTTAATACCAATGCTGTTGCTTTTTCCTCATCGTTCCAGTTATTTGAACGTGCAGCTGCATCAGATTGTCTCTTATAAGTTGACCATGAACTTTGACCGTCCAAGGAAGGTGGTTGTAACCTAGCACCAGACTACAGTACTAACTGGCCACCCTTCTCTCCTAATTGTTGTTTGAGTCAGGCTACTTCTTCCTTCCTTTCCTCTAAATTCACTGACTTCTTCATTAACTTCCATGACTTCAGCCTGTACATCTTCCTTCAATTGTTCAGTGGCCGAGAGCATGACTTGAGGCTGTCCCTCCATAATTTGTCTCAAATCTTCGTGGCGTCTTATTTCCAGGCCTTCCATCATTTTTCCTAAGTCATCTTTTTCTTTCTGTCTTTTTCTTTCTTGATCTTTCATAATTTTCCTTTGTTCGTCTTTCTCTTCCTGTCTTTTTCTTTCTTGATCTTCCATAATTTTCCTTTGTTCGTCTTTTTCTTCCTGTCGTATTCTCTCTTGTTCTTCTTTGTCTTCTTTTCGTATCCTTTCTTGATCGTTCGTTCTTTCTAACAACGCTGCTAGCATGTCCTGTGTTTATTTCTCTGCCATACTTCTTGTTACTGGCATTAACTCACAACACGTAAATCAGTTCAAAATAAAGTTGACGACGCTATAATGTCCATAAAATGTGTCTATCACGTGTATTTTAATGATGGAATATTCCAGAAAAATCTCGAAACATCACTAGAAAATCTTATTTAGAGTTTATTTATTTCTCAGTTGTTCACCGTTATATCAATTGGGACATAAGTTACAATTCTTAAGCTATCTGAGAGACAAATAGAAATAGATGAAAGGTCCGTGATTTACGGAATTAGCTGTAAGAATTGAAATGAAAAGTATGTTGGGCAAACAAAACGATCAATTCATACTAGGTTTAGGGAGCATATGACTCATGTTAATAAATATGGAGGTATAGATTAATAAGTCTAGTGTTGTCCACTACGTGTTTGAGAACCATAAAACATACCGAGACACCTGGTAGTAACGTTCTTTCTTGAATTTGTAGTGAGAAAATGGCCAATTGTCCTTTGGTATAGAAACATTAATCCTGAAGATAAATTATTGAACGATTGAAACTTTACATCATGAAATGTGTCATTTTCTATAAGATCATAAAATAAAAAAATAATCTACGAAAATCAAAAATAAATGTTATTCAATTATTTTTACATGTATTATTCCACAAAAGTTATGTGAGTGACTGTGTGTTATAAATGTTCTCAAATAGAAATTTTAAGTCAAGCATCTTTTTAATATTGTCATATAGAGAATATTGTACATATTTTATTTAGTATTCATAAATAGACAAAATATAAGTCAGCAATTTCCATTTGAGTTTGACTTCCTGTAGGTTCAACAGTCGAAAAAAGCATTATCGTTGATAAGTTTTTCACGAAGATTGAAATAAATCTTTCTTATTCAAAATTTGAAACACTTTGAAAACATCTCAAAATCGTTTCGATAAAAAATCGCCAAAAGAATTACCCAGCCTTACCTTGCCATTTGTCGAGTAGCTTGTAAAAATTTTGAATATGTCAACGACGCTGTATTTGTATTTAATTTAACATGTTAAAAAGTTCAGGTGTCTGTAACGATAATGCTACTGCTAATAGTGTGCTGTATAGAACGTTTTCCTTCACATCGTCATCCTGATCCAAAAGTTATCGGTTGTGTTGAACAAAACCTTCTTGAAATAAGTGAATTAAATCCATAGGATAAACTTCTGGGACATTCAGAGGCACCAACATTCTTAATACAGTGGAAGACAAACTCGGAGTAAGTACTTGTTAGCTGTTCAGGATAACAAATTTGCATCGGCTGATTGTCCACAGGACATTTGGATGAAATGGACTACATCCACTTAGTCCATAAAAAGTTCAAGTTTTATATGATGGTGACAGAGAATCTCGAGTTAATTTTTGTATATGGTTGATACAGTGTATGAATCAAGATGCTGAATTTCTCGAAAATCGGGTCTGAAGCGATAAAACTACATCTACCCAAGATGGTGTTATGAATATTCACAATCTTCATCAGTGATCTAACGAAAATCCTCATTGAGTCAGTAGCCAACTTGGGCTGAATTATTAAATAATAACCCCATCGATCACCCGATCACAACCCACTTGGCTTATTTTTCTGGCAACATGTTAAAGAGCAGACCTTTAACATATAATACATCTTAAATTATTAACAACTAGAAAAACAAATTGCGATATAAATCATATTACCACTCTGGTTCAGCAGATTAATTATATGTTAAAGGTCGTGATCATAATTTTGAAAACCTAAGGAGCAAACCAGTTAGTATTCATCGATTTGATTCTGTGAACATCTAAGTCGTGATTTATTTCATATGTATTTATTTAAGAGATGTGTCGGTACTTGGTCTTTTATAATTTCATGTAACCGGACTATTCCGCAAAGCATCGTTAGATTAATTTCTATTGGAAGCACTGGGAGTAAAATGTATTGAAATTAGCTCCGAATGCTTTTTGGCTTATTACTTATATGTAATCCGCTTTGAGGACTCATACAAATTTATCGCACAAACTCAGCTATCATGTTATCACACTCTGTTAGTCTAAGAGTATAAAGTGAATAAAAACTTAACATTTCACTTTAATTGGTTTAAGGGGATTTGGAATTAACGCTTAGCATCCATATCTAATGTACAGGTGCATAAAATAACATTTACCAGCATATTTATAATTAAGTAAAGTATGACTCGGTGATTGAGCGGTAAGGACACTAGCCTCTGACCCTGGGGTCCGTGGTTTAATTCCAGGCCAAGTATTTGGGATTTTTTCAGAAGGGTAAATTAATACCCAGCCAGCACACTTGGATATTGGTTGTTTACCTGTTGTCTCCAAATGTGTATCCCACTCCCGCACAAGGTTACATTATATACCAGACATCCTAGATCAATTCAGGGCCTTGGGTTATAATCCAACGGATAAAAGTGAAAATTTGTATATATGTATATTCAGGGACCCACTTAGTAAAAGCAAAAACAAGTCTTCTTCGTTCTATACGGCTCCAAACATATGTTAAGTCGAATTCCAACTTATGTCGAAATTTCGAGCGTATTACTTATAATAAAATGCATCAAATGTATCAAATAATTAGAATAGTGTAATAGATTTAATATTAAATAATTTTGCATTATTAACTCCAATTACTTACGTAAGAAATGAGTTTTTTGCACTCATTCATCTTTTTGACCTATGTATAACTCTGTCGTGGCAGCTTCGTCTTCGTTAGTGTCCTCATTGGTGTGTGTATTTTTATTACTGGTTTCGCCATCATCCTCGTCCATTTCTGCACTTTTTCGCTAAGTACAGGGGAATTTAAATAGGAAATTCCCAAGCAATAGCCACACAAGATTGAGCATTTCAGTCCGACTTTTCTACACCCTCATGATGATATGCAATCTTTAGTGCATTTGAACGATATCTGATTGGTGGATGATCCCGAACTGTCAGTACAGTATATTGGTTTTGGTAAGTTTCTTGAAGGAATAGCCGTCTTTTTTTGTTGCAGAACTGTTCTTGGTTCGAAAGTTAAGAGAGTATAATTTATTTCAAACTTTTTTTGCAATATCAAAGAAGCCGACGTTTTTTGTTGCAAATAAGTTTGAAAAAAACTGTATTTAATCCTCTTTATGTTAACAGGGGTTTGAAAACTTATCCACTGATGCATTATTACAAAAAAAAAATAAGAGTTTAGTAAAAAACAAATGGTGAACACTAAAAGATAAAAGGTACATACTAAATACTAAGCCTGTTCATAATTAAAAATAAATTTACTAATTTTAATAGCATTTAAACAATATGATGTTTAATATACCTCTTAAGTCACAAGCATTAGGTTAAGTATATCACAATCCGAACACCAATCATTAAAACTGCGAGCTAATCAAGCAATTGGAGAGTTCAGTTCTAAATTTGCCCCGTTAAAGAATTCACCACATGTATTGTTATATCTAACTGTACGTGCTGGGATACGGAAAGAACAAGGGAAAGCAAATCTGGACAATCAGTTAAATTATTAAGTATTAAACAAAATTAAAATCCCCGAATGAATTCCTCGAGATTCGAACGATATCACGTTAAATTGATTTCTTGCTTCGGTAATGTCGTGAGTTTCGTTAATTTTAAAATTTAAAAAGTGAGTGTATAAATTTATTTTGTAATCTTTATACTCTCATTTTATGAACCCCATAATAAGGGGTTGATGACTGAAGCAAAATGTAATGTACTGTAAACGTATGCAAAGTAATCGATTATTCAGATTGAAATGTTTTACAAATTTTCAAAAAGAAGCTTACCTAAGTAACAATTCAAATACCTTTTAGATTTATTTAGGTTTTATCAGTGATTTATAGTGACCAGCTCATAGACACTAGTGATTTATGCCAGATTAATTATAGTGCACTTAAAGATAGTTTTGTCTTAAAGAAAGTTTTTAAAAAGTCATAGTCTTTATTGGCTTATGACTTATCATGTCATTTGTCAAGCCTTCAATAAAACTTCATAGCTGTTAAGTCCAAGTTAGGAGTATTGAGTGTTATAGAGAATTTAGGACGTCTTGTGGTTTTATAATTGCTTTATGAAATTATCTTGGGGTAGTTATTAATGCCCGGTTATAAATCTAAAATGCTTTGAGATCCTAAGTTTCAGGTCAAACCAATTGCTAAAGCCAATTACTTATTAGTGTTTTAATGAAGCAGACAAAAATCTGTAAATCAATCTATGAGGAGTCTCAATACTTCATTATAAGTAGTCGGTTTATAAGCTGAATCATTCTTAGTTGTCGCGATATGTTCATTTTATAACTATACATGGGGTTCATATACAATATCGTGCGTGGATCAACTGAGCGTAGCCCTAAATTTATTTACATTTATGTGCACTTCAGTAAATACAAAATGTCCGCTCACATCATTTATTGTGTGTGCCTTTTAAGTTTTGATATGCTACTTATCCTAAACCAAGTAGGATTTTATAATACTCTGCAGATACTCTACCAGTAAAGACTTGGACAATTCATTAAAAATTGATAGTTTTAATAGTTGTTAAAAAAAAATGCATGTAAGTCCTTCTATAGGTGGGTCCTTGTACTCTTATAATGGATTTAAATCAGTTTTATGGAGTTCTCTCAGACTGTTTACGTTTATAATGCCCCCCCCCCGCCGTCCAATTGCTGGCATAAAACAATTAGCTGGGGATTGTACTTACTGACCGGGAGCTCAGTTAGCAGGTCGTGAATAAGGGCTTAGATTGATTTGAGTTCTCACCAAAATCTAGGCTGGGCGCCAGGACTTTTGCAAGTACCAAATGATTAAAAGTTTACTTTGAAAGGTAAAGATAACGTTAATCCTTGAAGTCAGTTGGCAAGGAAGTAGAATAAAAGATATTATTAAATAAAAAGTATAAAAGTATAAACTAGTATGAAGAAATGTACAATATTTACATTGGCTCAGAGGGCCTCTTTTTAGTAAAAAAATATAAGTGGTTGTGGTTGAGAACCAACCAAATAATCAAAAGAAAAATTATATGACGTTATGAGAAATAAAAAAGGTAACTGATCTCTCACAAAAATTCTTCTGACCAAATATCAACTTTCACTGGGGACGAAGATCTGACGTAACTTCAAATGGGTTAGTCGTGCGAAGAATCCATCAACGGCTAAGCTCTGAATGGGTTCGGTGTCAGTTTGAATCACCACTGTCAGTACTGCAGTTACCCTTGAGACGAAATGCCAGTTGTATAAAATATCATTTTCCTGCTCCACCTAGTATATAATGATCAGTTTGATCCACGAGTTATCCTCTTCTCTTGGTCCAGGTATTTACATAAAAAGGGGAGAGTTTTATGAGATCAGTACTATAGGCAAAACAATGTGACGTTTGAATTGTCCAGCTACGTAGACAAAATATGAAAGTTAACACAAATTTACTGAGTAAATTGCAAACTAAACTAGGATTGGTATCCCACAATATTTTAGAAAGTTGAAGACTTCAACTAACTTAAATATCAATAAAAGTTACGTTAAATAGAAAAAATACTAGTCCAACGAATAAACTAGGTCTAGGTAAGATAATAAACAAAGTGAAATAGATATTCACTACATTATAAGATATTTTTTACTAAAAGAAGGTAATCTTCAAGAAAAGATAATTTAGAATGTTTGTATATAGACAGACAGATAGCCAAACTCCAAATGTCACCAGTCACCACTCTTCACAGAGCTACCAACGTAACCAAGTGACCTAAAACATCAACAGACAAAGAGAAAAAAGAAATAACTCCGATACAAAATAGTGACAATCGTTGCCGGGTAAATCTAAGATTTACAATAACCGAAAGTTAGTTTAGCACACAGAATTATTACAATATCAGAGGGATGTTAGATCAGTTGCCAACAAGGCACGATAACTCGATAATAATCGATCCAAATGTTCCAAAGAACAACCAATGTGAACTAATCACCAACAAGCAAATTCTCCCAAGGCGTAAATTAAGATAAATAGGGTATAATGTTATTATGAAAATTACCTCAAAGGTGCGTTAAATCAATATAGCAACTTTTTAAATAATGATGATCATAAAATTACACTATAATACCAGAAGACATATAAATTTTACTAGACCGCTGAACTACAGGTGTTGTCTTCAAAACGCTACACTATTAAGAAGAAAGAAGCACCGTAGTGTTCTGCCACCTAAACTCGATTATAGTTTGGAAAGAGACAATCATTTGAGAGTACAGGATGAGCAATAAAGACAAATAGATATTTACGCATTTTTTTTATAAATGCAAAAAACTACAAAACCGTTTCAGTAGAAATCAGTGGCGCCATCTGGACTAGACGGGCAGAAACAATTCTTCACAAAAAACGACAAACTGGAAGGAAATGGCTTGCATTTTCGTTACAATAAGTAGTCTTCGAAATAAGCTTTGAGAATATCTTATACAGATTTTTAAAACTAAAATTGTTTGTTGGGGATTTTATAAATTTTGTTTAGTATATGTAAAAATACAAATTCATCTTACAATTGAAAATGACCCTTAAATCTTTAATTTGTTGAACTGTTTTTAAAGAGGTTATTTAATATGTAATTAAATAACATTGTTGTAATATTTTTGGTAAATGATATGGGAAACCATTTCTGTAAATTTATTAAGTTTGTTTTTTCCCTAGACTAGACTAGATTAGACTAGACGACAGTCCATTGAGTTGCGAATTTTCAGACTGGTAGAGTATAAAAGAAACTCACAGAAGAAGAACATTTGCTAATGTCATTCATACTTAACAGGAATAATAGCGGGCCCAGATTCGGACCCTGTGGCACGCCTGAGGTGACCACGATTCCATGCGACCTGAATACATTGATTGTTATAACTTGAGTTCTGTTATTAACTAATCACCTTAATACTCCGCGTATACAAACCTCCAAACGGTTTTTCAATCAGAATATGACCTATTTTGTTAAATGTTTTACCAAATTGTTAAATATTTATTTAGAACAATACTTTCAAAAACTTTACTTATCACTTACTGATGGCAAGATAGTTACTAACGGTTTTTCTCTGGAATTTATATATTTTGGAATCGAGTTTGGAATACTGTGTGCCCTTAGAAGATTAATATGTTAATATGGTATGTTATTTACTTTAAACAATTGGTTGAATTGTCGTCCTTACTTCAAAATCTGTTAATTTAAAATAATCAACATGAAACACATTTTCGGTCGAATCAATTCGAAAACAAATAATTGCACCACACAAAGCTAACAGCTCAATATTAGGTTAGACAAACAGTTATTGTTAGTAATATTCGGAAACGCGCTGATAATGTGTGCTCACTTTCAGGCTTCGATTGTTTGTTGTCTGACAAATTCGCTGGAAAAAAAAATCGAATACAATTAGCGCTCATGTGGGGTGAAACAAAGCAGAGTGCACTGGTACAGGCCATTGCGAATTCCATTCAATAGAAGTTTGATTCAAATTATTGATATACACACGCGCGATTGAGCAGTCATTTCACTAATTTGTCTACCAATTACGATACAATTGCTTTGGTACATAATGCATATTCATAGTCGATTTGTGTTTTCACTTAAATTTCATTATCATAATTTCCAAATTTGTGCCTTTGTACAGGAATGTCCTGCGACAATCGCTGGATACATCAGCGCAGTATTTTCTCTATTTCTAGGGATATTACTTTAATTTCGAAATCCTAGAAACAAAATGTATTAATAATAATAATAATAATAATAATGTTTATTTTGGAAAATATATATACAAAGATTTTACAAATAAAGTGAATAACGCACCTAAGTTCATAGAGAACTTGTTGTGTGCAACTATTGAATTTACATATTTGTATATTTTATTTTATTTATTTATTTTTTCTTTTAATAGTTACCTTCAAACAATCGTACATGAGTAATAATTGAGTTAAGTAATATGCTGTTCCACTACTTTTAAGTTCAATAAAGGAGGAGAGATAACAATAATATAGAAAAATACTACTTTAAAACCTTTTTAAATAAATCTGTATTTTGACATACGTATATAAAACTTTGTTTTTTATATTTTTTTAAATTTTGGTTTTGCTTAATAGTATTTGGTAGTAGGTTAAATAATTTAATGCCAGTATAGTCTATAAATTTTAGAAATAGTGTATTGTTTGGTTTTGGAATTGTGCAATTTTCATTTGTTACTGATCGAGTGTTATAATTATGATAGAGTGTATTTTTAATTTTACTATTTTTTTTTTATAAATCCGAGTACAGATATTATATATATAAACCTGCAATATCTAATAAATTTGATTCCATAAAAAGTAAGCGCGTAGGATATAATTTTGGTTTTTTAAATATTATTTTGATTATATATTTTTGAACAGTTTCCAGACTATTTAAATTAGTTTTATATGTACCCCCCAAAGCTCAATTCCATAATTAATAATTGATTCAACTAGAGACTTGTATATATTCACAATACTTTTTAAATTTAGTATGTGTTTAAGCCTGTAAAATTTATGAAGTAGTGTTCTCAGTTTAGCGGTTATTTTTTCAACATGCACATCCCATTTCAAATACTCATCGATGTACAACCCTAAATATTTTATGTGTTCTACCGATTCTATGAAGTCAGTACAGTTACAATTATCTATATTATGACATTCATGATAAATCAGCTTCCTTATATTGGCTCTATTCGTTGTATTTAGAGAAAATGTTAAAAATTTAGTTTTACTTTTATTTAGAGTTAATAAATTTAAGTTAAGCCATTTTTTTACTAAATGTAAGCCTATCTCAACCTTCTTTGCAACTTCATTCCAATTTGAACCAGAGAAAAATAAAGCTGTGTCGTCAGCATATGCAATGAATTTTCCAGGAATTTTTAATTTTAGCATTTCATTTATATATATTTGAAATAGAATTGGTCCTATTACTGTTCCTTGAGGAATTCCGTATTTAATCAGTTTTTCCTCACTAATTTTATCATTATTTGTTACAATTTGATATCTATTTGACAAATAATTCTTAAATAACTCATTACTTATACCTCGAATGCCATAGCTGTTAAGCTTTTCCAGTAATTTAGGATGAGATACAGTATCAAAAGCCTTTGCAAGGTCAAGAAAGACTACTAAAGGTCTCTGACCACAGTTTAAGGCACCATGAATATCATGTGTTAAACAATAAGTAGCGTCTGTTGTGGAAAAATTTTCTCTAAATCCAAATTGGGTTGGCATGATAATGTTATATTTCTTTAGGTGATCTAGAAGTCTGATTTTTAGGCATTTTTCTATTATTTTAGCAACGTTACTGATAAGAGAAATAGGACGGTAATTTGTTACGTCAAGTACATCACCAGATTTATAAATTGGTTTAATTTTACTCCTTTTTAGACTGTCTGGGAATTTACCACTTTGAAATATTAAGTTAATAATATGTTGTAGAGGGTCAATTAAAAAATTACTAGTTTTTTTTTATATCATTAACAGTAATATTATCCAGTCCAGGAGCACTGTGATTTTTTAAACTATTAATACTGTTCAGTATTTCATTTTCTGAAACTGGATATAAGAATAGGGAATTTGAGAGTTTTTGTCTGCTCCCTTCATACTGATCATTTTTTATTTCTGCATTTTTATTTGTATTTATGATATCTTGTGCCATTTTACATCCAATCTCAGAGAAATGATCACTAAAACGATTACATATTTGTATGTCATCTGATATTATATTACCATTTTCATTTTTTATCTAAGTTATGTTTCTTTGTGATCGTGTTTCATTAGTAGATTCTTTTATAATATTCCATACTTTTTTCATATCATTTTTTTGCCTCTCCAATTTTTTTGTCTGTAGTAGTTATTTTTAGTTTGCTTCATTAACTTTGTAACGGTATTTCTATAAGTTTTATATCTATTTTTTTAGTTGCATATTATTTGGCTGTTTTAATAAAAGCTGTTTTAATCTATCCCTTTCTTTCATAGATGTAACAATACCCTCGGTTATCCATGGTTTAAGTTTTTTTGATATTATTTGGGTTTTTATAATGAGATATTGTGCAACAGTTTTTTTAGATATTTAAATTTTATAATAAATTTATTAGTTGCTGTTTCAACTTCATTTTCATTAGTAACATCGTACCATGTTTCTCTCTCCAAC
Source organism: Rhamnusium bicolor (assembly GCA_029963845.1). Lineage (NCBI taxonomy): Eukaryota > Metazoa > Arthropoda > Insecta > Coleoptera > Cerambycidae > Rhamnusium > Rhamnusium bicolor. The sequence continues at coordinate 271,843 of JANEYF010002517.1, forward strand.
AATTTTACCAATTTATTGTAGTTGACTTTTTCATACTGATTGTAACTGTTAAACTCTATTTTTTTACCCATTTTTTTATTTTCTACCAAACTCAAAATTGTTGCATAATGATCTGTGATGGCTGTTTTTAAAATAACCGGCAAACTACGGAGTGCCTCTTCATTAAAATTCAAAAATATGTGATCTATACATGAACATGATTCATTTTCTACTCTTGTTGGTTTATTAATTTGTGGAAACAATCCCTTTTCACTCAGTAAATTCACGTCGTTTTGCGTTTCTACTTTTTTTTCCAGTATATTTATATTTATATCTCCTACTAAAAGTTTTATATCTGAGTTTTTATTATATTTTTTAAGAATGTTTTCTAAATCATTTGTAAAAATATTAATGTCGCTTGAAGGGGGACGATAAATCGCTGTGATATCATATTTTTTATTGTGTTTTTTGCAGATAAATTTTAGTGAAAGTGACCTCATTTATTTTTATATGTTCAACATTAACTGGTATAGTATTACTTACATATATCATAACTCCATCATTTTTGTTAAACCTAGCTTGATTATAATAAGAAGTATAATTGCGTATTTCAAAATTTGTGGGTGATAAAACTTGACTAGTTTCTGTTAATACTATTATGTCATAAACTAATTTTGAATCATTTAATAAAACTAATAGCTCTTCAAAATTTGTACGGATACCCCGTATATTAATATGAAAAATGTTAAAAATTGCTATTCCTTTTTCCGTTATATTTGATTCATGTTTACTAAGTGAATCAATATATTGTGTTTCAACACAATCATAAGATTCAATATTATCTATTACTCTCCCTGTATTGTTCATTTTATTAACTACCTATCGTAGATATATCAAATTTATTTGCTATAAGAAAATGTGTAAAAATAACTAAAAGAAGAAAAAAAAGAAGACAATATATTAGTAAAAAACCGTAAACAAGTTAAAGCGATAAGCGCTGCTATTTGAATATAATTATTTGTGAAATATTTCAAATTCTATTAATTAAACCACTAACCTGTATGGCAATGTATTATGTAAACCAAAAATATCTTTTTGTACAAGAAATATCTTTATAATTAACAGCTCTATAATAATGTTATCAAATCAATTAAATATTGTACTGTACTGTATAAAATAATCTGTTACATAATAATATTTGATCATTCAATTAAAGACATTAGTTTGTCAGAGTTATTAATATAATGTTTTGAATTATTATGAAAGACATATATGTTACCATTTTGGGTCCAAACATTTTTCTGTCCAAATTCTTCAACTGCTGTTTTCACAAGGTTAATACGACATTTAGCAAGATCTTCTCTGATAGTGATTTTTGTCCCTTTTTAGCTTCTTTTTCGTATAGTAAACATGATTTTTTACTTTGTTTGATATGAATTTAATAAATATTGGTCTATTTTTATTGTTATTTAATTTTGTACCAACCCTGTGACAATAGTTGATGTCTTCATTATGTAACTTAATACCTAATTTTTCTTCTAATAAATTTAAGACGACCTTTTCAGTATCTTCTATATTACTTTCTTTTACCCCAAAAATTCTTATATTATTTTTTCTACTATGTTGCTCCATTTTCTCATTTTCAATTTTAATTTCTTCTATTTCTGATTTTAACATTTTAACTTCTTTTTCTAAGTTATCTATTTTCTTTTGCTGCTTTTCTAGCTTATCTTTGAAGCCCATTTCCACCTTTTC